>LPNX010451346.1:81439-131715 GCA_001517045.1 Pseudotsuga menziesii
TGGCTTGACACCTGATTGGTCTATGATCTCTATTTAAAGAGCATAGAGGGTCCTTGGCTAGTTGATCGATTATGAGAAGCTCATATGTAACTTTATTTTTTTTGCATAGTAAATTGCTCCAAGTAGCTATTTGGCTGGGGCCATGGACTATTTCCCTCTCGAGGGTTTTAACCACATGACAAACATCAGTGTGTTGATCTGTGATCTATTTGTGTGAAGCGGTTGCTGAAGGTGTTCGGTCTTTTGGGAGTACCCTGTGTACCCGAACACCCTGTACTCGGCCTCTGCTAAATATAATGCAATGGCATCCTTCTTTTTGATATACCAGCAAATGGGTCCACCGCCAAACATGAATACATACCCAAAAGTGGAATTCCGATCTATGGAATCCCCTGCCCAATCTGAATCTATATAACCAACCAACCGTTAGCTCAGAATCTATAGCATAGTGAATGTTGTAGGATATTCTGCCCTAAATGTGCTGGAGGATCCTCTTGGATGCCTTCCAATGAAGATCATGAGGTTGTTGCATGTATCTTGATACAGCATTCACATCATAACAAATATCAGGCCATGAATGTGTCAAGTAAATCAAGCTACCAATCAGTTGGCGGTAGATAGTGCAATCCATGGGTTGAGTGTTTTTTCCTTCTTCAAGGATGATCCCTGAGAGGAAAGGGAATGGGGAAGCCTTGCATTCAGCCATGTTAAACTTAATTAATAGGTCTGAAATGTATTTATACTGAGTCACCATTATCCCATCAAAGTTTTGGGAGATTTCAAGCCCCGTAATTTGCTTCAAGAGCCCCAAATCGCTCATCTCAAATGCATCATGAAGAGCAGTTTTAATGAAAGTAATGGAATCAAGTGTGCTTCCTATAATCAAAATATCATCAACATATAAAAAAATGATAAATAAATCACCATCATACTGTTTTATATACACATTCTGATCTGATTTACACCTTTGGAATTTTTGTGAAAGCAGAAAGGCATCCATCTTGGCATACCATGATCTTGGGGTATGTTTCAACCCATATAATGACTTCTGCAATTTGCAAACCAAAGAAGGACCTGAAATCTGATGCTTCATGTATATCTCATCATGAAGGTATCCATGTAGAAATGAACTCTTGACATCCATAGGATGCACCTCCCAGTGCTTGGATGCCGCAATGGCCAAAACTAGGCAGATGGAGTCTATCTTTGCCACTAGTGCAAAGGTCTCATAATAGTCCACACCTTGGACCTTGGAGAACCCTTTTGCAACTAGCATTTCCTTATATTTGCAGTTTTTTCCATCATTATCAACCTTTTTTCGAAACACCCACTTTCATTAAACTAATTTCCTCCCAAGTGGAAGAGAAACTAGCTCCCAAGTACCATTTTTCCGAAAAGAATTAAACTCTTCATCCATAGCAGCTTGCCATCTCGGATCTTTCCAAGCATGGTAGTAGGAATTAGGATTTGACCCAATCATTAAATAACAGGTGTTGGATAGCAATTATTCATGACAAGAGAGTGCAATACCTACTCTTTGAAAATCATACCGGGTTCTTCTTGGATCTGCAGGATTTCCAATGTTTTGCCCGGCAGAAGATAGTGTCTTTTGGGCCCAAGTTGGAAGATGATTTGGAAAATCAGAATATGATTCTGAACCTGATTTTTTTTTCTCACTGATATCATATATCATATCAGAAAAATAAGAACCTTCACTCCCACTTTCATTACCCAAATTATTAGCAAAACAGGAGGGAATTTTAGCAGAATTTTCTTCAACTAGTTCTACCTCTTGGAGAGGCTCTTCAAATTTGACACTTATTTCAATGAAAATTTGTTTTGTTCTGATATTCAGTAGCTTGAATCCATTAGATTATTCTGGATATCCAATGAACAAACATTCAATTCTTGGTGGTTGTAAATATTTTCTCTTATCATGCAATGGACCCGAACACCCTGAAATTTGACACATCCGGCTTGTGTACAAAATAGGCTTCAAAAGAAGTCTTGCCTTTCACGGAGGAGTGAGGTAATCTATTTTGAATGTATGCAGCAACATTCATTTCCTCAATCCACAAATTTGCATCCAATCCTTTTGCTTCCAGCATGCATGTGGTCATCTCCTTGAGAGAGCGGTTTTTCCTTTCCGCTGCACCATTTTGCTGAGGAGTGTAGGGAATGGAATGTTGGATCTTGATCCCACTGTCTGAAGATATTTGCAGCAATTCAGAACTGATATATTCCTCTCCATTATCAGATCGGAAATATTTGATCTTTCTCTCAGAGGCATTCTTAACCATTTCTTTCAATTCAATGAATTTCTCCAACACTTCAGATTTTTTCTTGATGAAGAAAACCCCAAGTGTATCTAGAAAAGTCATATTTGAATGTGAGAACATACCTGGATCCATTCATGGATTTGATTGGCATAGGTCCACTGATATCAGAATGAGTCAGCTCCAAAATACTCTTTGCTCATTTTGCCTTCCCCCATCAAACTTGTGCTCATGGTGTTTACCGACAATACAACCCTTGCAAATTCCTTTGGTAGATTTGATAACTGGGAGGCCTTAAAACATGGAATTTTTCTAAATTTTCTAAAATTACTTGAATTTCAAATGACCAAACCTCTCATTCCAAAACCTACTAACCTCATTTCCATGAGTCAGAAGAGCGGTGGGCTTTGCATCTGCCGAAAAATGGGAAAAATCATAGGCCTTAGCATGATGGTTTGCTAAGCCTTTTGCAACAAGCTTCCCGGATGAAATCTCATTGATTTCTACATAATTGGGGATGAAGGTTACTCTTGGGCACTCCAGTATGATTCATTTTATATACACTCAGGAGGTTGGAGGCAAAGGAGGGTACATACAGAACATTGAAAAAATTGCCATGTTCAAGATTTACTATACCTTGTCCTTTCGAAATGATGGTTGAATCATCTCCCATGTGGATGGGAATGCTTTTGTCGGTGTACAAGGATGAGAATAAGTATCTTCTTGACATCATGTGATTCGAAGCTCCGGAGTCTATGAGGAGAGAATTGGGCTTCAAGGTGCTTGCCATGAGAGCATGACCTCTTTCTTGCTGGAAATCCCGATATTGGTTATCTCTCTTCTTAACACTCTCTGAAAGATTGATATTATTTCTCTATAAGAGGAGAGTCATCTCATCAGGCTTCTTCTTCATGCAAGCATGTTCAGGGTGGAAGCCCTTCCCGCGGTAGGAACACTTGACTTTCTCCTTTCCTTGATGTCCTTTGCTCTTGTGTTTCTTTGAGCCGAAAGGCTCTCCTTACTACTGGTTCTTTTCTTTAGGCTTTGGAGCATAAAATTTAGCCTTTGGATTCTTCTGCTTTCCTTTTCCCTTTGAATCTTTTAACCCCGAAGCAAACAAATCTTGATCTTTTGAGGATCTGAGGATCCCCATCTGAACAAGCTTGTCATGCTCGTTTGCAAGGGTTTTGATCAAGGCATCAAGAGAGGGAATTTTCCAATTTGGGGTTGTTATCTTCCCCATATGGAATGTTGAAACAAAGACTAAATAGTCCATGCCAAGTTTAGAGAGGATAGCTAGGATGAGCTGGTCATCTTCCTTCTCCACCTTGCACTTCTTTAACTGGAGCACCAAATGTTTGAATTTTGTGAAAAATTCATTCATGGATTCAAAGCTACCTGGATTCAGGGAGATCAACTCGTTCTCAAGCTAATAGATCCGAATATCAACTTGTTTATCAAACAAGGTAGAGAGATGATCCCAAATATCCTTCAGTGTCTTCAATCTCAAGATGTGGAAAGGAATATCTTTGGAGATGGACAAGCACAAGAAACCATAAGCCTCATCCAGCTTATTCCAGTATTTTATCTTCTCTGCAGCAACATTGGCTCTAATTTTGTGTCCATTGTGACCCAGTAGAGCCCTCTTGAATGGAACTGAATCTCCATATCCTCCTTCCATTGGTGGTAATTGAAGGAGGTAAGAGGATCCAGAGATGAATCCATGGAGCTACTGTAGCGAATGTAGTCAAGAACCTGTAAAAACCTGCAATTAACATAATAAATTCATCGTAAGGTCGGATAGCCTGCACATTTTAGGTTTTCATCACACCCAGCATAATTGATCAAGCAAGCTTGATCAACAATTCCTTTACTTGGGGTATTAAGTGGTAAACCTTCAACTTTTGGTGCAGTGATGGAATTTGAGCTTTTGCTCAATTTTTCATGCTAGATCCGGAAAAAATCATGTTTTTCTTGAAGAATAGCTTCGTCTCGCCATGGCTCTGATACCATATTAATTATTTCACAACAATCTTGGGACAAAGTACAAACTTACAAGTGATTCAAGACAAATTAGACATGAAATGATGTGACGGTACTGCAATAGGAGGTTGCAGCTCTGTATAATCAATAATATAATGAGTAATACAATACAATGTCATACAGAATGCATGAATTCCAAGCCAATTCAAATTCACAAGGAGGCCATTTGAATTGCATGGATGGGTGTAGCTTAACTGAATGTCAGCAACACTAGACACAGTTAGTTAACCATTAATATAGCCATGATTGACTCACACTGAGTCCTAACTGAATCGGAGTGCAATAGATGACTGAGTATAACTGAATGTAACTCAAACACATGTCACTGCAAGGCAAATAGTAGGTGGTAGCGCATCACTAACTCCAAGTAGCTCCGATGAAGTTAACCGAAGTGATACTGGTCAACAAAGGTAGTTGGAGGCGCATTATTAGAGGAAATTTCAATTTAAAATGAGCCTTCCAAAAATAATAAAAATTCCATGTTAGCATGTATTAGCCAATCAAAATTCTTTAAAATTCAGAAAGGGAGCACCTGTTAAACAATTTTTTAATATAAATTTGGGGATAGGTTTCATAAAAAAACTACTCTTTTTGTTTGTATTTTCGACATATCTCTCTGTTTTTTTACTCAAATTTTGATTCAGAGAGCTTGTTGGATGCAAAATTCAATTCCGCATCCAACGAGTACCCACTCTACATACTTTTGACAGGACCCGCTACCCCAAAAACAACAAATGCCTGAAAAATCATGATGATGACATCATCATCACATTTTTTCAGGTATTTGTTGTTTCTGGGGTAGCGGTCCCATCAAAGTATTCCAAGTGGGTACTCATTAGATGCGGAGTTTAACTACACATCCAACGAGCTCTCTCGATCGAAATTTGAGTAAAAACACAGGGAGATATGTTGAAAATACGAACAAAAAAGTAGTTTTTTCTTTTCTTCCTCGAGAATTAATAAATATTATTTTATTATTTTAACTATTATTTTATTAATTTTCCTTAGGAGGCCCATTTTAAGTTGAAATTTCCTCTAATGAGTTCACTCGAGTTCATCCCAATCATCCCAAAATAGACAATTGCATGATGGAGGCGCGTTTACAACTCAGGTTAACTGATTTTTAGGTGAAACAATAATCAATTAGCAATTAGGTGCACTTATGACACTCAGTTCACCCCAGAATTGCTCCTTGTTTGAAGGAGGAAGCCCAGTTAACCTCCCCGATTGAAGGAGAAGGCTTAGTTGGCCTCCTTGATTGAAGGAAGGAGTGGGTGTGCTCATGCTGATGTCATAGTGTGCTCATCTAATGCCAATTAAGTCAATTAAACTTAGGGTAGTGGGTAAATAGGCCAAAATTGACCAAATGAGTGTGTAAGTTGGGTAAATGACTCCAACACCAAGTACATAATCCAAGATAGTAAAAATAAACCATGAGACTACAACATATAAAAATCCCATTGATTTCTTATTAAATATTTTACTCACGTGGTATGAGACAATTGCACCCTTTGAGTACATCCAAACTAGCATAACTATAATCTTTACCTTGCATAATTAACTCGTTGAGAAAAATTTGCCACCCTCCCCTCCTGGGTTCAAATCCTGCTTTCTAACATGTTCATTCTTAGTGAGCTAATTGTTGGTGAGTTATTTATGATATCCACAAGAGTTGTTGACTTGGCCTCCTGCCTATGGGTACCATCATCATAATGAAGGAAGTGCTCAGGAAGTTTCCCTCTAGAAATGTCACCTTGTGTGTGTGTGTAGGTGCGTGTGCGCACGTGCGCACAACAACTCAATTCTATATTCCTATCCAAGAGATTTACTTACAATTAGAAATTGATTCCACAAGAATTGCAAACACACCATCCCTTAGTGTTTAATAAATATATTACCTAAACTTCTTTAAAAATGCTAATAAATCAATTGCTAGGATGAAAACCTATTTTTTTTAGTGAATCTTCTTTTAAAACAACAAGGAAAAATAATGCCATATCATTGCTCCACCAAGTGGTTCCTTAACCAAATAATAACATTATAAGTGCAATAGCCTAATAAGTTATGTTTGTCAAGGTATCTTTGAAGTAAGGCATGATCCTTCTCATCCATCCCAAATTATATTACAACATAGAATGGCACTATTAATGTAATCGTATTTTTTTATAAGGATAACAAATGATACTTGTTGCTTCATTTAACACTTTTTTGATACAACATTTCTTCATGGAAGCACAAAATTTATCTTACTTGTTTAAATTAATCATATCCTAACACAATCACAAAACTAATGCTAATTATCATGCATAAACACTAAGAAATTGATTATGCATAAGCCACATAAGTTATATTTAATACCCCTCACTCCTTGCACTACAATCTATTTCACACATTAATTCAAACACTTTACAAGTAAACTCTTAACATAATATATATTGATTGGATACTTATGTCAAACACTTTGCATGTAAATTACCAATAACATTTGTTGTGTTTGATTTCTTTAACAAATACATAATATGTAAAATACTCACAATGAAGTCATAACCAAGACATGAGGTTATAATTTGCTATTATCAAAATCAATTGTCCAATCTTACAAACAAAGAACTGCTTCCTATGTATTTGAAACTCTGATTTTGATTTCACACCAAATTCAAACATACATATTGGAATCAAAAGAGATGAAAGTATATCAGCAATATTTTGTAAACACAAGAGAGATTAAAGCCTATTGTCGAGGTGATGTATAATTATGAAGATAGATAACTATAAAACACAAGGATGAATTTTATATGCTACTTTAATTTTTCCTTTTCCAAAAATGCACCACCTACAACAATTGACCATAGGTTGTTAACCTAACATCCATAGTTTCATGTAAATTCCCTAAGATCCATTCATGGGCACCCACATTAACCATTATTACCCTGGTCGTAAAGAAGTTCATGAAAAAAAATGAGAACTTGAAATTTCTTCCTAATGACCACTAAGGATGTAAGTACACCTAATATAACTAATATTCTACCTCAACTAACCATTTCTCATACACAAATAAAAACTAAAGCGCAATGAGATTTTTTTCAATATAAGAAAAGAGTGCAAGTTTCCATGCTCCTTGAGTGATAGATTATTTTATTGGGTGGGGAAGGTTGGGGGGATTCAAGAATATGTTATCATATGGATCAAGGATAATGACTACATAGTTTTAATTTAGTGGTTGGATAACACTGACCCTCTGAATACTCAACAAGTCAAAATAGCTAACCCACAACAAAAGAAAGGAACCACTTTTCCTCTTTTATAGAACACTAGCATTTTTTATTTTTTATTTTCTAAATCAATATAGTTTCCACAACCAATTCCCTCAATCCTATGGAATCATTATCATTCAGCTAAAACCACATGTTAGTAAAATTCTCAAATATATAGGCATGAAACCTTCACACTACGAATTGTAAATCCAACTTACAATTTCACCCAACCTTAGCTCAACAACTCAATTTTGAGATCCCAATTAATAATAAAAGATATAAATAACACTATTATTTTGTTTGAAACCTTTGTACTTGCATTATCAAGCACCTTAAATCACTGTCGTTACTTCCCCCTTCTAATGAGGTTGTCACCTTCAAATCATTTGTGGTCACCCTAGGTAAATTGATATCAGAGGCTCCTATCTTCATTTCATTTGAAATTTAGACAATATTACTAAGGTTTATATCCCTTCTTCTACCCCCACATATTAAATCTTTTGCTTTATCATTTGATTATTAAATTAACAATCCTTTGGCCTTCATCAAAATCAATGGACATTTGGATGTAGAGGAACTAGATGGTAGTGATTAAGGGTTAGCTCTCATACTTCTTCTACAGGCATGGCTTCTATGCCTTTCTCTTTGACTCAATGAGGATAGGGATCTCATGTTCAAAAATGGGCCTTACTTCATATGATCCTATGGAATGTATCTAAACAAATGGACCCATGAATTCCACCCTGAAATTGATGTCCCCTCAACAACAACAATCTAAGTCAAACTCCCTCATCTTCCTCTCCACTTTTGCAATGATGATACTCTACACGCAATTGAAAATGTGTTATTGAAATACATAGATATATCTAAACCTAAATCCTACATGTTTTCATGCATCAAAATATGTGTGGAAATCACATAGGAGAAAGGCCTATTGTAAGTTATCAAAATTACTTTGGAAAACTAGAGACACGTCCAAAATCTATATTACAAGCAATTTACATCAATTGCAAGCAATTCAATGAGTATGGCAATTTTTAAAAATATTTCAAAAAACCTCCCTTCTTTCGTCTTGGCAAAGAAGAAGGAACAATGGAAAGTGGTGAAAATAAATCAGGATCCAACCCATCCACTTCATATCCACATCAACCCTCTAAATATATTCCCTCCTCTAGTGATAAGTTCAGTATCCTTTCCATGGGTGAATCCCCCCCCCGCTTGGGGGTAGTGCTAAGATCTTCATATCTACATCAACTTTCCCCTACAAGAGAAAACCCCTTTATTTCCCCTCAATTCTTTGACCATAGGGTTGAAGCTCAAAATGCATTCCTCCCTTCTAATCTCAATAAATTCAAGTGTACCCCTCTTTCACTAAACACAAAAAAAAACTCCTCCCCTTAACATGCAATGATCCAAGTCTCTCCAAAAGTAATCAAATCATCTAGGGTCCTAAATCACATAGTCGTATCAAGGAAAATCACCCAATATCAAGAATACAAGGACCCATGGTAGGAGAAAATTTCAAAAAAAATGGTCCAAATTCATCCAAATCCAAGAAAGAGGGTGTTGTAATCAAATAAATGAATCTAGGTCTCCAATACTTGTTATTTATCTTCGAGATCTAGCTGAGTAAGAACTTGAAATTGATTAGAGGGAGGGTCCATGTAGGGATGCTTCCAACAATGGTGGGATAGGTTTGCTAGAGGATTTACCCCCCTTTTTGACTTGTTGCCATCCATCTTCTTTTTCCTTTTCTACTTGAGAAGAGGGCTATCTAGCACATCTTCTTGAAAAATGTCCATATTCATGACATATATTATACTTAAATTAAATTTGTTCATAATATAGCTTCAATGTGTGAGTCCAACCATCCACAGAGAGATTGATTGCCTCTGGAAGGCCCTTTTCCAAGTCAACTTCAATGCATATGTGAGCACAAGTGAACATATGGGATTAAGAGTTACCTATTTCCACCATATTTTCATCGCTCCAATAATGCAAATGAGGGCGGGGAGGATTAACCCACATAGGGACAATAAAGGGAACATATTTATCTGGATGAAAGGCCAAGGACCACCAATTTAATACATTCCCCTTGGCCCCATGAAGTAAGGGCTGCTCTGAAATATCAATTCTTGATCTTCTTATTTTTTTCAAAAAGAGAGACATTATATCTTCTTCCACAAAAGCTCTACTACGAGTCTCCAAATATGAGGTGCCTCCAATTTTTGTTGATCTAAATTTTCATAGCTTCAAGAGACAACCAAATCCTAATTATTTTTCCAACCAAACCAAGCTTTGAAAGGGTAAGAACTTTATGTTAAGATGCATAAGATGAAAGCTTAACCTTTGGCAATGATACAAGCTTAACAAAGCGAGACGATAGGGGTGAATAAGTGTGTGGTGAGGGGGGAGGAATGAAGCTTCCAAGGAATAAAAAGCTTTGTTTTAGATTGAGAGGTCCCTCCCAAACTAGAGTCCAAAGAAGCCTCCATTTAAATGCACAGTGTTGTAGGGAGAGTCAATTCACTATGCTAGGTGGCTAGGGTTTACAAAGCACTTGAATCCTTTAAAAGTTGTCAAATGTTGTTGGAAAAAATAGAGTGACTAGTTTACAAGAGTGCAAGGATGTTTAAATTTTCATTTGAGTATGATGCAGTAAGGTGACCAATATGATGCCCGTAGTGCTTGAATTTATACTCAACAAGGACTTTACTAAATGCCTATGAAGCAGAAAAGAAATTTCCATAGCCTTGTGTGGAAAAAACAATGCCCACGAGGTCTCTATAGGATGTATGCAAGGCCAATCATATCAGAAATAAGTACCATTTCTCATTGATTGATCAGTAAAACGATCAATCCTCAATCTTCTTATCACTTATAAAGCTAGCAATATCCATAGACCCAGATTGGAGCTCGATAGTTTCTCATAGTTATCAATTTGCATCGAAGAGTATTCAATCTCCTTTACTAGTTATTGAACAGAGTTACAGGATATTCAATACACATAACACAAAAATATTTGTTCTCTATTTCATCAATAACTCGCTACAACTGTCCAAAATTACAATGCATACATGGTTATATACAATTCATTCAAGCTTATGGAATCAGAACATCCAGGATCTACCTACGAAAGGAAAAAGAACTAATCTAATCTCTTCAACTTCCTCAGAGAACCAAGGAACCATTGGCAAAGTGTCATTATTTTAGCTATAACAGTTACAACAATGAACTTAGTCCAAAACAATAAAAAGGAAAGAAACTTCATGACTTCTCGACAAATAAGGATGATTCTCAATCCTACTTTGGTTCCATAGCCATTGCAGATGCTCTTGCATCAGATTCCAAAGGAAGAAGATAATTCTTAATTAGGTATTTAGGGTCCACATTATACTAATAAACTTAAGTTGTAGTCTTCCATGTTTCATCTTCCAATGGTTGTGTTGAGGCCCCGAAATTCCCAGGCAGCAACAGTAAGGGATTCTCCCCATTCAACGTTTCCAACTAGCCCGTTGACTATTTGGTATAGGGAATCCGTCCGGTTTGCGGTCCGGCTACCGTAGGTCAAAATAACTAAACAAAGGTTTTACCGGTTGCGGCCCGGTCCACCGTGTATTTTGTATTTTTTGACTTAAATTATGAAATGCAAGTGCCTAATTAATCATCCAGGGTGATAGGATGCAAGGAGCAATCACAATGTGATGCGCAGGTTCTTACCTCTCGTCTTAACTCACTAGCATCTAAATCACATACAACGAGGAATTAAAACTAACTACCTAAACTATCCCTAGGGAGCCAGATTATCATTCATTGGTGAGTAATATATTTTGTACATGCATAATGAAAAGTTACAGATAGCTGACACTTCTTTCAAGACACATGAACAATTGTAGATTTTTTAACAACCAGTTAGCCAATTGTTTTATGAACAACATTCATTACTCACAGTGGAAAAAATATCGCAAAAAATATACTGAAAAGCATTCAACAAGAACATAGGTTCAGGAAGTTAAACACTCTCACAGTTAATGAAACACAACTGAAAACGAAATAGTTCCCCTTCAACATTGTTCATTTAATCACATTGATACATTCCACATTTCGCTTTCTCCAGCAGGCAAAAATTGCAGTTTCTGATTGTAAAACAAAATAGTTCCTCTTACAAGCAAAATGGTTTACAAGTTCTTCCAGGAAAAAGTCCTTTGTAACTTCTAACTTTCCAGTTTTTAAACAAAATAGTAAATCGTTTGGGTTTCCCCCCCAATGCATGACCTTTTGGTTTCTCGAGCGTTTCGTATCCCTTTTTCTTTCCGGCGCATGCCCATGATTGGCTACGTAACTGCTGGACCTTTCAGAGCTGCCCCTTTATCACCATTCATTTTGTCTTCTCTTTGGTTTGTCCATCTTACACTCCTGCTGGTTTCACTCTACTTCCACCAAATGATCCGCCTCCGTTGACCAAACTCCGAAAACTACCTGTAATCAAACACCGAGCATCATTTGTTGGAAACGCATTTAAATCACAGCAGCAAATTAAACTGACTGAACGGCCCATCCATAGGAAATGATCAAGTGCACCACCGTCATTCTACAAGTGCCGACCACTACCTTGTCCTCCCACAGGCTCGTGATAGCAATCCCTATGGCGGAAAGCGGGAGGAAAACAACATCGGAAGCCGAAAGGCTTTCCCGGCCGCAACGGCGGAAAAGTAAAGGCTCCAAGCATGCGACGGGAGGGTGGGAAACTTTTAAAATCAGAAGTCGGATGGCTTTCCCTTTCGGAAGCTCAATGACTTTGAGAGCCGCAAGGGCGGAAGGGAAAAGGCTGAAGACACGCGACGCGGGCGAGAAAAATTTGGTTGGAAATCGAAAGGCTTTGACATCGAACGCGAAATGGCTTTCTCAGCCGCAACGGCGGAAGAGGAAAAGCTTCGGGTGCTCGATTGAAAGGCAAACGCTTATCGGCAGTCGGAACGATTTGAAGTTCGGGTGCTAAATTGCTTTAGGTTCCGTAATGGCGGCTGTAAAAAAGGTTCCGGCTTCCGATCAAACAGGAAAAACTCCCGATGAAAAAGAAAATTACTAAGTGTTCAGACAGCTTTAAACTCAACAATGGGCAGCGACCTATCAAACCTCCGCAACGGCGACCCACAGCAAAGAACAATTTGTTCAATCAACAAACGAAGACAACTTAGAATCTGCGACTCACCATAAATTCCAACGCAATCAAAATCCAAACCTTGGTCAAGAGTTAAGCTTTTGTAATCATTTAAAATTAAAACACAGCCCAACAACTCAAAGGATCCATCGATCAAAACAAAATCATGAGGAGGGGCCCAAAATTTAAGAAATTTGAGGAAAAAATAGTTGCAGCTGCAACAATTGGCGATTACCTGGTGAACCTAGATCTCTGGGTGATTCATCTTTGAGTGATAGACTGTTTAACAACAAATGCATTCTATTGAATTCTTCCAGCTATCTGGATTTCTCGAATGCCGGAAGTGCGTACCTTCAATCATTGATAATAGTCCAAATTGGGAGAGTGGAAACCAAGATTTTCAAGTCTAGATAACTCTGTTGAGGCCAGAAGATGAGTTTCATTATTACCTTTGTCTTCAGGTAGCTAATAGCTTGGACACCACAGGATTGTAGCACATGGTAAACAGAAATATTCATTTGTTCCTCGTTCCCATGCCATTTTAGCACTTTTTCGTGCTTTTGGACTTTTGTCCCATTTTCAAATGAGTCCTCCTGCACGCCTTTCTTACTGAATTTTAATTCAGGATTCTCTATCCCATAGTGTCCTTTTGTGTGAGTGGTGTACTTCAAGTTCTAGCTCACGAACGGAGAGGATCTTTCGGCAATTTAATACTTATTATTCAGCACTTGCTTTGATTTATGATGCTTTCATAGGAGTTTTTTGACTCTTTATTTGCTTTTTTGCATTTGTTTCTTGGCATGGGATCATTTATATTTAATATACTGTTCACCTGGCTCCTTTCCATGGGTCCTCTGCTATCGCTCCTTAGAAGATTTTAATTGTGACATGGATGGAGCCTCAACATAGTATTCCAGACTCTTCGAATCCGGTTTATTTCACAGGGGTTAAGCAGGACTTCAATGCACACAGAGTTTATTCGAGAAAACTGCTAAGCTGGAAGAATTTCTTTTAGCAACATACAGTCTAATATTCAAAAATGTCTATCCTTCCCAAACATTCTGATGTTCTCCATGCGACTGCGGGTTCATTCCCTTTATTGAAATCAATAAAACTTAAACTAAAGCAAACTGAAAACATGACTCAACAGACAGCCAGATGGGTTATTTATATACAAGACAGAAGAAATCCAAAAGACTCAAGAAAAATAAGGCTTGAGAACCAAACCATTTACTGGCAAGTTCTCTCCCCACCCCTGTAGATCCTGCAACTTGTAAGTAGAAGGGCCAAGCTTTGCTGCAATTTGAAAAGGGCCTATCCACAACTGCTGGGATTTAGTGTGCTTTCCTTTCTCATCATGGGGGTGATCCCATTTGAGGACTAAGTCTCCTACCTCAAAGTCCTTTGTTCCAGCTTTATGCTTGTCGAACCATCTCTTAACTAACTCTTGATGTTGCTTAAAGCGTTCTCTGGCTTTAGATCTAGCCTCTTCTGCTTTCAGGAGATTATATATTCTTATTTGTAAAACTTCATCATTCAAACCCCTAGACTCTTGAGTTAGTATGGAAGATGGTAGCATGATATTGGGAGGAAGGATGGCTTCTTTACCATAGACAATGGTATATGGAGACACTCCAATCGCATATTTTGGGGTGACTCTATCGACCCAAAGGGAATTTGGTAATGTTGAGTGCCAACTCCTCTGGTTTTCTACCATAGTATTCTTTAAAATTCTAATCAGGTTTTTGTTAGAGGATTCAGCCAAGCCATTTCCTTGTGGATAATAATTAGCAGAATAATGCAATTTTATTCCTTTATCATGAGCAAAAGCAGTCAGTTTAATTGATGAAAAGTACTTAGCATTATCAAAAACTAACGAAACTGGAACTCCAAACCTGGTCATGATGTGGTCTTGTAGGAAGCTGATGAACTCGTCTTCATTTATCTTACGCAATGGGACGGCTTCGACCCAGCGAGTGAAATAATCAGTAGCGGTCATAATGTACTTGTGCTGCAAAGAGGAGTTCGGTTTTATTTCTCCAATAATATCCAGTCCCCGTTGCTCGAAGGGTTCCATGATCATCACAGGCTTTAGTGGTGTTGCTGCTTTAGGCTATCTCCCACTACACCTTTAGCAAATATCACACTTTCTGACATGTGTGTGTGCATCTCTAAAGAGCGTAGGCCAGTAGTAACCTGCCCTGAGTATTTTTTGGGTTGTGGTATCCCCTGAATAATGTCCTCCAGCAGGACCGTCATGCAATTCTGCCATCACTTTCTTCGCATCTTCCTTTTCTAGGCATCTGAGAAGAACTCCATCATAATTCTTTCTGAACAATACCCCTTCCACAATTTGATAAGATGCTGATTTAAGACGTAGCGCTCTTCTTTGCTTAGAATTCCAATGTTCAGGTAACATCCCTGCCTGCAGGTAATGTACAAGGTCTCTATACCAAGACTCGGGAGCTATAAATAAAGGACATACATCCATTACATGTAATTCGGCCTCATCCCCCCAGGCTTGTTCTTCATTGTTCCCACTTTTAGTCATAAATTTACACAACCCTTGACCTTTAACTATAGAGGCTGGATTGAATTCAAGGTCATACTCTTGAAGAGTTGTTACCCAGTTACCTCTTCTTTCTCCTAACTCCTTCTGTATAAGAAGAGATCTTACGACTAGGTAGGGAACTATTACCTTGGTTCGATTCTTTAATATATAAGGCATGAATTGCTTTACTGCTTTGAATACTGTGTAAGCTTGTTTATCAACAGCTGGGTAGTTCAATTCGGCCCCTTGTAGACCAGTACTCATAAAGGAGATTGGGAATTCATCCACCCCTTCTTCTTTTTGGGTGAGCACGGCTGCCAGTGAATTATCGGATGCAAATGTATACAGAATAAAGTTTTTATCAAAGTCTGGGTTTTTCAAGGAGGTTGCCTGTGCAACAGCAGTTTTAATTTTACTGAAATCATTCTTCTCAATTTCAGTCCACTTGAATTGTGCATTCTGCTTAACCATCTGCTGCAGCGGCTTAACAGTCTGAGCGAAATCAGGCACAAACCTTCGTACGAAATTTATGGTCCCCATGAATGATTGAATCCCCTTTTTATTATGGGGCAAGGGGATTTGTTCAATATCCTTAATTCTTTCTGGATCAATGGAGATCCCTTGCATTGACACTATGTGACCCAACAACTTGCCTTTTGTGACAGCGAACACACATTTCTTAGGATTTAGTGAGATGCCATACTTCCGACAGCGTTCAAAAATATGCCTTAAGTGAAATGCATGCTCTCCTCTTTTTTTCGAGAATATCATAATATCGTCAAGGTACACTACAACACTGCGGCCGATCAATCCACAAAAAGCTATGTCCATAGCTCTCTGAAATGTTGCTCCCGCATTTATAAGCCCAAAGGGCATCCTTTTGTAGGCAAAGGTTCCCCATTTGGTCCTGAACGTTGTCTTCAACCTATCTTCCTCGACTACTAATACTTGATTGTATCCAGAGAAACCGTCCAATAACGAAAAAAGTTCAGAACCTGTGACCATTTGGAGCAATTGCTCCATGGGTGGCACCGGGTAATTATCTTTATCAGAAGCTCGGTTCAGATTTCTGAAATCAACGCATAATCTGATCTCTCCAGATTTTTTTCTAATTGGTACCAGATTTGATACCCACTCAGAGTGTCTAACTTTGAAAATGATTCTAGCATCCAATAATTTCTTTACTTCACTCTGAATCAGTGGTTCCAGCTTCGGATGCATTTTTCTCAAAGGCTGCTGATACAGCTTAACTCTGGCTTTGATGGGAACAATGTGCTTGATGATGCTAGTATCGTATGTTTTTAAATCTTCGTACGTCTAGGAAAAGACATCTTTATATTGTTTGAATAGGCTGATGAATTTTTCTCTTTCTGCTGGTGAACAACACTTGCCGAGATTCACAAATTTGGGATTCGTCTCAGTCCCTAAATTTATCAGCTTGAACTGTAGAGATGAGTTGTGGGTCTTCACGTTGGCTGGTCTTCTAAACTTTTCATTTAAATCAAACATTTTTTCTAACGTTCTGACACCTTTAGGAATGAAATTGTCATATTTCATCTCAGCCTGATGCTTTTCATTGTCTATGATCGCTCCTTTAAACACCTCGTCATTTGTTAAACATTCTATGATTTGCTGATCATCGTCGAACACTCGCAAGTTGGTGATCATATCCGGTACTGAAGGCCTGAAAAGAAATTCAACAGAGCATCGATTATTGGTGGGTACCAACCTAGCGGCTGAGGTGGCCAACAAGTCAGCTGCTGCGTTTTTAAGCCTTGGAATTGAAATAATATTGAATGCATTAAAACTTTTCAGTAAATCCCATACCTCATTCTGGTAAGACTTTAAGTAAGGAGAAACACAATGTATCTGATTCCGGACTTGTTTCACAATAATTTCAGAATCCCCAAAAACTTTTAGATTACTTACCTTTAATTCAATTGCCTTCCTTAGTCCCTGCACCAGTGCTTCGTACTCAACTGTATTATTAGTACACTCAAACTCTAATCTACACAACAGGAAATGTTTATTCTTCTGTGGGTCGATTAGGACATAGCCAGCCCCTGACCCTTCTAATGTCTTAGAGCCATCAAAAAACAAAATCCAAAAATCACTAACTACTGCAGGTGAATCTACTCCTACTGTTAAGCTTACTATATTACATTCAATCTCATCAGCCTGTGAGAATCGAAGGAGATCAGGCTGGGTGTCGGATGTGTTGCTGGCTTCTTCTTCTTGATAATTCCCTGGTTCCAACTCAATAAAATAGTTTCCCAATACAGAGTCCACTGGCACATTCTTCTCCTCCAGCTGAGTAACATTGTACTTCATGTGAGGCTCTCTTAGAATCTTAATCTAGTTTGGACTCCCTTTGTATGGCAACCAAATATGGGACCAATCTAAGGAAAAATATCCATTTAATTTGGCCAACCAATCTCTGCTCAGGACAAGACCGTAAGCATCTTGTATATCAACCACCACGATGTTAATAACTTGGCAAACTTTGTCATTAGCTGCCAGACGGACTAGGACATCTTCCAGCTCACCAATTACCTTTACATCCGTTCTATCCAATTGAACCACCCTCCACGTAGATGGCTTAGGCTGCCCATTGATCCTTTTACAGACTTATATGGGCATAACATTTACGGACGCCCCTGAGTCTACCAAGCAATTATGTACATTATGATTGAATATTTCAAACGTGAGGAGGAAAGGTGGATGTTTGCTTTTATACTTACCTCCAACGTTGGTTTCTCCAATTTCTTCTTCTTCCTGAGGTTGATTGTCGGCGGGCAGCTTCTCATCCGATGCTTCAAGTGCTTTCAATAGTCTTTCTTTTTGCTGCAGCACTTTACACATTTCGAATAGTGGCACATTTGCTTTTACCTTTTTTAAATCCTCCACAATGTCATAATCCATCGGTTGCTCAATGGGATGGGGTTTATCAGCATTTTCTTCACTTGTCTTGACCTGCGCGTCACTTTGCCTAGGATTTTGGCTAGTAATAGTGAACTCTGGAATTTTATCAGCCAAAGATTTGTTTTGAAATTTCTTCTTAACATTTCTCTGCAGCCTCTTAATCTTTGGGAGTATAAGACTATCTTCCTTAACCATTCCTTGGCTCCTTGTGGCTATGTTGGTTTCCATAACGTCCTTGTACCCCTGATTCTTTTCTTCTTCAGCATCAAATAACGAGACATAATTCCATAAAGCCATGGTTTCCTCTTCCTGCTCCTTGGTAGAAGTAGAAGCAGAATTCTCTTTTCTTTCTTCATCTCCCTCTTCCGTTAATCTAGAATCTAACAGTTGATTCATGACCAACGTCATCGAATTAATCCATTGAGGACAATTCTTTTCAGAGTGTGGATGTTGGTGGAAAGTACAAAAATTGTCTAAGCCTACTTCTGTTAAATTCATAGATGCAGTATTGTGAGGAGGAGGTTGAGACTGATGGTTATCCTCTCTTTTCTTATAATATGGCTTATAAAACTTTTGTGCTTCCTTTTCTTTCTCCATATCTATGATTTTGTTGGACAGCTTCTGCATCATTTTGGCCATATTTTCCAAATCTGGCGACTTTTCTTCCTTAGGCTTAGTAAACAATAAGGATTTTCTTTCCGCACCTTTCTCTCCTAACTGTTCTAGATAGTCTTCAATGCTTTCTCTTTCAGCTTCCACCACTTCTGCTTCTTCATAAGTTTCCGTCAAAGTAGGCTTGGCCCTACCTTTGGCAAACATGGCCAAATCAAGGCCTAAAGCTGAAGTATAATATTCAATCAGAACTTTGTCTGAAGGTCTATCCGTTTCAGAAAAATTCTTGAGATAGGCTGCAGACCTTTGTGTGAAACTGTGCACCTTTTCTTTTCTTTCTTTCTTCAACGCGCACAGCCCTTTCATGAGAGCTGCATGAGTTTTCTGAGTTGCATACTTACTTCTAAAAATTCTCTCGAAGGTATCCCAATCAGGGATAGAATTAGCAGGCAATCCAAAGTACCATGACGCTGCAACTCCTTTAAGGGTATGCAGGAACAGTCTGCAGACTACATCTTCATATTCCCCTGCCCTTAATCCTTCAATTGCCAAGTAAAAACTTTGTAGATGATCATCTACTAGTATTTTCTCATTTGGGTCGAACTTGGGCAACATCTTGTCAAAGGCTTGAGGTAGGTCGTGTAATGGAGGTGTCAAGTTTAATGGTGATCTGGCTCTCCATGCAGGTGGTGGATTTGGTGGGTTAGGTGGCGGATTAGCATTTACTCCTGCCATGATTCTGGGTGGAGAATGAGGAGGTGAGCCAATAGGAGTGCGAGCAGGAGAACTGTGAGGAGTTTCTGGGTCTTCTTGATTCAAAGGTAGCACAACCTCCTGTAAGGCTGTCTCTACAAGTTCTTCCCAGTCTCCAACCAACACTGAGTCTTCCGCTACAGGACGATCTTTCTTTTTATACTCTCTTCTGGGCAATTCAGGGATGATTGGAAATCCTCCAATCTTCTTTACATATGCCCTAGTGTGTCTTCTCAGATCATTAACAATTTCTTTGCCAACAGAATATAGATGTTCTCTCTCTTCCGAAATTGGATTTTGAAACCCACTGCTTTCAGAACTGTTATCGATGGAATATTCTCGGAAAAATGGGTTTCCTCGGCCAGCCATACACTGGCAGCCCTCCTTCTAGCGCCAATACTGTTGAGGCCCCAAAATTCATAGGCAGCAACAGTAAGGGATTCTCCCTAGTCAACGTTCCCAACTAGCCCGTTGACTGTTTGGTATAGGGAATCCGTCCGGTTTGCAGTCCAGCTACCGTAGGTCAAAATAACTAAACAAAGGTTTTACCGGTTGCGGCCTGGTCCACCGTGTATTTTGTATTTTTTGACTTAAATTATGAAATGCAAGTGCCTAATTAATCATGCAGGGTGATAGGATGCAAGGAGCAATCACAATGTGATGCGCAGGTTCTTACCTCTCGTCTTAACTCACTAGCATCTAAATCACACACAACGAGGAATTAAAACTAACTACCTAAACTATCCCTAGGGAGCTAGATTATCATTCATTGGTGAGTAATATATTTTGTACATGCATAATGAAGAGTTACAGATAGCTGACACTTCTTTCAAGACACATGAACAATTGTATATTTTTTAACAACCAGTTAGCCAATTGTTTTATGAACAACATTCATTACTCACAGTGGAAAAAATATCGCAATAAATATACTGAAAAGCATTCAACAAGAACATAGGTTCAGGAAGTTAAACACTCTCATAGTTAATGAAACACAACTAAAAACGAAATAGTTCCCCTTCAACATTGTTCATTTAATCACGTTGATACATTCCACATTTCGCTTTCTTTAGCAGGCGAAAATTGCAGTTTCTGATTGTAAAACGAAATAGTTCCTCTTACAAGCAAAATGGTTTACAAGTTCTTCCAGGAAAAATTCCTTTGTAACTTCTAACTTTCCAGTGTTTAAACAAAACAGTAAATCGTTTGGGTTTTCCCCCCAACGCATGACCTTTCGGTTTCTCGAGCGTTTCGTATCCCTTTGTCTTTCCGGCGCATGGCCATGATTGGCTACATAACTGCCGGACCTTTCAGAGCTGCCTCTTTATCACCATTCATTTTGTCTTCTCTTTGGTTTGTCCATATTACACTCCTACTGGTTTCGCTCTACTTTCACCAAACAATCCGCCTCCGTTGACCAAACTCCGGAAACTACCTGCAATCAAACGTCGAGCATCATTTGTTGGAAACGCATTTAAATCACAGCAGCAAATTAAACTGACTATACAGCCCATCCATAGGAAATGATCAAGTGCACCACCGTCATTCTACAAGTGTCGACCACTACCTTGCCCTCCCACAGGCTCGTGATAGCAATCTCTATGGCGGAAAGCGGGAGGAAAACAACATCGGAAGCCGAAAGGCTTTCCCAGCCGCAACGGCGAAAAAGTAAAGGCTCCAAGCATGCGACAGGAGGGCGAGAAAATTTTAAAATCAGAATTCGGACGGCTTTATCTTTCGGAAGCTCAATGACTTTGAGAGCCGCAACGGCGGAAGGGAAAAGACTGAAGACACGCGACGCGGGCAAGAAAAATTTGGTCGAAAATCAGAAGGCTTTGACATCGGATGCGAAATGGCTTTCTCAGCTGCAATGACGGAAGAGGAAAAGCTTCAGGTGCTCGATTGAAAGAAAAATGCTTATCGGCAGTCGGAACGATTTGAACTTCGGGTGCTAAATTGCTTTAGTTTCCGTAACGGCGAGAGTAAAAAAGGTTCCGGCTTCCGATCAAACAGGAAAAAATCCCGATCAAAAAGAAAATTACTAAGTGTTCAGACAGTTTTAAACTCAGAATGGGCAGCGACCTATCAGACCTCCGCAACGGCGACCCATAGCAAAGAACAATTTGTTCGATCAACAAACGAAGACAACTTAGAATCTACGACTCACCATAAATTCCAACGCAATCAAAATCCAAACCTTGGTCAAGAGTTAAGCTTTTGTAATCATTTAAAATTAAAACACATCCCAACAACTCAAAGGATCCATCGATCAAAACAAAATCATGAGGAGGGGCCCAAAATTTAAGAAATTTGGGGAAAAAACAGTTGCAGCTGCAACAGGTTGCTACTTCCACTTAACCAAATACTGAAAATATTGTTTATCCTTGGTCCTTTTTGAAACCCCCTTGTTCATAATTGTTTCAATCTGTTGATGTGCCTTCTTAGGAAATTGTCCCTACCAATTCATACTCTCATTATCATCATTTCCTGTCATTTCTACTGTAAAAATGTATGCATACTTGAATGAATATAAGTCTACTATATTGAAAATGGGAGAAATTTCAAGGTCTAAAGGAACTTCTAACTCATATGCATTAGCTGAAAAATCTTCTTATGATCTTCCAGGCTCCAATCTTCTTCAATTTTAGTTTATTGTAGGTCCTTTTAGGAAACCTATCTTTTCAAATATAGGTCATCACTAAGTCTCCTACCTGAATGTTAACTTCTTTCCTCTTCAAATCAACTCTATGCTTGTACTTTCCAATGCTCTCTTGCAACTTCTTCTTGACATTTTCTAATAGCTCATGTATCCCTACTACAAAGTCTTCACCATCTACACTCTCGGATTCTATCTTCCCCAAATTCCTAAGTTCATACACTCCCTTTGGATGCATTCCATACAAGATTTGGAATGGGCTCATACATGTGCTCATATTTGGTGAGTCGTTATAGGAAAATTTAGCTTGAGAAAGAGCTAGATCCCACTGTTTTGGATTCTCGTAAATAATACTTCTCAATATGTTTCCCAATCTTATGTTTACAACCTCAGTTTGACCATTAGTCTAATGGTGATGAGCAAAAGTAAAACTGATATTTCTACCAAGTTTCTTCCATATAGTCCTCCAAAAATGACCAACAAACTTGTTGTCCTTATCTAAGAAAAGGCTTACAGGTATACCATGCAACCTTACTACTCCTGAGAAGAATAAATGGGTAATGTTAGTGCCACCATTAGTCTTCTTAAAATCAATAAAATGAGCCATTTTTGAAAATCTATCTACCACTACATAAATATAATAATTTCCTCTGAGTCTTTGGAAAACCTAAAACAAAACCATTCTGATGGAATCCCAAGGTCAGGTTGGGATGGGAAGTGGCTGGTACAGTCCTATGTTTTAACTCCTTCCCTTTGCATTCTGGCATATCCTGTACTTTTCAACAAACTTCTTCACATCACTTTGCATACTTGGCCAAAAGTAAAAAGAACTCACCTAAGAGTATGTTTTGTCTTGTCTGAAGTGGCTTGTCATTCCTCTGTTGTGCTTCTCCTTGATTATATTTTCCCTCATTGAACATTCAAGAATGCATAACTTACAGTTCTTGAACAACAAACCCTCTTATATCATGTAATCCAACAATTGGTTTCTATTGTGAGCAGCTGGATTCTGACAGGATGTATATATATCCTTAAAGTATACATCATCCTTGTACTTGTTGATAAAATCATCAAACCCCAAAGTGCTAACCTTGAATTCTTGTAAAATCATATTGAACCTACTCAAAGCATCAAGAACTCTATTGGACTTTCCACTTGTGTGTTTGATCACAAAGGTAAAGCTTTGTAAAAACTCGACCCACTTTGAATGTTTATGGTTCAACTTAGGTTGACTGTTTATGAATAGTAAGGCATGATTATCAAAATATAGGACAAATTCTATGGGCATTAAATAGTGTCTCCATTTCTTAAGAGCTTGCACAATTACATAGCATTCCTTGTCATAGGAGGAATATTTTGTTTTGACTCATTCAAATTTTCACTAAAATACACTATTGGTCTTTTTTCTTGAATTAACACAACACCTATTGTTGTCCCACTAGCATCTGTCTCTACTTGAAAGGTTTTTTCAAAACTTGATAAGGATAAGACAAGCTTCTCTATAACCTTCTTTTTCAACAGTTTAAATTTTTTATCAGCTACCTCTGTCCATCGAAAAGGATGTTTATTTCCTTTTATGTTGTTTATCATAGGTGCACTAATTTGACTGAAATTCCTAATAAATTTCCTATAAAAACTTGCAAGCCCATGAAAACATCTTACCGCATATGCACTCTTAGGAGTTGGTCAGTCTAGAATTGCTTGCACTTTTTTTGGATCGATTTTTCAGTCCCTCTTCTAAGACCACAAATCCCAAGTAGACTAACACTTTCTTTTTGAAGCTACACTTATTCAAATGTATCAACATTTTTTCCTTTTGTAGAGTATTCATGACCAATCTGAGATGTCTCAAGTGTTCTTCCTTGCTCTTACTATAAATCATAATATCATTAAGATAAACTATCACAAAATTCCCTATGTATTCCTTCAAGACTTAATGTATTAACCTCATAAAGGTACTTGGTGCATTAGTGAGCCTAAAAGGCATCACCAACCACTCATTCAACCCATTATTAGTCTTAAACACAGTATTCCATTCATCCCCCTCTCTAATCCTTATTTGATGGTAGCCACTCTTCAAATCGATTTTAGAAAAATACTTTGACCCACTCAAACAATCCATCAAATCATCAATGTGGGGTAGTGGAAATATGTACTACATGGTAATCTTGTTGATTGCTCTGGAATCAGTGCACATGTGCCATCAACCATACTTCTTTGGTTTAAGTAATGCAGGTACTACAAAAGGACTCAATATTTCCTTCACCAAACCTTTATCCAATCATTCTTGTACTTGTCTTTTGATTTCTTCATTCTCTTGAGGATTCGATCTATAGGTTTCCTTGTTTGGAAAACTTGCACTAGGTATCAATTCAATATGGTGATTGATACTTCTCACATGAGGCAAAGCATTAGGTAGTTCATCCACAACTATAATAGAAAAAAAATCATCAAGCAAGTCTTTAATTTCAGCAGGTAGATCATCTAAGTTTGTTGAATTCAAGATTACCTTTAGTTTTCCAATGAGAGAAAAGTGCATCTCTTCTTCTTACTTGAATTCCTGCAATAACTCTTTTCCACTCATGAGAATAATTCTTCATCCAAGGTCCTCTTTATCTGCTTCATCCTTTAATGGAAGCAACACATGCTTCATACCATCCTTCTCCAACAAGTAAGTGTTCCTTCTTCCATCATAGATGGACTTCCTGTCAAACTGCCAAGGTCTCCTTAAGAAGACATGACAAACATCCATGGGAATTATGTCATATAACACCACATATTTGTATGTACCAATTTGTATCTCCACCTCATGTTTCTCATTCACCAAGATTCAATGTCCTTTTTACAACCAGGACACTCTATAGGGAGTGGGGTGTGCCATCTTTTTCAATCCCAACTTCTCTAACATATCTATGGAAACCAAATTGTCTGTACTTACAAGGTCTATTACCACCTTGCAACACCTTCCTTGAGACTTGCACATGGTCTTGAACAAGCTCTTCCTCTATGTTGGTTCATGTAATTCCTTTTCCATCTTCACTAAAATTCTCTTTAAAAAAAGGAGACTCCCCTTCCTCAGGAAGTTCTTAATTTTATAACTTCCTCTCTAATTCTTCTCGAGTTTCTGTAACATAGACACTTCTTTGAGTTGTTGGGTTTTTCCCTGGATAATTCAGAGACTTGTATCCAATATCACCACATGTGTAGCACTTGAATTTTGTCCCTATGCATCTTCCTTTGGAACCAAATCTTCCTCCTCTAGATCCTCCACTCTACGATGACTACTGGTACCTTTTGGCTCATCTTTGGAGGTCTAAATTCTTCACCCTCTGTTAGAAGATCCTATTCCTCTTACGACACGTCTTCCTCTGCTCCTCTGGCTTTTTTTTCCTAACTACTTTTCATCTACGCTTAAGGATGCTTAATAAGCATCTTCAATAGTTCCAAGACTCAACAAGTTGATTTCATCATGTATCTTGTATCTCATACCATTCAGATATCTAGACACTCTTCCCACATCTTCTTCAATCTACCCAGCTCTAATACTTAGACTAAATAAATCTTATGTGTATTCCTTGACTTCCATACCCTTTTGTTTGAGATTTTGTAGTTGTCTAATGAGGGTTAACTGATAATATTTAGGCATAAATTGACTTTTTATTTTATCTACCATCTTATCCCATTTTTTTTATCTTTGACTTACCAATCTTTTCTTTGTATATCTGCAACTCATCCCACTAGATAATTGCATGTACCTTGAGTCTAGTGGCTGCATATTTCACCTTCTTTCTATATTCATTTTTTTCAAAATCAATTATTTTTTCCATGGAATTTATCTAGTCCATCAGCTCTTCAACCTTCAAATTCCCTTCATACATTGGTACTTCCACATTAGATATGCTACTAGCCTTTACCAACAGCTTCACTTCTTCGATGATCTCCTTCGTTTCTTCTTCAGGGGATTCGCCTTTGTCACTAGCACCATCAGCCTCTGTGTTTCTTATTTCCATGGCTTCCATTCTGGCTCTGAGATTGCTCAACTCTCTTTGTACACCTACATCTGTAGTTTGTCTTTCATGACCAGCTTCAACATGGACTCAATGTCCTTGTTTCTTCAGTGGCATTCTTCTTCCACGTATGCCTACTCTGGTACCACAACTGACATAAGAAGGTGACCAATCGAATGCCTATAAGGCCTGAATTTATGTCCAACAAGGACTTCACTAAATTACCGCAAAGCAGAAAATAAATTCCCTTAGCCTTGTATGGAAAAAAATGTCCATAAGGTCTCTGTAGGATACACGTGGGATCCAACATATCAACGGTAAGCACCATTTCTTGTTCATTGATCAGTGAAAAGATCAATCCTCAATATTCTTATCACTTAGGAAACCAACAATTACCACAGACCCATAATGGATCTGAACAAGTTCTCATAATCATCAATTAACCTTGGAGAGTAATTTATCGCATCCATTGGTTATTGAACAGAGTTCCAGGATATTCAATCCACATAACACAAACTCTATGTTATTTATTTCATCACCAACTCGCTACCACTGTCCATGATTAGAATGCATACATGGATATATACAATTCACTCAGGATATAGAATCCGAACAATCAGGATCCCCATACGAAAGACAAAAGCACTAATCTAATCACTTCAACTCCTTAGAGAATCAAAGAACCATTGGAAAAGTGCCATTAATTCAGCTGTAACGGTTACAACAACGAATTTAGTCCAAAACAACAACAACAACAACAAAAATTTCATGACTTCTCGACAAATAAGGTTGACTCCCAATCCTACTTTAGTTCCATAAATGTTGCAAATGCTCTTGCATCAGAGTATCTTTCATGATGTTTAATATTCTAGAGAGGATTATTTATGTGAATATATATTTATTAAGTATTTGATATGTATTGTTGTTCTTGAAGCAACAAAAAAAGGTTATTTTGTTGGAATCAATAAAATTTTGTTTTTTTAAGGAAAAAATAAGCCACAATTCATTAATAATCACATGCATGCTAATTAATTCAACAAGTAGGAATACATAGATATCATCATTAGAAAACATTCCACGTGTCACATGTATAGATATAAACACATATCTATATAGATAAAGAATTTGCATCAATTACAAAATATGACATATAATTCGTCAACATCCAAGTCACAGATAACTAAACTCATCAACTAATCGATGATTAACCTCTTTCTCATAAACCAAATCAAATTCAGGTGAAATGGGATGTTTGGTACTACCCAAGTCCAATATATCACTCCCTTATGAAAGAGGCTTTTATGTCCTTTGGGAACCACAATGTTTGTACATGAATTAGGTTCACAATCTAGAATAGTCCCAAGATGTAGTTGTGGGCACGCCAACAATGTTCAATATTTATTAAATCAACTCGAGAAGGTACACAGATCAAGTTTGATCTTGTTAAGGGGATGTGCAATGGTATTGTCCCCTTTCTAGTACTTTGTGTGCAACTTTGGAGGAAAAAGTTGCAAACATCAACAAAATCAAGGAAAATGCATAATATTCTCGAATATATGGGGAAAATTAAGATTCTCCACACAAACTAGACCATGTAATGCACTCTAAACCTATAACTACCGTGTAAATGTAAGAGAAGGTCCCTCAATAATACTTATACTACATGGAAATTTTTAAATTGAATTGATGCCTCAATCCTTTTATAATGAACTTATATATGTAATGACAACTTAAATAATGTTGATGCACCACCCGTCTCATCAATTACCAATTTGTTTATGTCTACTAAAACAAGATTCTCAATCATCTCTTCTAGTTCATGTCCAAAATAATCAACTATTGTTTGATGTTGTTCATATCTAATCATATTGACTTTGCCATTGTAAGTTAGTGGTGCATGAGTCTCCTTCTCTCTATGCAACACTACAAGAGGGTAGAGTTCCATTATATTTAGCTCTTTAAATCTCTATATAATTATTGATCTACTATATACCTATTTTGTAATGCTGCTTGATATAAATCTTCCAAAGTTTCATGATAAACCAGTCTCAAGTAATATAAATAAACTTCGAGAGAATAAAGAATACAATTCCAAAAGATGATATATGTTATTTTTTTCAAAATGTTCATATACAATACATGCACGAATTCTTAATAAATACTTAATTATACAAAATAGGTGGAACACATTCTTACTAGATACTTAATTATATAGAATAAGGCGATACATGAATAATGCAAATTTTCTAATACTAGTTGGTGTAGTATATTTGATTAATGCTTAGCTGAGTTCACACACACCCTACATTCAAATGTTTTTTAGTACAACACTTCAAAAGCTCACTCTCTAACTCAAAAAGTCTTTCATGTTTAATAATTCTTTGTCTAGTATAAATGTGTCGAGTGCTAGATGTTGGTGGAGGCATGTTGAATTTATAGCTCGGAATGTCTTTTAGATAGGCTTGGTGTCTTAGCATGTGGGGGACATAAAGTGGTATCTAGACATTAACTTTATATCTATAAATTTAAAGCGACTTTTTTCTTTATTAAATTAATAAATTGACTTAAGTTGTGATAAGGAGAAATTATATCACAATTGTAGATCTTATTGGTCTAAGATTTAAT
Source organism: Pseudotsuga menziesii (assembly GCA_001517045.1). Lineage (NCBI taxonomy): Eukaryota > Viridiplantae > Streptophyta > Pinopsida > Pinales > Pinaceae > Pseudotsuga > Pseudotsuga menziesii. The sequence continues at coordinate 110,300 of LPNX010451346.1, forward strand.
CTTAGCCATTAGATCTAAGACGTTAGGTTAGTTTCATTTAATGAATAGATAAAAAGGAGATCTAGAGAAAACGACATAAATTCATTATTCATTTTAATGACGAGCGAGAGAGCATAAGGAGGAGAGAGAGCATAAGGAGGAGAAAACAAAAGGAGAGAAATAATGCAACAAAGGAGGGCACGATTTCCAAGGAAAAAGAGGGAACACATCCGGAGGACAAAGAACATTAATTAATGTAGCAAATCAGCCACATGTGTGAGGATTTTGGAACATATTTTGAGGCAATAGTTTTGCATAGAAATCAAGGTAAACCATAAAACATTTATTACTAGTACAACATTTAAATTTCAAGGCAACTTTAGAACATTGTTTCTGCAAAGAAATTAAGGCAATCATACAACATTAATTGCAAGCAGTCATACAATAGTTTGCAACAGTAATTGAGGTAGGTTGTACAATGTATTTATTGTAGGGTGAACAACACATAACGCGAGCAAGTGGTCATAAAATTCAATGATTAAATTTATAGGTTTGGCATGCAAAACGAGGTGCACTTGTTTCATTTTTCTCTCGCTAAAATTCCAAAAAAAATTCTTAGAAGCCCTAATAAAAATTCCATCTCTTTATTAGTTTTTCATTTTGGGGTTTTTCCAGGGCCATTTTGTTATCCCTGGTCCTTTTTGAAACCCTCTTATTCATAATTGTTTCAATATGTTGATGTACCTTCTTAGGAAACTATCCCTACCATTCCACAGTCTCATTATCATCATTGCCAGTCATTTCTACTTGAAAATTGAATGCATACTTGAATGAATATAAGTCTGATATATTGAAAATGGGAGAAATTTCTCGGTCTAAATGAAGTTCTAACTCATATGCATTAGCTGAAAAATCTTATTATGATGTTGCAGGGTCCAATCTTCTTCAATTTTAGTTTATTGTAGGTCCTTTTAGGAAACCTCTCTTTTCAAAGATAGGTCATCACTAAGTTTCATACCTTAATGTTAACCTCTTTCCTCTTCAAATCATCTCTATGCTTGTACTTTCCAATGCTCTCTTGCAACTTCTTCTTGACATTTTCTAATAGCTCATGTATCCCTACTAGAAATTCTTCACCATCTACACTCTTGGATTCTATCTTCCCCAAATTCCTAAGTTCATACACTCCCCTTGGATGCATTCCATACATTATTTGGAATGGGCTCGTACATGTGCTCATATTTGGTGAGTCGTTATAGGTAAATTCAGCTTGAGAAAGAGCTAGATCCCACTATTTTGGATTCTCATAAATAATACTTCTCAATATGTTTCCCAACCTTCTGTTTAACACCTTAGTTTGACAATTATTCTAAGGGTGATGAGCAAAAGTAAAACTGATATTTGTGCCAAGTTTCTTCCATATAGTCCTCCAAAAATTACCAACAAAATTGTTGTCCTTTTCCGAGAAAATGCTTACAGGTATACCATGCAACCTTACTACTTCTCAGAAGAATAAATTGGTAATGTTAGTGGCACCATTAGTCTTCTTAAAAGAAATAAAATAATCCATTTTTGAAAATATATCTACCACTACATAAATATAATCATTTCCTATGAGTCTTTGGAAAACCTAAAAAAAACCATACTGATGGAATCCCAAGGTCAGGTTGGGATGGGAAGTGGCTGGGACAATCCTGTGTTTTAACTCCTTCCCTTTGCATGTTGGCATAGCTTGTAATTTATATCAAACTTCTCCACATCACTTTGCATACTTGGCCAAGAGTAAANCTGGTACAATCCTGTGTTTTAACTCCTTCCCTTTGCATGTTGGCATAGCTTGTAATTTATATCAAACTTCTCCACATCACTTTGCATACTTGGCCAAGAGTAAAAAGAACTCACCTAAGAGTATGTTTTGTCTTGTCTGAAATGGCTTACCATTCCTTTGTTGTGCTTGTCCTTGATTATATTTTCCCTCAATGAACATTTAGGAATGCATAACTTATAGTTCTTGAACAAAAAACCCTCTTGTATCATGTAATCCAACCATTTTTTTCTATTGTGAGCAGCTAGATTTTAACAGGATGTATATGTATCCTTAAAGTATGCATCCTCCTTGTACTTGGTTATAAACTCATTAAACCCCAAAGTGCTAACCTTGAATTCTTGTAAAATCATATTGAACCTACTCAAAGCATCAAGAATTCTATTGGACTTTCCACTTGTGTGTTTGTTCACAAAGGTCAAGCTTTGTAAAAACTCTACCCACTTGGCATGTTTATGGTTCAACTTAGTTTGACTACTTATGAATAGTAAGGCATGATTATCAAAATATACGACAAATCCTATGGGCATTAAATAGTGTCTCCGTTTCTAAAGAGCTTTCACAATTGCATAGAATTCCTTGTCATAAGAGGAATCTTTTGTTTTCACTAAAATAAACTATTGCTCTTTGTTCTTGACTTAACACAACACCTATTGATGTCCCACTAGCAGTCGTCTCTAGTTGAAAGGTTTTTTCAAAACTTGATAAGGCTAAGACAAGATTCTCTATAACCTTCTTTTTCAACAGTTTAAATTTTTTGTCAGCTACCTCTGTCCATCAAAAAGGATGTTTATTTCCCTTTATGTTGTTTATCATAGATGCACTAATTTGACTAAAATTCCTAATAAATTTCCTATAAAAACTTTAAAGCTCATGAAAACTTATTACCGCATATGCACTCTTAGGAGTTGGTCAGCCTAGAATTGCTTGCACCTTTTTTGGATCCATTTTTAGTGCCTCTTCTAAGACCACAAAGCCCAAGTAGACTAACTCTTTCTTTTTGAAGCTACACTTATTCAAATGTATCAGCATTTTTTCCTTTTGTAGAGTATTCATGACCAATCTGAGATGTCTCAAGTGTTATTCCTTGCTCTGATTATATATCATAATATCATTAAGATAAACTATCACAAAATTCCCTATGTATTCCTTCAAGACTTAATTCATTAACCTCATAAACATTCTTGGTGCATTAGTGAACCTAAAATGCATCACCAACCACTCATTCAACCCATTATTAGTCTTAAACGCAATATTCCATTCATCCCCCTCTCTAATCCCTATTTGCTGGTAGCCACTCTTCAAATCTATTTTAGAAAAATACTTTGACCCACTCAAACAATCCATCAAATCATCAATGTGGGGTAGTGGAAATATGTACCAAATGGTAATCTTGTTGATTACTCTAGAATCAGTGCACATGTGCCATCAATCATACTTCTTTGGACTAAGTAATGCAGGTACTACAAAAGGACTCAATATTTCCTTCACCACACCTTTATCAAAACATTCTTGTACTTGTCTTTTGATTTCTTCTTCCGCTTGAGGAGGTGATCTATAGGTTGCCTTCTTTGGAAAACTTGCACTAGGTATCAACTCAATATGGTGATTGATAATTCTCACATGAGGCAAAGCATTAGGTAGTTTATCCACAACTATATCAGAAAAATCATCAAGCAGGTCTTTAATTTCAACGGGTAGATCATCTAAGTTTGTGGAAGTTAATATTACCTTTAGTTTTCCAATGAGAGAAAAGTGCATCTCTTCTTCTTCCTTGAATTATTGCAATAACTCTTTTCCACTCATGAGAATAATGCTTCATCCAATGTCCTCTTTAGCTACTTCATCCTTTAATGGAAGCAACACATGCTTCGTACCATCCTTCTCCAATGAGCAAGTGTTCCTTGTTCCATCATGGATGGCCTTCTTGTCAAACTACCAAGGTCTCCTTAATAAGACATGAAAAACATCCATGGGAATTATGTCACATAACACCACATATTTTTATGTACCAATTTGTATCTCCACCTCATGTTGCTCATTCACCAATATTCGATGTCCTTTTTACAGCCAGGACACTCTATAGGGAGTGGGGTGTGCCATCTTTTTCAACCCCAACTTCTCTAACATATCTGTGGAGACCAAATTGTCTGTACTTATAGTGTCTATTACCACCTTGCAACACCTTCCTTGAGACTTGAACATGGTCTTGAACAAGCTCTTCCTCTGTGTTGGTTGATGTACTTCATTTTCCATCTTCACTTAAATTCTCTTCAACATCAGACTCCCCTTCCTTAGGATGTTCTTAATTTTATAAATTCCTACCTAATTCTTCTCGAGCTTCTGCAATATCAACACTTCTTTGAGTTGTTGGTTTTTTCCCTGGATAATTCAGAGACTTGTGTCCAATATCACCACATGTGTAGCACTTGACTTTTGTCCCTCTACCTCTTTCTCCTCTAAATCCTCCACTCTAAGGTGACTACTGGTACCTTTTGGCTCATCTTTGGAGGTCTAAATTCTTCACCCTCTATTAGAAGATCCTCTTCCTCTTACGACACGTCTTCCTCTGTTCGTCTGGCTTTTTTTTCCTAACTACTTTTCTTCTATGCTTAAGGATGCTTAATAAGCATCTTCAATAGTCTTAAGATTCAACAAGTTGATTTCATCATGTATCTTGTATCTCATCCCATTCAGATATCTCGACACTCTTCCCACATATTCTTCAATCTACCCAACTCTAATACTTAGCCTAAATAAATCTTATGTGTATTCCTTGACTTCCATACCCTATTGTTTGAGATTTTGTACTTGTCTAATGAGGGTTAACTGATAATATTTAGGCATAAATTGACTTTTTATTTTATCTGCCATCTTATCCCATATTTTTATCTTTGACTTACCTTTCTTTTCTGTGTATATCTACAACTCATCCCACCAGATAGTTGCATGTACCTTCATTCTAGTGGCTGCATATTTCAACTTCTTTCTATCTTCAATTTCTTCAAAATCAAATTATTTTTCCATGGCATTTATCCAATCCATCAACTCTTCGACCTTCAAATTCCCTTCATACATGAGTACTTCCACATTATGTATGCTACTATCCTTTACCAACACCTTCACTTCTTCGGTGATCTCCTTTAGTTCTTCTTCAAAGGATTCTCCTTTGTCACTAGCACCATCAACCTCTGTGTTTCTTATTTCCATGGATTCCATTCAGGCTCTGAGCTCCCTTGGCTCTCTTTGTCCACCTACATCTGTAACTTGTCTTTCACGACCAGCTTCAACATGGACTCAATGTGCTTGTTGCTTTAGTGGCATTCTTCTTCCACATATGCCTACTATGGTACCACAACTGATGCAAGAAGGTCACCAAGCGAATGCTTGTAAGGCCTAAATTTATGTCCAACAAGGACTTGACTAAATGACCGCAAAACGAAAAATAAATGCCGTTAGCCTTTTGTGGAAAAAAATGTCTGTAACATCTCTATAGGATACACGTGGGGTCCAACATATCGACAGTAAGCACCATTTCTTGTTGATTGATCAGTGAAACGATCAATCCTCAATCTCCTTATCACTTAGGAAACCAACAATCCCCACAGACCCATAATGGATCTGAACAAGTTCTCATAATCATCAATTAAACTTGGAGAGTAATTTATCGCATTCGTTGGTTATTGAATAGAGTTGTAGGATATTCAACACACACAACACAAACTCTATGTTATTTATTTCATCACCAACCCGCTACAAGTGTCCACGATTAGAATTCATACATGGATATATACAATTCACTCAGGCTATGGAATCCGAACAGTCAGGATCCCCATACGAAAGACAAAAGCACTAATATAATCACTTCAACTCCTTAGAGAATCAAAGAACCATTGGAAAAGTGCCATTATTTCAGCTATAACAGTTACAACAACAAATTTAGTTCAAAACAACAACAACAACAACAAACTTCATGACTTCTTGACAAATAAGGTTGACTCCCAATCCTACTTTAGTTCCATAGATGTTGCATATGCTCCTGCATCAGAGTATCTTTCATGATGTTTAACATTCTAGAGAGGATTATCTACGTGAATGTATATTTATTAAGTATTTGATATGTATGGTTGGTTCTTGAAGCAACTAAAAAGGGTTATTTTGTTGGAATCAATAAAATTTTGTTTTTTTAGGAAAAAATAATCCACAATTCATTAATAATCACATACTATAGAGTTCCATTATATTTAGCTCTTTAAATCTCTTTATAATTATTGATCTACTATACACCTATTTTGTAATGTTGTTTGACATAAATCTTCTAAATTTTCATGATAAATCAGTCTCAAGTAATATAAATAAACTTCGAGAGAATAAAGAATACAATTCCAAAAGATTATATATGTTATTTTTTTCAAAATGTTATTATACAATACATGCACGAATTCTTAATAAATACTTAATTATACAAAATAGGTAGAACACATTATTACTAGATACTTAATTATACATAATACATACACGAATTCTTAATAAATACTTAATTATACAAAATAGATGGAACAAATTCAATTCGTAATCAAAGAGTTAGATTTTTTGTCCACATCCTAATTCACAATAACTAGAAGAATCAAAACCAAGTATATAAATTGTAAAATTGGAATATTTATTAGTTGATTTTTAAAGATCATTTTGTATATTTTTTTCATTATTGAAATGAAATGTTAAATTAATAAGTGAAATCATGACATACAAATCAATAAAGGTAAGGAAAATATTTTTTATAAAATTACACATATAATTTTATTTGGAGTGGTGGTCATTTCATAACAACGTGTGATTGGTTTCCTAGTAATACATTACAATAAGGTGATACATGAATAATGCAAATTTTCTAATACTATTTGGTGTAGTATATTTAATTAATGCTTAGCTGAGTTCACACACACCCTACATTCAAATGTTTTTTAGTACAACACTTCAAAAGCTCACTATCTAAATCAAAAAGTCTCTCGTGTTTAACAAGTCTTTGTCTAGTATAAATGTGTTGAGTGCTAGATGTTGGTGGAGGCATGTTGATTTTCTAGCTCGGAATGTCTTTTACATAAGCTTGGTGGCTTAGCATGTGGGGGACATAAAGTGGTATCTAGACATTAACTTTATATTTATAAAGTTAAATCGACTTTTTGCTTTATTAAATTAATAAAGTGACTTAAGTTGTGATAATGAGCAGTTATATCACAAGTGTAGATCTTATTGGTCTAATTAATATTGGCCATTAGATCTAAGAAGTTAGGTTAGTTTCATTTAATGAAGAGATAAAAAGGAGATCTAGAGAAAAAGACATCAATTCATTATTCATTTTAATGAGGAGCGAGAGAGCATAAGGAGGAGAAAACAAAAGGAGAGAAATAATGCAACAAAGGAGCGCACGATTTCCAAGGAGAAAGAGGGAACACATCCGAAGGAGAGAGAACATTAATTAATGTAGCAAATCAGCCACATGTGTGAGGATTTTGGAACAGATTTTGAGGCAACAGTTTTGCATAGAAATCAAGGTAAACCATACAACATTTATTGCTAGTACAACATTTAAATTTCAAGGCAACCTTAGAACATTATTTCTGCAAATAAATTAAGGCAATCGTACAACATTAATTGCAAGCAATCATACAATAGTTTGCAACAGTAATCGAGGTAGGTTGTACAATGCATTTATTGTAGGGTGAACAACACATAACGCGAGTAGGTGGTCATAAAATTCAACGATTAAATTTATCGGTTTGGCATGCAAAACGAGGTGCACTTGTTTCATTTTTCTCTCGCTAAAATTCCAAAAAAAAAATCTTAGAAGCCCTAATAAAAATTTCATCTCTTTATTGGTTTTTCATTTTGGGGTTTTTCTAGGGCCATTGGCTAAAATATATTGTGTCGTTGAGTGGTTTGATTTCTTGTTTCCATTGTGCAAGTAAAAGTTTCAACGCATTTTTTATTATAAATTTTAGTTTTGAAGATGCATTTATGAATGGGTATTAAAATGAGACGGGCAATTTATGGAGACAAAAAAAACAACATTTGAAACCTATAAAAAAATTACATGGTATTAGAGCATCGATATTGAGATGGGAAACCGTCCACGATTACAATGCATACATGGATATATACAATTCATTCAGGCTTATGGAATCAGAACAGTCAGGGATACTCCTACGAAAGGAAAAAAAACTAATCTAATATCTTCAGATTCCATAGAGAAACAAGGAACCATTGGCAGAGTGTCATTATTTTAGCTATAACAGTTACAACAATGAACTTAGTCCAAAACAATGAAAAGGAAAGAAACTTGATGACTTCTTGACAAAAAGGATGGCTTTCAATCCTACTTTGGTTCCATAGCCATTGCAGATGCTCTTGCATCAGATTCCCAAGGAAGAAGATAATTCTTAATTAGGTATTTAGGGTTCACATTATACTTATAAATTTAAGTTGTATTCTTCCATGTTGCATCTTCCAATGGTTGCTACTTCCAGTTAACCAAATACTGAAAATATTGTTTATCCCTAGTCCTTTTTGAAACCCTCTTATTCATAGTTGTTTCAATCTGTTGATGTACCTTCTTAGGCAACTATCCCTACCATTCCATGGTCCCATTATCATCATTGCCAACCATTTCTACTAGAAAAATGTATGCTTACTTGAATGAATATAAGTATCATATATTGAAAATGGGAGAAATTTCAAGGTCTAAAGGAAGTTCTAACTCATATGAATTAGCTGAAAAATCTTCTTATGATATTGCAGGGTCCAATCTTCTTCAATTTTAGTTTATTGTAGGTCCTTTTAAGAAACCTCTCTTTTCAAATATAGGTCATCACTAATTCTCCTACCTGAATGTTAACTTCTTTGCTCTTCAAATCAGCTCTATGCTTGTACTTTCCAACGCTCTCTTGCAACTTATTCTTGACATTTTCTAATAGCTCATGTATCCCTACTACAAAGTCTTCACCATCTGCACTCTTGGATTCTATCTTCCCCAAATTCCTAAGTTCATACACTCCCCTTGGATGCATTCCATACATGATTTGGAATGGGCTTGTACATGTGCTCATATTTCGTGAGTCGTTATAGGAAAATTCAGCTTGAGAAAGAGCTAGATCCCACTATTTTGGATTCTCGTAAATAATACTTCTCAATATGTTTCCCAAGATTTTGTTTACCACCTCAATTTGACCATTAGTCTAAGGGTGATGAGAGAAAATTAAAACTAAGATTTGTGTCGAGTTTCTTCCATATAGTCCTCCAAAAATGACCAACAAACTTGTTGTCTTTATCTGAGAAACTGCTTACAGGTATACCATGCAACCTTGCTACTTTTGAGAAGAATAAATTGGTAATGTTACTAACACCATTAGTCTTCTTAAAAGCAATAAAATGATCCATTTTTGAAAATCTATCTACCACTACATAAATATAATCATTTCCTCTGAGTCTTTGGAAAACCTAAAAAAAAAACCATACTAATGGAATCCCAAGGACAGGTTGGGATGGGAAGTGGCTGGTACAGTCCTCTGTTTTAACTCCTTCCCTTTGCATGCTGGCATATCCTGTACTTTTCAGCAAACTTATTCACATCACTTTGCATACTTGGCCAAAAGTAAAAAGAACTCACCTAAGAGTATGTTTTGTCTTGTCCGAAATGGCTTGCCATTCCTCTGTTGTGCTTCTCCTTGATTATATTTTCCCTCATTGAACATTCAGGAATGCATAACTTACATTTCTTGAAAAACAAACCCTCTTGTATCATGTAATCCAACCATTGGTCTCTATTGTGAGTAGATGGATTCTAACAGGATGTATATGTATCCTTAAAGTATAAATCCTCCTTGTACTTGTTGATAAACTCATGAAACCCCAAAGTGCTAACCTTGAATTCTTGTAAAATCATATTGAACGTACTCAAAGCATCAAGAACTCTATTGGACTTTCCACTTGTGTGTTTGATAATAAAGGTAAAGCTTTGTAAAAACTCTACCCACTTGGCATGTTTATGGTTCAACTTAGGTTGACTGCTTATTAATAGTAAGGCATGATTATCAAAATATAGGACAAATTCTATGGGCATTAAATAGTGTCTCCATTTCTTAAGAGCTTGCACAATTGCATAGAATTCCTTGTCATCGGAGGAATCTTTTGTTTTGCATCATTCAACTTTTCACTAAAATACAATATTGGTCTTTGTTCTTGACTTAACACAATACCTATTGGTGTCCCACTAGAATCCGACTCTATTTGAAAGGTTTTTTCAAAACTTGATAAGGCTAAGACAAGCTTCTCTATAACCTTTTTTTTCAACAGTTTAATGTTTTTGTCAACTACCTTTGTCCATTTAAAAGGTTGTTTATTTCCCTTTATGTTTTTTATCATAGGTGCACTAATTTGACTTGAATTCCTAATAAACTTCCTATAAAAACTTGCAACCCCATGAAAACTTCTTACCGCATATGCACTCTTAGGAGTTGGTCAGTCTAGAATTGCTTGCACCTTTTTTGGATCAATTTTCAGTCCCTTTTCTGAGAGCACAAAGCCCAAGTAGACTAACTCTTTCTTTCTGAAGTTGCAGTTATTCAAATGTATCAACATTTTTTCCTTTTGTAGAGTACTCATGACCAATCTGAGATGTCTCAAGTGTTCTTCCTTGCTTTGACTATATATCATAATATCATTCAGATAAACTATCACAAAAATCCCTATGTATTCCTTCAATACTTAATCCATTAACCTCATAAAGGTAATTGGTGCATTAGTGAGCCTAAAAGGCATCACCAACCACTCATTCAACCCATCATTAGTCATAATCCTTATTTGATGGTAGCCACTCTTCAAATCTAATTTAGGAAAATACTTTGACCCACTCAAACAATCCATCAATTCATCAATGTCGGGTAGTGTAAATACGTACCAGATGGTAGCCTTGTTGATTGCTCTGGAATCAGTGCACATGTGCAATCAACCATACTTGTTTGGACTAAGTAATGCATGTACTACAAAAGGACTCAAGATTTCCTTCACTAGACCTTTATCCAATCATTCTTGTACTTGTATTTTGATTTCTTCATTCTCTTGAGGAGTCGATCTATAGGTTGCCTTGTTTGGAAAACTTGCACTAGGTATCAAGTCAATATGGTGATTGATACATCTCACATGAGGCAAAGCATTAGGTAGTTCATCCACAACTATATCAGAAGACAAGTCAGGAGTGTGCCCTTATTTTTTGGAAGACTAAAGAAATATGTGCAACTTTATTTGGAAAAATATGCCCATCCTCCTAGCAATGAAAACTTCTTCTTTTATAAGGCCTTTTCTTTCTATCATCCCACAGCAACCCTCCAATATCTCTTGCATATGTGCATGCTGCTTCAAATACCTCCTCTGAAGAAAAGTCATTATAAATATATGCAGATGTTATCTGAAGTTTAAACTCTTCCTGTCACTTTCCCATGGTCTAATCTGATCTGTGACATTCTCAGGTGCTGAAGGTATTCTATGGGAAACATGCATTTTGCTGAACAAAATAAATTATCTGCTACCCTGTAATACCATTTGCAAAGGCTTTGTAAAAACTCTCTTTGTTATTCCTCCAACAATTTATTTGGAAGTTGATATTCAAGCCTCGAGAACAGGTGTAGAATCTCATTAAGTAAGCTAGATGTTAAATATGCATATAACCTGAAATTCATCTCCCCAACAGCAAAATCCTCAGCTTCTTTTCAGGATTGTGAATCTGAGAGGTTCGCTGCTAGACTTGTAGCCAACTTTGTAGGTATAAACCATTTCTCTTTCATACCCTCTTGAGATTGCACTAAGCTAAGTACAGCAAGTTCCTCCATGGCCTTCAGTTGCACCTTTGTGGGTAGAAATTAAGCTCAAATAGAAAATAAATTAAATCTGCGGCATCGATTCCTCTATCCTAAGCTGTTGAGATGTGCTTTCTAATGATATGCCAGAGTTGAGAACTTGTTTTCATCAGCAGGAACTGGAAACCATTCTGTGTTAACCTTGGTGCTTCATTTTCCCTTGAACTTAAAAGCCCCGTTGGAAAATCTCCAACATAGAAGGGCTAAAAGGTCCAGAAGTGCTTTCTTCAAAGCCAGAGCTGAGTAGTTGCAACAGAAAATTCCATTCACGATCACTTTGCGAGTCTGACTCTAAAATTTAGAGTTCAATCTATAACTAATTTCCTTTTTCCTACTGTCAGAAGCTTCAATAATGAATAAACATTCAGCTTCAACAACCTGTCAAGTGCTACTTTGTGCTTAGACAGGACATCTGAAAGAACCCCTTCCTCCATTGATTTGACAGGCACTGCAACAACTATATATAATAGTTACAATACATATTTCTTTGGCGCCAGAGTCATAGACCTTTAAATGAGGCATGATTCAGTCCATAAGTGAATTTTTATATACTGCTATTTATATGCTTCATTCCTGAAGGCGATTTGATGAATTATCTACTAAGAAATGCACTGTGACTTAGTCTAATTACATCCTCATATGCTAATGGACCTCTCACCTTTCATAGACCTGCAGATGAGCCATTTTCCACGCTGTATTGGAGTGGACCAAATTCAGATGAGTGCAGTTGTTAAGTATGAATTTTTTTCATTTTGTTGTTGTTTGTATGTTACTGCTTATACTCACAATTCCTACTTACTCAAGATCTATCTCCAATGCAGACAAAGGTGAACCAGTCCCTTCAACAGCAACCAGCTTCCTTCCATTAAATTTAGGACTAATATATGAACAACATCATATGGCATGCCAACAGAATTGTCTTCATTCTTGTCCCTGCTTTCAACTATCATGCGGAAAGTAGTGTGAGATCTAATGCTGTAAACATTCATGTTTGTCTCTCCAATGTGATAGTGCTATTCTCCAAAATCCATAAGTTGGAGGACCTGCTCCGGGGTTCCAACAATTTCCTCACTAAAAATAGCTACAAAGAATCCATGCTCTGCACTCTCATGTACTTTATCTTTGACCCACAAAAATGCTGGGGTTGCCTCCCTAGAGGCAGATTTTGCATGAACAGGGTCTAGGACAAATTGTGTGTTAACAGAGCTCAACATGTTACTTGTAGGATTGCAACCTGGGTTGGGAGGATAACACTCCATCCCACAACCACTCGGACTAGACCCAATTGACAGTTGAACACTTAACCTTAATGCAACTTCCCTCATAATCTTCTTCAAGCTTGTGTCATAGAGAAATTCACTCCTCTACAGTCACTACCCAATTTTGTACCTCTATGTAACAGTAAGATGCTCCGCTAGAATAGTGGAGCCATGGGCGTAGAGCTGTGCGAGCTGGAGGAAAATCAGGTCGTCGACAAGTTGAAGCCAGCAAGAGTTAACGATGGTGATGGAAGTGGCTTATGCAGCCGCTTGCTTGCTGCAAGCACGGGTGGCTACGTGAGGTGCTAAGCTGGCCGTGGAAGAAGTGCAGCCATCGTAGCAGCTGGTGCATGAGTTAGTACTGGCGCTGCAGCAGCCAACAATAGGAGCTGCATGGAGCCAAGGGTAATGGCGGTTGGATAGGAGTAGCGACCAGTGGATTAACCATCAGCGAGAAGCCGCCACATCCATCAAGTAGACGTCAGGCAACCCTGGGTAGGGGTAGGAGTGCCCAGAAAAGCAGCAGGCAGGCCTCTGGGTTATCGGGCAAGAACTCGGTAGGGTCTGAATTTGTGGGCAGCAGGGCAGCTGCCTAGTCAAATTTTGGGCAGCCTCGGACAGGGGCAGAAGTGCTCGGGAAAGTCCTGGGAAGAGGGTTGAAGTGCCCAGGAAACTTTGGGTAACCCAAGGGTGCTATAGATCAGCTAGGGCAGGGGCAGAAAGAACCGAAATCTGCCCAGAAAGGACCAGGCAGCAGCGAAATAAAGGTTTGGGTAGTTGAAGATGGCAAACAACTTTAGAGGGAGTATGAAGAATAGCTACATAGGGAGCCTGCAGGGACTTAGAGGGAGTCTAGAGTGGCATCTAGTGTCATTGAGAGAGCAGGAGACTCATCTCAGTATACCAACTGGGAGTTGACACAGTTGGATGAACAAGATTCAGCAGTGCAAAGAGCAGCAGGATGTTCTAGCACAAAGAAGACAGGGTGCTCTAGTGTAGATGGAGTAGGATGTTTTAGTGCAGAGGGAGCAGGGTGTTCTAGCACAGAGGAAACAATTGCAGCAGTACAGGTTGTGGACCATGAAGGAGGTGCCTTAGGCTGAAGTACCTCCATGGCTAAGAGGGAGTGTTAGTTTTTGTAGCTCAGCAGGTACTTCTATGTTGGGGGTTTCTAGCAACATAGAAGAAGCCGAGGTGATTATAGACATATATTAAAGGTGGATTTATAACACCTCATGTAGATGGTATTATTGGGTCCATGGTATTACGTGGCCCATGGTATTATGTTGCCCATGGTTTTGGAGGGTCCATGGCATTTGCATGAGTTTGAGATTATAAAAGGAATCGTAGAGTATGGGTTCAACATCACATTAACAGGAGAAAAGGAGATCTTCAATAATGCTCAACATCACATTTGCAAGAGATAGATTTCCTCTTGTAGTCAGCAATCTAGATCTCAGTTTGAGATCACAAGCTTTCTAGGGAAGAGTTACTTCTCTGTTATTGGATCTAGGGTGGATTTAGGGTTTGTCTATCTAGATTGTATAGAGGATTTGGGATATCTTTCTGTGTTTTGTTCTAGATCCGGAGGACCATTGTAGTGTTGTTGTAATTCTGCAATAAGAAGACAAACATTTTGCTAGTTTTCATTGAAGGACTAGGGTTTCCAGGGTAAATCCTTGTGTCTATTTCAAGTGGTTGCATTTTGTTGTTCCGTTGTGCATTTGTGGTTTCTTATGTAGTTGTATTTTTAGTAATTAATATTTAGTAGTTAACTGAAGAACACATTATAGTTGCTACTAATCAAGAATTATATAAGAGTATAAAAGTTCATAGATGGATTGTCATACCAACCAAGTTGACACTATCCTACCTATTACAAAAATTGAGAAACCCTATAGAGGGATAGTTACCAAACAATTGAGAGCTCATTAACATAATGAACAATATTATTATGAAATGGTACGATGCACTGATATATTGAGGGTCCTTGCTCTTATAAAGAGCTTGAGATACCAAAACCGTAAAACGTCTAAAACCTTAAGATGTAAAGTTAAATATGAAGTCCTGGATCCGCTTGGGATCCATTTCTGATTTGAAATGCGAAAGGGTCCGCTTGGGATCCATTTCTGGTTTGAAATGCCAATGGCTCTTCATGGGATCCATTTCCGATTTTGAATGTGGAAAGGTCCACTAGGGAACCATTTCTGTCCTGAGGTAAATGTTAAGCTGGAACCAGGAAGATCCTTTTAAGAAAAAAGATATTGAAAGAAAAATCACACAAAAAAAAATAAATAAACAATAAAATAAGGCAAAGCATCAGACCCAAATACTCATTTTCCTATAAAACAGCACAGCCCCCTATAAAACACACAAATCTGAGAAGTCTGTATTTTGAGTTTGTAGGAGCAGATTGGAACAATCTGTATTTGGACATCTGATTTTTTATGTTTCTGGTTCATGGTTTTAACTTTTGACACATTACACATTTACCTTAGTTTGTGAAGAACGATCCACCCAAGCACTTTCCCGTCCTTTGGTGAAATTCTTGCAATGCAATCAGACTGCATCAACTAGTAGAAAATGTTTCAAATACAACCAAAACATATCTTAAAGTTGAGACTTGAAAACCTAGTTGCTTATCTTGGGATTTTATCTTCCTTTTTAACTCTTAGTTGACAGAGACCAAAAATACCATGGCACTGCAGTACATAAATTTTACCATTAAGCATGCCTTCAAAGACAAAATATCAAACAAAATCGTATGCATTGAATCCCCTAAGACCTTTGTCTAACTTTAAGCTTAAGTTATTGTTGAAAAAAACATCTTAATTTTTGTGTAGTCAATAATGATACTCAAAATCGTATCTAGATTCTAAATTTCTTCATCTATAAAGACACAGAAACCCATATGATACACTCTTATCAGCTTTATATTACTGAGCAATGTATGTTAGGAAACATTTTTTTCGATCTATCAATGGCATGTACCTGTTATAGAAATAAAACATGCCACTCAACTGCTAGCCTCATTTTTTGAGTACACGAGATCCTCTACTCAAGAAAGGTCGTGATGAATATAGAGATATCAGTATTCTTCGTTGAGTACTGAATTTAAAACTAGAATTAGGCTCATTGGATCCATCCTTTCTATTCACTCCATAGCTGGCTGCTGGACTCCATGATAACTACACCCTGGAGGGGACTAAGACAAGTAGTTCTAAGGAAGAAAACCATCGGAGCAGGTTGATTAAAATGTAAACAACATGACAATCTAAGGAAAATAATATAGGAGTTAGCTAATTTTGGAGCACATCCCATGAGTAGTTGAAGAGAAGTGAAGTTAAACTTCTAGGACAACTTGATTAATAATATAGAATCATTACTAGATCAATTAGTTAATTAAAAATTTGCAATTGATGTGGTCTATTACCTCAAACTGCATAATGCAGTATGACAAAATTCTTAGCTTTCTTGTAGGCGGGTATTTTTTGCAGGTTTGTGAGTTGTTTTATCTTCCATTGAAGGGGTTTTGCATACTTTCTACATATTCTCGACTTTTTTCCTTTCCTGTTCAATGGCATATTCAAATATGTCCAAAAAACCACCCTAAAACCCCCATGAAAATTTGGTGTAGGAGCAGATTGGAGCAATCTGTATTTGGACATCTGATTTTTTATGTTTCTGGTTCATGGTTTTAACTTTTGACACATTACACATTTACCTTAGTTTGTGAAGAACGATCCACCCAAGCACTTTCCCGTCCTTTGGTGAAATTCTTGCAATGCAATTAGACTACATCAATTAGTAGAAAATGTTTCAAATACAACCAAAACATATCTGAAACCTGAGACTTGAAAACCTAGTTGCTTATCTTGGGATTTTATCTTCCTATTTAACTCTTAGTTGACAGAGACCAAAAATACCATGGCACTGCAGTACATAAATTTTACCATTAAGCATGCCTTCAAGGACAAAATATCAAACAAAATTGTATGCATTGAGTCCCCTAAAACCTTTGTCTGACTTTAAGCTTAAGTTATTGTTGAAAAAAACATCTTAATTTTTGTGTAGTCAATAATGATACTCAAAATCGTATCTAGATTCTAAATTTCTTCATCTATAAAGACACAGAAACCCATATGATACACTCTTATCAGCTTTATATTACTGAGCAATGTATGTTAGGAAACATTTTTTCCGATCTATCAATGGCATGTACCTGTTATAGAAATAAAACATGCCACTCAACTACTAGCCTCATTTTTTGAGTACACGAGATCCTCTACTCAAGAAAGGTCGTGATGAATATAGAGATATCAGTATTCTTCGTTGAGTACTGAATTTAAAACTAGACTTAGAATCATTGGATCCATCCTTTCTATTCACTCCATAGCTGGCTACTGGACTCCATGATAACTACATCCTGGAGGCGACTAAGACAATTAGTTCTAAGGAAGAAAACCATCGAAGCAGGTTGATTAAAATGTAAACAACAGGACAATCTGAGGAAAATAATATAGGAGTTAGCTAATTTTGGAGCACATCCCATGTGAAGTTGAAGAGAAGTGAAGTTAAACTTCTAGGACAACTTGATTAATAATATAGAATCATTACTAGATCAATTAGTTAATTAAAATTTTGCGATTGATGTGGTCTATTACCTCAAACTGCATAATGCAGTATGACAAAATTCTTAGCTTTCTTGTAGGTGGGTATTTTTTGCAGGTTTGTGAGCTGTTTTATCTTCCATTGAAGGGGTTTTGCATACTTTCTACATATTCTTGACTTTTTTCCTTTCCTGTTCAATGGCATCTTCAAATATGTCCAAAAAACCACCCTAAAACCCCCATGAAAATGTGGTGTAGGAGCAGATTGGAGCAATCTGTATTTGGACATCTGATTTTTTATGTTTCTGGTTCATGGTTTTAACTTTTGACACATTACACATTTACCTTAGTTTGTGAAGAACGATCCACCCAAGCACTTTCCTGTCCTTTGGTGAAATTCTTGCAATGCAATTAGACTACATCAATTAGTAGAAAATGTTTCAAATACAACCAAAACATATCTGAAACCTGAGACTTGAAAACCTAGTTGCTTATCTTGGGATTTTATCTTCCTATTTAACTCTTAGTTGACAAAGACCAAAAATACCATGGCACTGCAGTACATAAATTTTACCATTAAGCATGCCTTCAAGGACAAAATATCAAACAAAATTGTATGCATTGAGTCCCCTAAGACCTTTGTCTGACTTTAAGCTTAAGTTATTGTTGAAAAAAACACCTTAATTTTTGTGTAGTCAATAATGATACTCAAAATTGTATCTAGATTCTAAATTTCTTCATCTATAAAGACACAGAAACCCATATGATACACTCTTATCAGCTTTATATTACTGAGCAATGTATGTTAGGAAACATTTTTGTCGATCTATCAATGCCATGTACCTGTTACAGAAATAAAACATGCCACTCAACTGCTAGCCTCATTTTTTGAGTACACGAGATCCTCTACTCAAGAAAGGTCATGATGAATATAGAGATATCAGTATTCTTCGTTGAGTACTGAATTTAAAACTAGAATTAGGCTCGTTGGATCCATCCTTTCTATTCACTCCATAGCTGGCTGCTGGACTCCATGATAACTACATCCTGCAGGGGACTAAGACAAGTAGTTCTAAGGAAGAAAACCATCGGAGCAGGTTGATTAAAATGTAAACAACGGAACAATCTGAGGAAAATAATATAGGAGTTAGCTAATTTTGGAGCACATCCCATGTGAAGTTGAAGAGAAGTGAAGTTAAACTTCTAGGACAACTTGATTAATAATATATAATCATTACTAGATCAATTAGTTAATTAAAAATTTGCAATTGATGTGGTCTATTACCTCAAACTGCATAATGCAGTATGACAAAATTCTTAGCTATATTGTAGGTGGGTATTTTTTGCAGGTTTGTGAGTTGTTTTATCTTCCATTGAAGGGGTTTTGCATACTTTCTGCATATTCTTGACTTTTTTCCTTTCCCGTTCAATGGCATCTTCAAATATGTCCAAAAAACCACCCTAAAACCCCCATGAAAATGTGGTGCTGGTGGAAACTACCCGTGTTGAAGATTATGTAACTTTGAAAGATGTTCTTGTTGTATTATTGTTGTAAATATGATTTTCTTGACTATGTATCCCCATATCCAGATCCCAACTTTTCAAACCATCCTGCAATCCATATAAGAATATGTATCTGTTCCCATGCAAGAAAGCTTTATATTCATGCATTTTCAATCTGTCCATCACGGTGTTTTATTGATCATTGGCTGAGAATTCGTTCATAGGAGGGAGAAACCTTTAAAATGTTGCATTTTGTAAGTTCCTCTTCAATTTGACCATCACGATGTTTGATTGACCATTGGCTGAGACATCTTCCTCCGCATGACGGTTTCATCAATGTATTGGAGAAGGATATATATTCTTCCAAAGTGTGTCTCCAAATCTAACCATTGGGAATTAATGCAAGGCTGACAACGCAATATGTAAAGACCATATCCCCAGGTTGTTGCACTCAACATCACTGAAAATCCTCACAAAAACACCATCAATCCTTGAAATTATAGAAAAGGTTGGCATGCCTCAAAACAAATTCTTCTTGGAAATGAACTTGCTGGAAGTGGCAGTTGCTGAACAAAATAAGATTCTTAATGACATGGATAGGTGTCTTAGCCTCCAAGGATTGTATTAATAAGTGTACACAAGTGGAAAAACAAAAAGCCAAGAGAGTACAAAAGAAGTCACAGGAGAATCTCCGAACTGTACACTCTTCATTAGTAATCAATTTATAGAATACAGATGGGTACAATGCACTACCACATGTAAAAGGAGAGAGATAGTGGCATCGATGTGTTGTCAAAATAAATAAGAAAGTTACAATTGGAAAATTGGACAATTACTCATAATTTCTTGTTATGAATTCATAAGCCGAAAAGTAATTTCTAGCTTTAGTAGGTGGTGGCAAAGGATATATTCTTTCTGCACCTCTTTAACATTATTAAACACAAATCTTATGTTAGGTACATAGTCCACCTCCATCTGACTAGACAGCTTCTCTAACTCTGCATAAATCTTCTGTGATTGTGGGTGTGATTTTCTCTCCTACCAAGAAAGCATGCACCTGCTTATTGATCTCAATCCAACTGCACCCTGGCGTTTTTTCTATTCTCCCATCTTTCATCATTTTCCTCAACTTTTGAACATGGTCCCACTTGCCAACCACTGCATAGATGTTTGACAACATCACATAAGGTGCAGCATTGTTAGGATCCAACTTGAAAAGGCATTCTGCCATATTTTCTGCTAAATCTATATTAATATGGACCCTGCAAGCAGCAAGTAAAGAACCTCATATGGTAGCATTAGGTTCAACTGGCATTTTCTTGATAAAATCTTGAGCATCATCTAGGAGCCCAGCACGGCCAAGCAGATCAACCATGCAGCTATAGTGCTCTATTGTAGGTGTGATGCGATAATATTGACTCATAGACTCGAAGTACTGCCAGCCATCATTCACTACGCCTGCATGACAACATGGCGACAGAACGCCAAGGAAGGTAATATGGCCTGGATTACAACCACAACGTTTCATTTCTTCAAAAAGTTGGAGGCTTTGTTTGCCAAGACCATGCATGGCATACCCAAATTCTAACGTACCATTCCCAAATTCTAACGCACCACTCCCAGTGTAGTTATTACGATTTTAAAGCAAACACACATCCATAAAAGCAAGGACTGAGACAGTCGCATCAATAAGAAATTGTCATGGATTTTAAAATGGCATGCCCAAATGGTAACATGCCATTACCAATACCCTGAAATTGACGTGGATTCTGAACTGGCATGCCCAAATGGTAACATGCCATTCCCAATACCCTGAAATTGACATGGATTCTAAAATGGCATGACCAAACAGTAACATGCCATTCCCAATACCCTAAAATTGACATGGATTCTAAACTGGCATGCCCAAATGGTAACATGCCATTGCCAATACCCTGAAACTAACACGGATTCTAAACTGCCATGCCCAAATGTTAACGCGACATTCCCAATACCCTGAACACTTCTAAGCACACCCAAAAGAGAAACAATTAACTCAATTTTCAAAAATATAAAAGGAAAAACATCCTACTATCCTACTATCATCCACTTGGACCAAATTGACATAAAAGGAGGGGAGGGAACACAAGCGCTCCACACCCACAAGGTCTTGAAAACAACACCCCATGCCAACCACTAAACCATAAGCCAACATCAGAGACCCAAATGGTAACAAAGCAGATGATGAAAACTAAAGGTTTAAAGTTAAACCACCATACCCAAATGCTAACACATCATTCCCAGTGCATTTTCAAATTGATTCAACTGAAACCCAAATAAATAAATAAAC
>LPNX010451370.1:13762-41876 GCA_001517045.1 Pseudotsuga menziesii
ATTAATCTCAAATTTAAATATCTTGAAGTAAATGGTCTTTGGATGGAGACTCTAGGTAGGTGATTTAGAAGATCAGGATTGGGTATGAAAAGGGAACATCTAGATGTAAGAGGATTTATAATATGGACTCCCACCTTAATAAACTCACATAATTTTTATAATAGTGACATCTATCAATCCTATCCATCATAAGAAGTTTTTATAGAGCCAGACTTGTTTCATGTTGGGTGTAGGACTAATCCTCATCTAGGTATTCATCATATCCATGAGCAAGCCATCACATAGGTACATCCCATGACCATACATTACATTTCCTCTGCAATCTCCAGTATCTCCTACTGTTTTCTTGTCGTATCCAGATCATCTCATCATCGCACACAGAGAGCATCCCAGATGCAAACCACGTGTCCAACATGCCACTTGCATTCTACTTGCATTGGAGCATGCCAGGACTCATTACATCTCAAAGAAAACCTGCATCTACCACTATGTCAGAATCTCCTAGGAGCACAAAAAGTGCATTACGTCTCTCCATGGTCAACCTGCGTTCTACCAGCATAGAAGCACGCCATGACTCATTACATCTCATGGACAACTTGCGTCTACCACTATGCAAGAATCACCTTGGCACACACCAAGTGTCTCGTGATCGATGGACATCTCATCATCTCCAACAATGGAACACACCAAGACTGATTGCGTCTGGGACAACCTACATTCTACGTCGGGACTGATTACGTCCAGGGATAACCTGTGTTCTATGCAAGGGTTGATTACATCTTGATACCACCTGCATTCTATGCCAAGGCTGATTACGTAAGGGGAAAACCTGTCAGGATTGATTACATCTCGGGACAACTCGTGTTCTATGACAAGGATTACGTTTGAGGACAACCTACATCTCCTACCATGTGAGATATCGATCTGTTGCATCTGCATATTCCAGCCTCTCGTCATCTATAACGTGAGAGCATCCTAGGACTGATTATGTCTAAGGGTAACTTACATCTACCACCATGAAAAGGATCGTCTCTCCCTCTTTCTAGGGACCTCAATATGGATGACACCAAGTCTCTCTCTGAAGTACTCGAACTTCACTCCGGATAATGACTTGGTCAATACATTGGCTAAATCATCCTTTGCCACATATTAGAGATTCATTGCTCATCTCTCCACAATATCCCAGAGATAGTGATACTTGATGTCAATATGCTTCGACTTGTCATGGAAAACCAGGTTCTTCGGCAACATCACGCAACTCTGGTTGTCACAAAAGATACAAGTCACCTCTAACTCGAGATCAAACAAATTAGACAGTTGCTTTTGAAGCTATACTACCTCACAACTAGCCGAACATGCTGCACCATACTCTCCTTTAGTTGTACTTAGCACCACATAGGAATGCTTCTTGTTAAACCATGAGATCATACTCGATCCCAAATTGAAGCAGCATCCCAAAGTGATCTTCCTATCAGTGACATTGCTTTCCCAATACGAATCAACATAACCATGCAGTTTAATCTTATAATTTGCGTCATACTTGAGCCCATAGTCAACTGTACCCTTCAGGTACCTCAATCCATGCTTTGTAGCAATCGGGTGAACATGTCTTGGATCCATCATGAACTGGCTCAGGGTGTTCACGATAAAGCATATTTCTGATCTTTTGTTCGTCAGATACATCAATGAACCATTATTTGATGATACATCATGGCATCCGCTATCTCTGATGACGCATCACACAGCAGCTTCAATTTCGATGCCATAGGTGTGGCCATTTCCTTGCAATATTAATCTTTTCATAATCTCCACGGCATACTTTCCTTTACCAAAGAAAATCCCATCTGTACTATGCCACACCTCAATGCCTAAGAGGTAGTGCATCATTCCTAGGTCTTTTATATTGAGCTTAGTAGCAAGCCTCCTCTTTGTATCTACAATGAGTTCTTCCTCTCTTGTTATAAACATGTCATCAAAATATAGCAGGAGTATCACTAGTATTCCATCTTCAACCTTGAATTAAAGGTTGAAATCTGCTTTACTCTTGGTAAAGCCTAAGATCACAAGGAAACTTTCTATCATGTCGTACCATGTCAATATTCTCAGACTCTGAGATCTTTTGTAGTCACTCACTCTGAAGCGGAGTACCATCTTCCCTTTGCATCTTGTACTCTCTGTATTGGGATATTAAGTTATGGAGTGACAGGTAGCATCCTCTATTACTAATTTTATATGTATCCATCTATGTCATCCCCCAAGGTCACTGGATACAGAGATCCTCCATCTTGAACTTTTTTGAAAGTTCCTCTTGCACCCATCTGTGAGCTTGTTGTCCTTTGTAGGCTTCCATCTTCAACCTTGTAGAAAAAATTGAGACCTCCATCACTCTAGGTTATCTTCAAGTTCCTCATGTAATTGTATGTGTTATCCCATGGGTGCCTTATGAGCTTGTACAAATCCTTCTACGCATGTGTGGTTCTTTTCTCAATATACACTTCTACTTTACTGGAAAAGTGTGTCTGGTCAATGGAGTATGTCATTCCATAATCTACTCCCTCTGCTTGAGAGAAAACACAAACCTTGTTTTGTAATTCTTGATGCTTCCATCTTTTGCATGCGTGATATTGTAGATCCACATGGAAGACACTATGGACTTCCCTTCAGGTCTCGGAGCCACATCATGGACATCATTCTTCATGATCACTGGTACTCTTTGATCATAGTCTTCTTCCATTTATTCTCGACTGCTTCTTCATAGCTTGAAGGATCTCTATCAATGATGTCACTCAATAGTGCTACATAATTGGAGTGTGTCTAAGGCATCTTACTTTCTTTGGAAGTCCCATCATACTTTTCTTCTTCTTGAATGATATCTTGTGCCAAATATGGTTTTCTCCTCTCGAGGTGGATCTACCACTCTTTCTTTCTGAGTCATACAATGATTCTTATATTCTTCTAAATCTCTTTTATCACATCCCCTCCCGTCCACCAGAGAGGGAACATGTAACACCCCAGTTTTGACCCCGTTTGCATGATGTATATAATGTAATTAATCGTGGTGAGGAGCTAAAGGCAAAATCCCCACCATCGATTTGGTTGTGTATGTTTCGGCAATAGGGATAGTTGCCGATGGTATATCGTGCTATCCGGCACATTATAGTTTGTCATCATGTAAATACGCACATCAATTAAACTAAACCTATATCCAACTACGACGGTGCAACGTTAAAATGAAAAGGGCATGATTCCAAAGGATAAGGGGGGGGGGAATGATGAACCTTGAGTCACGAGGAGGGAAATCCATGTGTCACCACCTTGTTTGATTTTCCATCTTTCCTTGTCTTATCCAACTACCACTTTAAAGTTTTGTTGAGTAGTTGAGGCAGTTATGGCTGGGATTGGAGTGTGGCAGGACTGTCAGTCCTTGCCCACACACACACTCCACCAGCAGGTTGACCTCACGTTGGCAAGCAAAACCACCACCTCCATTCTCTCAAAGAGGCCATTCCCTCTATTGTCGGCTCACCCTCACGCATAGGGAGTTGTTCACTCTCACGCAGGGACGGGCAGGGGGCCGGTTAATCTTCCTCACGCACAGATTGATGGAGAATCAGTTCTTTCCCCATTCTTGTTTGTGCAACTTTCTTTAGCGATTGCATTGAGGAATTGTGTGCTGTGGGCTCTTGGATGTTGGACGACTTCTTATTTCCACATCTGTTGGCTGAGTCTTCCCTTTTCTATGCTAGGAGTTTTCCTTCTTCCCCAGCTGCGGACTGTGTAAGGCTCTCGTCGTTTCCTCATCAGAATTGTGATTTGTGTTTATGTCCTCCTTTTGCCTAAGATTGAGAATCAGACTTCTCCCCTGTTTTGGGACTGTGTAAGGTTGCCATAGTTTTCATTGTGAGTTTGGGCTGTCGATTCACCTTAGTTTTGGGTTGCTTCTTGGTTAATGAAGCAGCAGACGCCTTCTGGGGATTGTTGCTGAGTTGTTTTGGCCACGCTAAGGCCAAGAACAACTCTGGAGTGTGGTTGGATTTGAACTGTGTTTCACCTTTTGTTTGGAATTGTCACCCGATTGTCTTTGCCTTCTTCACAGAGATGTGAATGGGCTGTTTTGCTGTGGTATGTAGTGGTTGGTCTTCGGACTGTTGAGAGTGGGATTATGTTACGAAGAGAAATTCCTATGGCTTGGGGTACCACAACAGACAGCTTGACTCCAGAAATCAATCCTTTCCAATATGCAATAGAAATTAAATGTCTAACACTAAAGGATCAGACCTCGTACCTTATTCCGGACGGTTGAAGTAGATCCTCGTTGAGCTTTCCAATCTTCAACTTGAATTGAAAGATTACTTCCTCAACAACAAGTAAACTATACAAGCATTCTATATATCATGGTGTTAGATCTATTCTAGCATATATAATCAATAATGTATAAGCATTTGACATAATCCCATGGATAAAATATTCATTCAAACACACATTATTGGACAGGAAAAGATATTTCTATTAATATAAATCAGAGATTACAATATACAACCTCTGACGGCATGTCTGCGAACCGGAGAAACTGAATCCCCCACTTGGGCCTCCACCACCTCAATCCTCCATCTCTCGATAGCAAGCTCACAGCAAAAGGCAAGCTTGGGAAGAACACACTAGTGCTCCAAGGGACAAAGGGATGCAGACTCAAGCACAAGTTCCGGCAACAATGGACTATAGTTTCTTTGCTCTCAATTCTCTCTTCTTGCCTTCAATGTACCAAGGGGTTCCTTATATAACTTCCAAAGGGGTAATGAAAGGTCGAATCCGAGTGATCTCAAGGCATAGGGAAGGCCAAGAGTCAAATGAGTCAGATCCATGTCAAGGAAAACTCCAAAAGGATTTGGATTATGCACACATCCTGATGTACGCGGTTTTAGTGGTCAAACGTGCATATATATGCACTTATAGGTTTAAAAGTCGCGTGTATCATTTTTCACATGTTTTTAGGGATGATCAAGGAAACATCAAAGGACAAAAAATGGTCCATAGGGTCCGAGGAGTCTGCAGCGGGACAGGGGAAGGCCATACAAAGTGTGATTCACCTGAATTGGTGAAATCAACTATAACAGATGCCCCCTAATGTGTGAGGTCAGAGGGGTCATACGATGCCCGAAATACATTATAAGTCCATCCCAGAAGTGGAGTGATGAAGGATCCCAAATGGAAGACCAGCCACCCAATCAGCATAGTACACTAATACAACTCTGCACATAACTGCAAGTACATATAGCAGTCTCGGATACATAAGAGTACAATGGCCATGAATAGGCATGATACATGATATCACATATGTGGTCATCTCCACGTACAATATACATAGATCAGAATCTCCATGATGAAGATATACAAAGGACCATGATCTCCATAATGGCTGAAGATATAATAGATCAAGATCTCCATAGTGGCTAGAAATATCTGACATATACTGGAATCAAGTCACGAGAGCTGAAATCTCATGAACACTGGCATGATCAAGAAGGTAGCATATAAGAAATGCCACCAATCTGGAAAGTCTTCTACAAAAACCGCTACAAGTACATGTCCTACTATGCGAATAGAGGTGTCGAGGTCGAACATAGTAGTCCATCATCTGATTACCGGTCATTAATGTATACCATTAATAGATGCGAGATCACCCACCGATAATGAAAATGGGAATCAAGGTACTAGAGTGCAAACTAACAAGTGTGAATAAATGTGTTGAGGTCGAACACTTGAGAGGATCCATCGATCAGGGGACATTGATGTATTTCCAAGAACTGTCGATGGCGAGAGAAGCTGCCACTGATGACTGCAAGTCTCAAGGCACTCAAAATGACTCTAGATTCCAATCCCAGAATAAATGATCTGAAGTCGATGGGATGAAATTCGCTGGAAGGAGGGAATTAAGGCATCCCCCATCATCCAACACGAGGTACTCAGCAAATCTGTATAATGTGAAAGGACTCTAGCATAGGGTGCACGAACCAGTAACTGTACCAGGAATGGCCGACATGCAAAGTCAAGATAACTAAGGAATGGCCGAATCAGGCTTTAACTTCCTTCGAACAAGAGCATAATGGCACATGGTGACTGAATGAAGGAAACATAGACTCGATATACAAACTGGGACATCTTTGCGACACAGGAGGCATCAACAGAGGCTCCATAGGGACTAGAAGCTTAACCAGTCGGTGGAGATAAACTCAGATAAATGAGTACAGCTCCTAAAGTCAAACTATAACCCAACCAATGGATGTGATATACAGTGCTCTGTTCGAAGGTGACATGACTAGACAACTGCCACAGATAACATCTTTCCTTGTCCAGCTTTTTGGTTTTTTTATTTTTTTGGACTTTTTCAGTTATTTAAAAAGCTTGAAAAAATAATAAAATATCTTTATAGTTATAGACTAGGAGGAGATGAGTGTCATAAGGGAAAACAAACTAGTTCCAAGCAGTGGAACATACCTATGCTCAATGCAAGGATACATGTGTAGAATATCGACACTCGAGGGAAAATCCCCTCCCAGTAAAAAGGGAAACAAGCTGCGAAGGATATAAAAAATGGTTCTGCATGGCTAGACATGAGACAAGCTCGGGCTATATGGTTGAAACGCAATATCAGGGGAGTTGGCATAAAGCTCAATAAGGCAGGAAAAGCTCATGATAATGCATTCACAACTTGACATGAGGGAGTCCCAGGGAAATGGCCGGCATAAAGTTCAAGAGGAGCATGAAGCTCTTGATCAAGGACATGGCGGGACTAAAAGGGACTCCAGGACCGAAGAGAGGACTCGCAGCATGGGTACCAAATGCAAAAGGGAGATAACTAGGACACCCATGTATAGGAAAGCTCTACCATTCACATAGTACCACTTCTAACAGGAGCATGAAGGTTCTGCGATACCATGGAATGGGTTCATACCTAAAGTTAACATGGAACAGTCATAAGGTCATGCAAAATGCAAGCGGATGTGAAATCCTAACCTATATGCCAGTTCAGACATAATACCTGTGATAGGAATGAACAGGTCGAAACCTCAGAGAGAGTGGTCAAAACCTAGACCCTACATGACAACCATATTAGTCCAAAACAACCCAAAATAGTCAATAAAGAATCCAAACTATAGGATATAGGGAGGAATGATCATGACAGCTGCACCCAAAGGAAATAATGCGGTAAACGATGGGACATAAAAAGGAAAGTAAGGTGTAGACCCAATGTTCATGCATCCACTACCACCCCCGTGAGGGTGACCACTGGTGTAAAGACCAAGCGAAGGGAAAAAATCCTCCACAAATGGAGTAGAGGATGGAATATGACCATTCCCAAATCTATGAGCACGGTAAGGGGTTGTGATGCCCCCAAGTCTAACACCAGGGTCCATAGTAGAACTAAGGATGGGTGATAGAATACCAGGCATGCCAAAAATAAAAGGACTCGAACTCAAGAGAGCATAAATATACTCAAGTAACCACGATCCCAAAGGCCAACTAGCGCACACAGAGCACACTCCTAAGAAAATCTATAGCCAAAATACAAGCAAACCAAGGGGAGGATATGTGAGCTCCCGAATGTAGAAGGTATGTCTCTCCTAGGAGAAGCCTGAAACTCCCATACACTACAAGCATAGGTACGTAACCAATTATAGTGGCCCTCAGATTCAATGCATAAAGCGATTGTGCTGTCCGACCTCTACCTGGCCAGGACACCTGCAGAATAACCTCTGCGAAGTACCCTCTCGATAACCTAGGTAAGGTAACTAAGGTCACCTCAATATAATCAATGCTCAGGCGAACAGTCGCAGGCGGGATTGACCATATGGGCAGGGTAGCAAAGCCCGAAACTCTCAAAAGAGCCCCCAGATACGAATACAATCCTGGAAATATCTCCAGTACTACTTAGTTACAACCAGGGGTCATCCCAATCATAACCACTAACACTGCCTCGTGCTTAAATCCCTTTTGAGAGGAGGATCCTGAGAAACACTAATTATACCAAGGAATTTCACACTCTCACCTGGACAGACACATACATGTTGTTGTTTAATGATCTTGGAGAATTTACTTACAATGAATTATTCCAAGACCCTAAAACCTAATCTTGTTGGTGCACCCTATAAAAGAAAAGAGTGTAATTCATTTTATTATGCGTTGATTTTAATTGGCTCTAATTACTCAAAGGGAAATGGTCGTGCAACTAATGACATTATGACTCAGCAGTGAAATAAATATGCACACCATAACAAACAATGCTAAGTGCAATCTTTGTCAAATGAAAAATAGGGTATGCCACTACATGAGATGCATAAATATATATTCCTTTCTAAATGCCAATGCAATCCTTCCTATATGAAAGCCTAAATAAAACTCTCATCGAAGCAATCCAATGCAAATACCTCCTCAAATCCATATGCAAAAAATGCAACTACCTTGTATTTTTCAATATAAAAGAATGAAAAATGCAATAAAAGTCATCTAAAACTCTCAGTCTCTGCAGCAAGTATAAAAGACAAGCCCAGCAAGACACCAAGACAAAAAAAGAGTATTGCACTAATGGAAAAACAAAAAGGGAAAATGACTAAAACTACTTTCAAAGAAAAATCAATGAAAAAGCGGTCTCTAGTCACAAAAGAAGCATCCAACAAACAACATTAGACCCAAGGAAGACCCAACCACACTCACAACCCACCCAACAACTTCCCACAACATCAAACTCACCAAAAGGGAGGATGTAAGCGACTGTTTAAAGAACAACTGCATATATACGCGACTTTTGGCCAAAAACCTGCATGTATACGCAGATTTTTGGCCAAAAATTTGTGTATACAGAGAAGGCAGTGGTAAAAAGCAGGCCAAGGGTCAAACCAATAAAGGGGAGTTTCCATGGATGAACATACTATAAAATGCAAAACAGAAACAAGGAGAAACAAAGAGCAAATCAAGAATATCAAGCCCATTGTGCCCCCAAACCCCAAAGAAAAACAAGGAACGTCCCCAGCAGAGTCGCCAATTCTGTTACGGAGAGAAATTCCTATGGCTTGGGGTACCACCACAGACAGCTTGACTCCAGAAATCAATCCTTTCCAATATGCAATAGAAATTAAATGTCTAACACTAAAGGATCAGACCTCGTACCTTATTCCGGACGGTTGAAGTAGATCCCTGTTGAGCTTTCCAATCTTCAGCTTGAATTGATAGATTACTTCCTCAACAACAAGTAAACTATACAAGCGTTTTATATATCATGGTGTTAGATCTATTCTAGCATATATAATCAATAATGTATAAGCATTTTACATAATCCCATGGATAAAATATTCATTCAAACACACATTATTGGATAGGAAAAGATATTTCTATTAATATAAATCAGAGATTACAAGATACAACCTAATGCTCCAAGGGACAAAGGGATGCAGACTCAAGCACAAGTTCCGGCAACAATGGACTATAGTTTCTTTGCTCTCAATTCTCTCTTCTTGCCTTCAATATACCAAGGGGTTCCTTATATAACTTCCAAAGGGGTAATGAAAGGTCGAATCCGAGCGATCTCAAGGCATAGGGAAATCCAAGAGTCAAATGATTTGGATCCATGTCAAGGAAAACTCCAAAAGGATTTGGATTATGCACACATCTCGATGTACGTGGTTTTAGTGGTCAAACCCATGTATATACGCTCTTATAGGTTTAAAAGTCACGTGTATCATTTTTCACATGTTTTTAGGGATGATCAAGGAAACATCAAAGGACAAAAAATGGTCCATAGGGTCCGAGGAGTCTGCAGCGGGACAGGGGAAGGCCATACAAAGTGTGATTCACCTGAAGTGGTGAAATCAACTATAACATATTAGAGGCTAGGTATGCTTGAGAAAACTGGTGTTTGAGTCCATCAGCTTAGCATTTAGCCTTTCCTAGCTCCTTGACGACCTAGTAAACCCTACTGTGTGGGTTTGGCTGATTTGCGTACCTTGGCTATGTGTAAGCCTGCCTTGACCCTTATTCCTTGAGGAACCATGCCCAGCTTGGGGGTGGCAGTGTTGCTGAGAGATTGATGAGCACGCTGGCCTATGGTTGGGTGGAACGTTGCAGTGACGTAGTTGGTCACGGGGTGAGTTCTTCATTAAAAGATAAGTACTCCTGACTATTTCATCTCTGCAATTATATCTACTATTTCATGAGACATGATGAACATGTTGAATGCTGGAATGTATATGTTTGCTCCCACAGAATGTTGAGTAACTATGAATCTTTGTATGTTTCATGCATCTTAGTATGCATTATGTTAAGATTTTTAGTATCAGCATTTATCCATGTTCATGTTCATGGGGTTGTTTTCCCGTTTGTTTGGCGTTAGTAGCATCCTCCTCGCCAGTCGGAGGGTTGGGGACGTTACAGAGTGGTATCAGAGCTTAGGTTGCAGCATGGGCCTGAATGGGCCGTGAAGATGCAGTGACAGAGCTTGTAGGTTGCAACATGGGCCTATATGGGCCATGAATAACCAATTAGCAGAGGCATGTTGCCTTCTTCCCAAAAGAAATCAGTGGATGACTGGAAAATTCATAAATTTGTCTAAGTGTCTGAATTGTTGGTTCATTGGAAAACTTAGTGGGAAGGAATTCCGATGCAATGGAGAGCTAGGCGAAAACACACCAGACGGAGGATAGTTGGAAGAAAAATTGTGGGAAAATTTTCTAAGTTTTCGTCGGCTGCCTGTGGAACTTAGTGGATGTGGGAGCCACAGTTTCGGCGAAGATCAAGTGAAGGCCCCCGAAATTCCGGCTCGATGTAGACGAAGAAACGCCCGATATTGACTTCGGCGTCAACAAAATTTAGCTGTTTAGACTGCCGAGGCCATCGACTGAAAATAGATGTTGGGTTCGTCGACACCGCGAAAGGATTTAGCGGTTTGTCAGTCCACCGTTGCAGCTGTTGTAGGGAGTAAAACGTCGATGCAGCAGTGTTAGTGGTTTCGATTGCCGACAGTAGGAAAGCTTCGAAATTTGGTTTAAGTGTTGAAATCATCGGCGGAAAACAGTGGAAGCCGGAGCCGCAGTTGCGGAGGGAATTATCCGAAGGCCGCCGATATGTCGGCAAAACTTAGTTGTTCAAGGCATCGATAAGCAACGAAGACTAGTTAGGTGGATAGATGAAATTTAATGGATTGACCAGACGAAACGTCGACGAAGTATAGCTGGGAGAACCCCCGATGATATGACGGCAGAGGAAGAAATTGCGGAAAATCTTCTAAGTATTCGTCGGCTGTCGGTGGAGGATAGTGGAAGGTAGAGTTGCAGTTTCGGTGGAGATCAGCCAAAGACCGCTGAAACGTCGGCTCAATCTAGTTGAAGGAAGAGCCGTAGTTGCGGCGGGGATCTCTCGAAGGCCGTTGAGATGTCGACAGAAAATAGATGTTGAGGGTGTCGATACATCGGTGGAAGAAAGTAGAATGGGAAAAATTTTGAAAATTTGAAAATTCCTCTAAGTATGGAAACCATTAGCGACATTTAGTTGTTTGAGCAGCCGATGTGGCGGAAAGCATCGGAGAAAAATAGAAGATTGTGTCGCCGATAATTAGAGGATGAGGTTGCTGATGCGGCGGTGGATGAAGGGAGAAGTTTTTCCGAAGAGCAGGAAGCATCGAAAAAATTTAGATGATCGAGCAGCCGATGCGGTGGGGGAAGGAAGAAGAAAACTTTTTAAAAAATTTTCTAAGTACAAAAAACATCGGAAAACTTTAGAGAATTAGACCACCAATAGGTCGGGAGAAGCTAGTTTTTTGGTCCACCGATGCGTCAGCAGAGATTAGTTGTTTCGACCGCCAATGAGTTGTTTAGCGATGGAATCCATGGACGGTTTACTGCCTGACATTGCGGATGCCTAAGGAACTATCCACCCGATGGATAGTGGTTCTGGTCGCTGACCCAACGAAAAGGATTTGTTGTTTGAACCGCCGGTGCGATGGGAAAGACTAGTGGATGGGATCGTCGGAAATCAGTTGATGAGACCGCCGATGGGTTGTCTACCGAAACCACAGTCGGTTTGTTGGCTGTAGTTGCGGCTACCTAAAGAACTATTCACCCGAAGAATTGTGGTTCCGATTGCCGATGCGGTAAGGGTTAGCAGTTTCGATCGTCAATACACTGCCATCGTCGATAGCGATTCGGAAGCTTATACGGATGGGGATCCAAAACAGCAGAAGACGCTAGCTGTTTAACCACCGAGGGATAGTCTTGGCATCACTGATAAAGTCCAGAAGCATAGATGAACAGACCGCCGATACCGCAGAAAGGGTTAGTCATATAGCTGCTGGTGAGCAGCGGAGGAAATTAGTCATTCTGACTACCGAAACATTGGAATGATAGTTGGGAAGAGACCTGATTTAGCAAAGGAAAATTTTGAGTTTTCAAGTGGGATTTTTCAGAGATTTCAGGGGTTTTCAGTGAAATTCTCAGTAGTCTTTCAGTAGCTTCAAGGCTAAAAAGGAGAACAAAATCGTAGGTGTTTGAAGTTAGCATTCCAGACCAAAATGCAGTTGTGTGTTTTGCCTAAAATTGGTGAAAATCTTTATTTTTAGAAGTGGTGTGGTTTTCACACCCAGGGTCGGAATGAAGCATGTGGATAGGCGTTGGAAATCTCATCCAGTAGGGAACAAGGGAAAGTCACCAGAATCTAAGTATGGAGCAGCAAAGTGCTAATGACGGCTGTTGCTGACAATATGGAAAAATCCAGGAATTGCACGCCTAGAGGTAGCAAGACTATGAAGTCAAACCAGCTGTTGTGTGGAAGAGGAGTTCCATGCGAGGATGTGGGACTTGAAAAGGGAAGTTTCCTTAAACCCTATCTTGCTGATTATAACTACATTTCCTAAGTTTTATGCATGAAATGCATGAGGATATGTGTTGCATACATAAGATATTGAGAATTATACATCTATAATGAACCACTAATGATAGTTATTGCATTGGTGTTGGCATTAGTGGAAAAACCAACGACAACATGGGCCTGGCTGAATATGTTGTTGATGCTGACAAATGTGACTAGCAACCCTCTGGAGGAAGGGATAAGGCAACTAGTCCATAATCAAAAGTTGGTGAGCAGATTCTACAGTCCCCTGCATGATACCGACTAAACTAGTAATGTCGAAGGTGTAAGTAGGATCCATGCAGATAATGGGTTAATTATGATAAATTCCAAGGAGTGGTAAAGGTAAGAGACCTCATACCATGTGGTTATTTGAATGTTATACTATGTTCATATAGAAAGGTGTCATGCCTGTATGTATGGATTGAGCTTGGTATCCCAAGGAAAGTAAGTACTAATGATCTTGATGATAGTAATACATCCTATATGAAGTAGTCATGGTTAGGCCATGCATGGTGTGTTGAATGCATAGTATTCCTGAACTAATGCAAGATAGCATTGAGTGGGTATGCATTAAAAGATTTTATAAATCTTGTAGTTATGCATTGAATGTATGCATATGAAGCGTGTGAGTAATTTATTACATAAGTATGGGTGCAAAAGTTGTGATGCATTGCAGGAATGCCTTGAGATAGTGCATGTGATATTATGAATAGCTGATGGCTGAAATGATGGATTGATGAAAATTTTAGAACCATTTCAAAGGCTGTTATGAATGTAGGATAGTAAGTGCATAAAGAGGATAGTCATGACCAATTGGCTATCGGGAATGCCCTATGGAAGAGCAAGGTGGTACAAATGATACGCTTGTGAAGTAAGGAGTATCTAAACATTTCATTTAATTGCATGAATGATGTGACTATACCTTGAAAATGTTAGTATGATAATGATTGCATGAAGTAAATGAGTTTTGGTAATATTGATGTGATTAACAGCTGGAAGTATTTGAATTTTATAAATTCTGAAAATGCTTCAGTGATGGTTGTAGCAATGAAAAGGTTATATGCATCCAAACTTACCAAGTGTTTGGTTGATTGAAGCTCAGGTTTCAGGTAGATTATTTAGAGCATGGCAATGAGGGTAAGACCATGACAAAGATCAAAATCTACCATGTGAAAGAGCCAAACCTTATGAGAAGAGTCTCATGGTGGTGAAAATAGTTGATTGTGTCAAGAGAACACATTGGGTACACACTGCAAGAAGATCATGTGTGATGGCCTGCAAAAGCCAAACTTCATGGGAAGGTTTTCCCTTACGTTGGAAATGGGTTTCGGGTGAAACTCCATTGGAAATTTTGGAAATGTCTCAATTCCACTACATGTTTGGTAAGCAACATGAGTGAGATGGTATAGATTATGTCGGTAAGACGTGTGGATATGAAATGTAAAAAGGAGTTGGGATGGCTAACCGAGGGACTGTCAACTCAGAGAAGGGAGCCCCATTCCTCCTTAACGAAGGAATACTGCGTCGGCAAATGGATAAGTGTTCTGTGACCCTAGCTAAGAATACACATGTCAAATTGTTAAACTCAATATGCATAACATGTTTTGATTTTATTTCCATTATGACCGATTGCTTGAGTATAAATAGGGCCTACGTGGCACACACCAGAAAAGGGTACACACTTTTTCGATGTCGAGTCATGAAGGGGTTTTAAATATTGACTACACCCTAGGGAGTGGACGCACTCCTGGTGTTTCAATACTTGATAGTGAATGATATGAAATATGATTACAGTTTTAGAGCAATAACGCTGATGAGTTTGCTTATATTTCTTGTGTTGACAAGCTAAATAGATGCAGTTGGGTGTTGCACCCTAAAGAGAAAAGGAAAACGGTTGTTGTGAGGGGTTGCGGAGTAAGGGTTATTGTTGATATAAGTGTGCATTATTGTTGATATAAGTGTATGTTGATATAAGTTTATGTATTATTGTTGATATAAGTGTATGTTGGACTGTTATATGCCTGGGGATCCATAGTAGATCCTGGACCTAGAAATGGTCATGGTAAAGTTCCAAGCCCAGTCGACATGAGGGTGTACTGGCTGGACATTAATTATTTGATGTTGTGGAGCAGCCTGCGTGCTGACCTAACATCTGGCAAGTCCATAGGCGATCCCAAGGCTTGCAAAGCGAAGCACGATCCTGTGGACCAATGAGGAAACGCACAATATAGATAAGTATTGGATTATTTTGCTTATGAATGTACATGTATATATGATTTGGTTATGAAGTTTTAAGCTCTTGTTCTAGAGATAAAACCAATAAGAATAAACTAAACATGTGAATCTATTCAATGTTTGGATATAGGTATCGCTGGGAGAAAGGACTATGAGAGCATCCTAGGGGTGCATGTGGACATGTGACTGTCCTGGAGAGCTTGGAATGAGCGGTAATGAACAAGGTGCTAGTGAGACTGTGAAGTTCCTAGCAGCCGAGGAAAACCATGTGGGGAGGCTCCATGGTTTAGAGGTCTGGAATAGACCGGAGACACTAAGTGTCATGACCAAGAGGGATTGGTCCAACATTCACAGTGAAGTGAAAGAGGCTGAGAGCATGAAAAGCCACAGTGGTGGTGTTGTTTCCAGGATGGAACAAACAAAGAGGGGGAAAACTCTTGTTGCTCTCTCTTGCCTTTTGATTATATATACATATATATTTATGCATTGTGAAAACAAAAGATTGTTGAATGCATGTATGACTAAAAATGGAATGTGTGTATTTGCTTAAAGTAAATTGTGAATGCTGGAATAGTTAATTCCCTGCCCAAGAATGGACATGAATGAGCTCGTGTGCCCGTTGGGAAGGCATGAAAAATATGAAAGTCTCCTTGATGAGACTTGGATTGTCATGCCAATTGGGTAATTAACTGACTGATTTTAATGTCTATATTATGCTTGGTCTGACAGAATTTCAATGGTGCATTTCACAGGTGAGAAAAGTGAAA
This sequence comes from Pseudotsuga menziesii, assembly GCA_001517045.1. Lineage (NCBI taxonomy): Eukaryota > Viridiplantae > Streptophyta > Pinopsida > Pinales > Pinaceae > Pseudotsuga > Pseudotsuga menziesii. The sequence goes on from LPNX010451370.1 coordinate 29,659, forward strand.
CCCGGTGGTGCACATTGATCATGGCAGCAGATCAAAAGTTGCTGGACTTGGCTGGAAGTCTCCTTCAAATGATTGCAAGCACCCAAGAGAATCTTGGAGAGATGCTCAAGATACAGAAAAGGCAAAATGAAATGAACCACCAGATTTTGCAAGACTCTATTGGTTTGCAAAGGGAGGTGAAAATCCTTCTGGGAGCAATCGGCAAAGGAAAGGAAGGTGGATTCATGATGGACATTCATCCAAGCGACCCGTTAAGAAACGGTCCAGGCATGAAGACTCAAAGGAAATTGAGCAGGTAAAGATGAAGCAACCAGTGAAATGCTAGGAATGCGGAGGACATCATTTACGTCGGGACTGCCCAATGAGGGAGCATGAAGAGGGCAATAGCCGCAAAGTTCCTAGACTTCGGGATAAGTTGAAAGCTGAGAACCAGCAGGAGAAGTTCATGGAAGCCAAGGGGCTTGGTTCTAAATGTTCAAAGTAAATAATTGAACGTGGGACAGATCTGCAAAATTTTGAAATTTTGGATGTGCAAATTGTATATGTATTCCCATGTATTGGAACACTGAGGATGGTGTTATTCCAAGGGGGAGGGGAATGTAACACCCAGGTTTTGACCCTGTTTGCATGATGTATATAATGTAATTAATCGTGGTGAGGAGCTAGAGGCAAAAGCCCCACCATCAATTTGGTTGTGTATATTTCAGCAATAGGGATAGTTGCCAATGGTATATCGTGCTATCCGACACATTATAGTTTGGCATCATGTAAATACGCACATCAATTAAACTAAACCTACATCCAGTTACGATGGTGCAACATTAAAATGAAAAGGGCATGATTCCAAAGGATAAGGGGGGAAGAATGATGAACCTTGAGTCATGGGGGGGGAATCCATGTGTCACCACCCTGTTTGATTTGTCATCTTTCCTTGTCTTATCCAACTACCACTTTAATGTTTTGTTGAGTAGTTGAGGCAGCTATGGCTGGGAGTGGAGTGTGGCAAGACTGTCAATCCCTGCCCACATGCACACTCCACTAGCAGGTTGACCTCACGTTGGCAAGAAAAACCACCACCGCCATTCTCTCGAAGAGGCCATTCCCTCCATTGTCGGCTCACCCTCACGCATAGGGAGTTGTTCACTCTGACGCAGGGACACGCAGGGGGCCGGTTAATCTTCCTCATGCACAGATTGATGGAGAGTCGGTTCTTTCCCCATTCTTGTTTGTGCAACTTTCTTTAGTGATTGCATTGAGGAATTGTGTGCTATGGGCTCTTGGATGTTGGACGACTGTCGATTTCCACATCCGTTGGCTGGGTCTTCCCCTGTCTATGCTAGGAGTTTTCCTTCTTCCCCAACTATGGTCTGTGTAAGGTTCTCATCGTTTCCTCATCATAATTGTGGTCTGCGTTTATGTCCTCCTTTTGCCCAAGATTGAGAATCAGACTTCTCCCCTGTTTTGGGACTCTGTAAGGTTTCCATAGTTTTCATTGTGAGTTTGGGCTGTCGATTCACCCTGGTTTTGGGTTGCTTCTTGGTTACTGAGGCAACAGACGCCTTCTGGGGATTGTTGCTGAGTTTTTTTGGCCATGCTAAGGCCAAGAACAACTCTGGAGTGTGGTTGGATCTGAACTGTGTTTCACCTTTTGTTTGGAATTGTCACCCGGTTGTCTTTGGCTTCTTCACAGAGATGTGAATGGGTTGTTTTGTTACGGTATGCAGTGGTTGGTATTTGGACTATTGAGAGTGGGATTAGAGGCTGGGTATGCTTGAGAAAACTGGTGTTTGAGGCCACCAACTTAGAATTTAGCCTTTCCTAGCTCCTTAATGACCCGGTAAACCCTATTGTGTGGGTTTGGCTGATTTGCATACCTTGGCTATGTATAAGCCTTCCTTGACCCTTATTCCTTGAGGAATCATGCCCAACTCAGGGGTGGCAGTGTTGCTGAGAGATTGATGAGCATGTTGGCCTATGGTTGGGTGGAACGTTGCAGCGACGTAGCTGGTTGCGGGGCGAGTTCTTCATTAAAAGATAAGTACTCCTAACTATTTCATCTCTGTAATTATATCTATTGTTTCATGATGAATATGATGAACATGTTGAATCCTTGTATGTTTCATGCATCTTAGTATGCATTATGTTAAGCTTTTTAATATCAGCATTTATCCCTATTCATGTTCATGGGGCTGCTTGCCCATTTGTTTGGTGTTAGTAGCATCCTCCTCATTGGTCGAAGGGTCAGGGATGTTACAGAGTGGTATCAGAGCTTAGGTTGCCGTATGGGCCTGAATGGGCCATGAAGATGCAGTGACAGAGCCTGCAGGTTGCAGCATGGGCGTCTATGGGCCATGAATAACCAGTTAGCAGAGGCATGTTGCCTTCTTCCCAGAAGAAATCGATGGATGACTGGAAAATTCACAAATTTGTCTAAGTGTTTGAATTGTCGGTTCATTGGAAAACTTAGTGGGAAGGACTTCCGATGAAGCGGAGAGCTAGGTGAAAACACACCCGACGGAGGACAGTTGGAAGAAAAATTGCAAGAAAATTTTCTAAGTTTTCGTCGGCTGCCAGCGGAACTTAGTGGATGTGGGAGCCGCAGTTTCGGTGAAGATCAGGCGAAGGCCGACGAAACGTCGGCTCGATGTAGTGGAAGAAACGCCCAATATTGACTTCAGCGTCAACAAAATTTAGATGTTCAAACTGCCAAGGCCATCGGCTGAAAATAGATGTTGGGTTTGCTGACACCGCGGAAGGATTTAGCGGTTTGTCAGTCTGCCGTTGCGGCTGCAGTAGGGACTAAAATGCCGATGCAGCAGTGTTAGTGGTTCCGATTGCTAACAATAGGAAAGTTTTGAAATTCGGTTTAAGTGTTGAAATCATTGGCGAAAACAGTGGAAGCCGGAGCCGCAGTTGCGGAGGGAATTAGCCGAAGGCCACCGATATGTCGGCAAAACTCAGTTGTTCGAGGCACCGATAAGCAACGAAGACTAGTTAGGCGGATTGACGAAATTTAGTGGATTGATCAGCTGAAATGTCGACAAAGTATAGCTGGGAGAATCACCGATGATACGACAGCGGAGGAAGAAATTGCGGAAAATATTCTAAGTATTCATCAGCTGTCGACGGAGGATAGTCGAAGGTGAAGCCGTAGTTTCGGCAGAGATCAGCCGAAGACCATCAAAACGCCGACTCAATGTAGTTGAAGGAAGAGCTATAGTTGCGGTGGGGATCTCTCGAAGGCCTAAATAAAAAGAATAAGAAATTAAGTAAACATTACTAATCAAATGTCAAGATATTCATTTACCAAACACGCCTATGGTTTTAGGAATAATATCATAATGTTTATAATAATTTATGCAACTTAGACCCTTATGCCTCCTTAGTAAGCCTTAGGTATGACCAAGAGGACCAACCAATGTGCCATTTATAAGGATCATCACTTTGTGAGACAAAACCTTCTCAACTTCACATTCTTGTCGGCTTGAAATCATAACAAGCACCTTGGATGGTCCTTCTCTGTCGGGATCATCCTTATCAAGTATGCATACTTGTAAATGGCTAGAACATGAAATACCAAGTGAAAGGAACTTAGATGCCCAGGAAGCTTCCACTTATATGTGACCTCGGTAATCTTCTCAAATATTTGAAAAGGCCCATCATACCTCTATAGCAAGGCATAACATATCTATCGATGGTTGGAAAATTTCTTTTCTCAACCTACACAAAACCTTGACACATACCTTGAACTCCACTTCTCTCATGCCTTGGTTATCCCAATGCTTCATCATCTCTACTGCCTTGTTAAGTTAGACTCATGTTTTTTCTAGCCGCTCTTACCACTCTTTGATGAACTGCAATGATGTTGGAATGCTCTCATAGAACCCTAAAACCATAGTGTGAAATGTCATCACCTGTTGTCAAGTGGATAGATTGAACAAATTGAACCCAACAGCTCTTCTCTTATCAAAGTTAGAAAAAAAATTGATTGACTAGTCCAATAGTTCTAGTCAGTTTGTTTTAGCTTCCCACATAAAGTGTCTCAAGTAATTATCCAATAAACAATTGATCTTCTTTGTCTACCTGTCAGTTTATGGGTGGCGACTTAAGATCATCGGTAGCTTAGTATCCACAATATTGAACAACTTTGTCCAAAATTGTTCGGTGAACCTTATGTCCCAATCTAATATGATATTCAACAACAACCCCCACAACTTCACCACATGCTTGAAAAACATACGTGTGACATCCTTCAACAAGAAAAGCACCATTGTGGGCACAAAGGTTGTGTACTTGAATAACCTATCCACCAATCCCACTATAGCCCTACGTTAATGAAATCTGTGTTATAAAATCCATCAAGATGCTTGCACATGGTCTCTCCAAAATGGGAAAGGGTGTAATTTGGCCAACAAGCATCTTAGTGTCGATTTTTTCTTAAAGGAAAACCATGCAAGTTTGCACATAATCCTCAATGTCCCTCTTCATGAGCTCCCAATAGTACCCCCTCTCCAACAAATCTAGATTTCATTGTATGTTTGGTTTCCCTGCTTAAAGTGAGTCATGACACTCCTACAACAACTCCTAATGAAGGATGGCACTCTTTAGCATATAGATCCTCCTGTGGAAGTACAACAAGTTGTCCTCAATCCAACATTTCTTAGGCTTCCCTTCTCTTTCCTTTTTCATGATGTTTAAGGTAGCTTGGTCACTCCCCAATGCTTCTGTAATATTCTCTTGCAATTCCACCCAAACTTGTACTTCACTTTTTTTGGTTTCAATAGCGCCTCTTCTACCAATGTGGAAAGTTGTGCTTTCCTGCTGAGTGCATCAACAACTCGCTTCAACCAACCTAGTTAATAATTAGTGGTCATGTATAAATATACCCTTCAATGCTTATATGTAGAGTTGTGAACCCTTGTTTTGAGTATAACAAGAAAACATACACAATCATTTACAATTGTGCCCAAACTCAAGCGCAAATAAATTAGTATTACAAGTGAACAATATTAAAATATAGAGGTTTGGGAAATGGCCGACGCCTCAATTACAAAGGGGTGTGGCACTAAGGCATTCCACCTAAATACAAATAAACCCTGAGGAAGCTCTTTCCCAAAACAGTCTCTTGGTGCGTCCTCATCCCTTTACCAATTTGCTTGCAATATTGGTCGCTTCCAACAGCATAACTCTTCTATTAGCTTGCAATTTATTCCTTGGATGGTTTGTTTGATGGCTATCAATCTCTTGGGAACTCCCTTATATATATGAGATGGTGCCCAAGTTGTGCTTCCCTTAACGAACTCGACAAAGTTCGTGTCCCTTCTTTTAAGTGGGAACACTTCACAATGGGTTTTCTTGTGGAGCCCCCTTGGTCATGAAGTGGTCCCAATGGTCTCTTATTTGGACAATGGTAGACATCCTTTATCTAGTTGCACCTTCCACATGCTTCCATGTAGGTCACATTTTCCCACCTAGTCATTTTCTTACCTGGTTCCTTGTCCATGAATGGGTCTAAGTGTACACACTCTTTGGTTTCCGAGTGTGCCCATGCCTATTGGCAAGGTGTTCAAGCTTGATGAAGGGTGAGGACATTGCACATGATTTGTATTGGAAACTTGCACATAGATTTGAAGTTGTTGCACAATGAAAAAATTATCCTTGGAATTGATGATAGAAAAACTTTATGCATGCCATAAAATGAAAAATAAGAACACTACACATGGATTTGAAGCCATGTCTTAGGTATTATAGATCAATGGGATTACAAAACAACTTTGGCACCACTCTACGCACAAAAGAAAAAAATAAAACACGATATGATATTGGTTATCGAAAACACTATAATATATTCCAGATCTACAATAACCAAATATTTGTGGATTGTACATCATCAAGAGTCATTCTCCTGACTTGTGAGTAATAACAAGTTAGACTTGTGAGTAATATCAAGTCCTATATATCCTCATATGATTGAGGTGGTGATAATGTATTGTAAAGACTTGTGAGTAATATCAAGACATGTGACTTGTGTGTAATATCAAGTTGAACTTGTGAGTAATATCAAGTTAGGCTTCTGAGTAATATCAAGTCCTATAAATATCCTCATATGTTGAGGTGGCATGATTTACTTGTTAAAGTGGTTATATTATGTGATGTATCACTAGTCATGGTCACTAAGTTATACAAGTCTCCTTTAGGGTTTCGCTACCCTTAGAGTGAATTAATTTAGCATATGACTATATGAGTTGGGGTAATATGATATGATCATTAGTATGTGATAAATATTATGAGTATGATATGATAAGATGGATAATCAATTAATACACATGTTGACTGTAATTTAATTCTCTTTTGGACACGTTAGGGCCAAAACATCCCTAGGATACGAATTGTTGTTAAAGGGTTATTTTCACCCACCTTGGAAATTCATTTCATTGCCAAACTAATTTCCTCAACCCAAAAATTGTATATACTGTTGTGTATGCATGTGTGCTTTGGTCTATATATTGAATTGGGATTGGAAATGGGGCTTGACCAGCTTGATAAACCTAGTGTGTGAAGGAACCTCACAGACATATATAGGGGGTTGGTTTTCTTCTTTGCACACCCTGAATAGCACTGGAAGGGAAGGCATAGCCCGAGGGACTGTGTAGCAGAGAAGGGGATGCTTCCTTGTGTTGGGTGGGTAGATGTTTAGAATCCAGGATAGATTTGGTGTAGGCATCCATAGCTATGTTGAGGAGCTCACTAGCTTAGCAGTCATCCTATCCATCTCATTTGCAACTTGATAACCCCAACTGTGTTGGCTTGGATGAATTTTGTGGTATCCTTGGCTATGTGTGAGCCTACTAGTGTTCCTTATTCCTTGTGGGAATCATGCCCATCTCAGGGGTGGTAGTGTCGCTGAGAATTAAGGAGCACACTAGTCTATGGATGGGTGAAACACTGCAGTGACATAGCTGGTTACGGGGCAGACTTTTTTCCAAGATAAGTTTCTCTTATGTAAATCTATGCATTGTATTTGTTTAAATGAAAATGGTGAATATGTGTATGCTTCCACTGTATGTTAAATATTTATGCATCTGTGCATGTATTAGTCCAATGCATTTCATTTTATCATGTGTATGTTCATGGAATTTAAATTTCCTGGATTAGATAGCAGCAATATTCACGTCCTCTCCTCCGGTAGAGGGGCAGGAACGTGACAAATCTATTCTCTAGATATTATAATCAATGGAAAATAATTAGTTCAAAGTTCTATGAGAATTTTCTTAATCATGGAGGTACTACTAATAATCTATCATTGATGGAGCTCGAGGCAGGAAGATGAAAGCTAGGAAAGCATATTAGAAAAATTAATGTTATTTTAAAATTTTTGTTGTGCACCGCTGCATGGTATAGCATATAATGTTATTTTTTCTTTACGTTAAGCTGTGAGAGTTTCTAAGTACATTTATCTAAGTTCAACAATTCAGTTCGAACACAATGCAACTTACATGAATGAAATTACAATTTTTATAATGCAAAAAAAAATGAATGCAATTGCAACCCTTAAAAGATGAAAGTGCAACTCTTATAATGCAAAAAGACCAAAATATGGACGCAATACAATATACATGAATGAAATCACAACTCTTATAATGCAAAAAAATGAATGAAATTGCAACTCTTATAGTGCTTGAAATAGTGCAAAAAAATGCAAAATATCAAAGCAAGGTTTCTATCCTCGACCCTGTGGTTTATGAGCTCACTACTCTTCCGCTCTTTTGCTATGCCACTATAATAGCTTATGTATATATGTTTCTACATATTACACTATATGCCTAGTTACTAAAGTCATTAATAACTCCACTTTCATAATTAAGAATATATGTGTATAATCTGCACATATCCATTTTCTTACATGTATACAATGTTTAATATGTCATCTAAGTGTTTTTTTATTCTACTATGTTGCTTTGTGCTTACTTTTCACATACATCCACAAATGATTTATACCTTCTTTCTTGCAACACTTTTGCAATGCCTTTATTTCTATATGCACACATACATTTTTATTTGTAGTTTGCATTTCTTGCTTTTAATATACATGACTCAATTTTTTCTTACAACCACACATTTATAACATTTGGAAATCCCATCAATTTCTTCTCCAGATTCAAGGCAAACTCCTTCTCTTCAACAGCCTATGTCGTCAAATAGTGCATGTGAACAAATAAATGCATGTAGAAAGATTCTTTATAGCCAAACAAAGGACTACCAAAATGCACAGAGACGTCTTATTTATCAATCCAGACGTGCAAACATCATTGCTTCAATCAACCCTGCCCCAATTCACACATCCACTAAACCACCCCCCCCTCCAACCACCCCCTTACTAGATGGTCACTTTTGTTTCCTTAACCAACTTGCTCACCTCAATCCACTGCATGTTTGCTTGATATGCAAGGAATCATATCCAAACATGAAAACAAAGTTTTCAGATGGAATCTATACATGCTTTCAATGTACTAAAGAGCGACATGTCCATCGCTTCTCCATAGATAACAACATGGATCTTGGAAACTAACCATGTGAAGTTGCACGCCTAACTCAAAATCGACAACCATCGTTTCACATAGTTTTTATAATGTTGAAGGTATTTATTAAAAAACTTGAGATGATTCTTGAAATGATTTTGTTCTCATTATAAATTGATCATTAATGTATATAATCATTTCAATAACTCATGTACCAATCAAGACATGTTAAAATGCTTCAAATAAGCTTGAAATGTTTCAAATCATGTTGTTATTACATCCTATGTGAATGCCTAGCTCTATTGAATCCATTTTGAAATGCTTTTCATCTCATTATAAATTGATCATTCATGTCTATAATTATCTCAAGAAATCCGGCACCGGTTTAAGAGGCTGTAAATTCTATTAGCTATTTTCCAGGATCTTTAAGCTATCAAAATACTTCTGGAATCCCCCTTTCACATTGGATATCTGCTAAGAGGAAAGTAGTTGTGATGGAGAGGGCCATTTGAATGGATTAGAAGTTACTACAATTCATCCAAGATTGCAACTACCCCGTATGTTTGCAACACCATACTTGAATACATGCGTTCTTATCAAACATGTTTTTCCTTCTTTATAGTTATAACAACACATTGGCATCTTTTCTTCATTAGATAAATTTCTCCCATGCCATCGCATGTTCATTGTATAATGTGATGTTAATTGGAAATCTCTACTTGCTATTGTCTAAAACTGTTACGTTCATTAAACTTGTTATCTATTATGAGTTGGATTATTCTCTAACTTTTGATAAATTAAAGTGTTCCATGTTTTGTGGTGTTATTTGCAATCTTGCACTACCTCATTTTAATGTTACATTTTCTGTCATCCTTTACCCTCTAACAACCACCTTATCGACGTATCATTGCACCTCCTTAGACAATTGCTAGTTAATACATATGATAAAGAAGTGTTTGTGGTGCTGCAACGAAATCACTTCTCATTAAAATTAAACGAATAACTTCACAATTAAGAAAACTTAGTGTACATTCTTAACCCAAAATAAAATCACCAAATTGTGCATCTCCTGCGAATTTAAAAATATTTATAAACCAATATTTTGTTAATATATATATAATTAGGATATGATTATAGGGATGATTATTAATATTTATGAAAAGTAATTTTAGTTTGTTAAAATTAAAAATAATAATATTTTTAAAATATTACTTTACTATAAATAACCAGATAAATTTGATCTAATTGCATTAAATTTAATCCAATTAAACTTATACTCAATTAATGTAACATAACAATAATGATTTATAATGACAGTAGAGTCTAAGAATTATAAGATTTGATTGATTCAAAATTGGCTAATTTTTCCATCTTGAAATTTCGAGAAAATCTATTTCTACAATAAATAAATATTCTTATCATGTTCCGACTTCATTCCCAAGCTTTCTGTTCATCTCACCATGCCTTTTATAGATTGATTTATAGATTGATTTTTTCTCCACATTGATCGGATTATTTGGTCTGCTGCTTTTGCCGAGAGAAAGCTGTGAGAGCTGATAGTACGGGAACTATTTATACTCCTTTATACCATCACGGAGGAAATAAATATGTTCATGGGGGATATATAATAAGTATAAACCCTTGTTCGTCAAATGTTGGAACCCTCGCTTAAGAAATTACATTGCCATGCACTTACCTTTTCCACCATGATTAAGGTGGGATTTTAATAGCAATTTTTCCTCTATAAGAAATAGCCATTGTTGTTAAGAACCACCTTCATAAACTTTCTTCTTTTATGAAAATTTAGGGGGTTTTACTAATGCTAATGTTCGGGCTAGGATGAACAAATTTATCCTTTTTGTATTACTCTCTTCACCCTAAGAGATGGAGTAATACCTTTCACAACCATTGCATAATTAAGGGGGTCTGCAACGTTGCTAACGTGGCTACGTTGCTATTGATTTGGACTCGGAAACAACAATTCATTTCGCTTCTATCCAATGAGACAAATCTGTGTGCCCAAAGCCGTTGTTCAGAGACAAATAACGTTGAACTATCTTATCCCCTGTAGATCAAATAGTAAGAAGTAATAGAGCTTAACCTGATTATTAGTATAAGTTATGCATGGTTACCTTATTAACTACTAGTAACACCATTGATTGGATCCACAGAAGCATAGTATTTCAAACTACACACAACTTGGCTAGAATGTTTAACTGTAAGACATCTTTGTATTCGTTGATCAATTTTTGGGGGGAGTGCTAATGGCGTTCATCATGGCCACCACCATGTTGTTATACAAGTTAGGAAGCATATTATCGTTATAAGTGGTAGTCACCAAACGAGTTCAATTTCAATTACCGACTGGGTGAATCCACGGACCTGGGTAACACTTTTTGGCAAGCGCATCTTGCCAAAAACAAAAAAACGTACCTCGGTCAAGGGCTTGTTAAACCCTCGACCGAGGTATTAATACCTCGAGCGAGGTTTTATAAAGCCCTCGACCGAGGTTTTTTTCAGCCCTCGGTCGAGGTATTTATTAACCCTCAGTCGAGGTATTAAAACCTCGACCGAGGGTTAATAAATACCTCGATCGAGGTATGGACCTCGGTCGAGGTACATACCTCGACCGAGGTACCTTTTCAAAAAAAAATTATAAAAAGGGGCCGCGGGGGCCCCAAATGTCATTTTCAATCGCTCGACCGAGGGACAGAGCTCGACCGAGGGACAGAGAACTCGATCGAGGGACAGCGACCATCGCCCCAAAGCAACCCAACCTCGTCATAATGTCGAAGCAAAGAGGTAACCATTTAAATTGTTTTTCAATTTAAATGGAATTAAAAAAAAAATTTATAAATTTATAAAATTTGGTAAATGTATATTTTTATAATTTTGTTCTCAAATTTAGTAAATATATGTTTTTATAGTTTTGTTTTCAAATTTAGTAAATTTATATTTTTATAATTTTCATGTTTAAAATGTATACCGGCAAGCAGAAATGCTGCCGGATTTTTGAAAATTTGTAGTTAAATTGAATTTTTTTGTTAATTTGTTATATATATATATATATATATAAATTATGTCAACCGATAGGGTTTATGCTACCGGTTTATTTTTGAAATGTGTCTCGGGCAAGCCGGAATGCTGCCCGATTTTTTTCAATCCTCCGTGAATTCATGGAGGATTGAAAAAAATCGATAAAACACCAACTAAACAAACCTATATGAACCATAAAGACAATTAATCAACTGTAGGCCCGAGACAAATCATAAATTTTTTATAAAAATTTATTTGAAATTGGTTTTTAAGAGCATGTGCATGATACATGATACATGATTCATAGAGGAACGGATCTTAGGGCCTTTGTCTCTAGTATTTGGTCATAAAGCATGGCCTAGACCACAAGGCCTACCCTTTGTATAGATGATGTAAAACTCGGAGTTATATCCTTATTGGACGTATTGAGCAATAGGTGTGGTTTTCTATGTTGTAGACATGATCACCGGAGGAAATAGTTGCCTTTGGCCCTACATGAAGGTTGTAAGCATCAAATGATCATCAATTTTTTTTAAACAAGTACACACATGACCTCTTAATAGTAAGGCTAGTTAATGCCTTATAGAAATAGTAATGATGTTATGGGTTCCCTTTCATGAACCATGATTCTTACCATGAACTATTAATGCATAAGTCCTTGGT
>LPNX010451375.1:0-10906 GCA_001517045.1 Pseudotsuga menziesii
CAGCCCCAAACATGCAGGTGTCTTAAACTCGGTTTCCTTCCTGTCCACAGTTCAAAAGGGGTTTTTGGAACTGACTTACTAGGAACTCGATTTAATAAGTATACAGTGGTCTTAAGAGCATACATCCATAATGATTTGGGTAAATTGGAATTGCTTAACATACTCCTAACCATATCCATTAAAGTACGATTACGCCTTTCAGCTACACCATTCTGTTGTGGCGTTCCAGGCATAGTATACTGTGCACATATGCTGTGCTTTTCAAGGATTTTAGCAAATGGGCCAGGGCACTGCCCTGTTTCATCATACTTTCCATAGTATTCACCACCTCTATCAGATCTAATGATTTTCACCTTTCTATCTAATTGTCTTTCAACCTCAGTGATATATACCTCAAGGGCATCCACCGATTGAGATTTTTCATGCAGCAAATAGACATAACCATAACGTGAAAAATCATCGATAAAGGTGATAAAATACTTTTCTCCACCAAAAGATGGATTGTTAGAAGGCCCACAAATGTCTGTATGGATAATCTCAAGAAGTTCAGTACTTCTTGTGGCACTCTTTCTGGTGTGTTTTATTTGTTTTCCCTTAATACAATCTACACATATTCCAAGATCAGAAAAATCTAGGTTCAAGAGAATCCCATCTTTTACTAATCTAATTAACCTTTCTCTGGAAATATGTCCCAGCCTTTTATGCCACAAGTATGAGGAATTTTCATTCGTGAGACTACGTTTAATACCAATATTATGATGCAAGGTAAGAATAGTTTCAGCAAATTGATTATCAAGTTTTAATTTGTATAAACCATCAGAAAGAATGCCCGAACCAACAAAAGAGGTATTCTTAAACAAACTGAAACCTTTATTTCCAAAATTACAGGAGTAACCATAGATGTCAAGTCTAGACAAGGAAATTAAATTTCTGGAAATAGAAGGAACATAAAGAGTCTGAGACAAATCCAAATGATAACCAGAATCTAGAAATAAATGATAAGTCCCAATGGCTTCAACTTGAGCTTTAGCCTGATTTCCCATGAATAGAAAATTCTGACTTGGATTTGTGGTTTGGGTTGTAAGGAATCCCTACATGGTATTAGAAACATGAGTAGTAGCCCCAGAGTCAATCCACCAAGTATTAGAAAGAACTTCAGTTAGGTTTGATTCGAAACAAACAGAAATGAAATTCATACCTTTCTTTTCGAACCATTCCTTACGTTTCGGACAGTCTTTCTGATAGTGTCCCGACTTTTTACAGAAGTGACACTTATCACTGTTCCTTTTCTTCTGATAAGCCTGAGAACCTTGATTAGGCTCATGTGCCTTGGATGGTGTTTGCTTCATGCCCTTTCTAGGATTTTTCCCTTTCCTCTCGGCTCCTTGAGTGATGAAATGAACTGAATGTTGTCCATGTTGCTTAAGTCTTGCCTCTTCTTGATTGAGCATACTGGCCAACTCATTCACATTCCACTTATCCTTAATAGTGTTATAGTGAATCTAAAATGGCCCATACTGAGGAGGCAAGGAGTTTAAAATGAATTGCACAAGAAATAATTCATCCACATTCATCTCAAGAGTCTTTAATTAAGCAGCCAAGTTTGTCATTTCAAGGACATGCTCATGCATTCCACGCGTACCATCAAACTTCATAGTGGTAAGCTTAGCCATTAGTGTCCCAGCAAGAGACTTGTCTGTAGTTTTGAAATGCTCTTCCACAGATTTCAGGAATTCTTTAGCATTCTCAGTAGTAGGAAGAGTTGACTTAATGTTGTTTGCTATAGTCATTCGCATGAACTTAAGGCTCATTTTATTCGATTTTTCCCATGCTTTGAATGCAGATTTTTCTTCTGTACTGCTGTTACTAGTAATAGCAGCTGGTTTTGCAGATTCAAGTGCTACATCCAGATCCAGAACACCAAGGTGAAACTGAACCTGTTCTTTCCAATCTCAGAAATTCATTCCATTCAAGAGCGGGACAGAAGAGGCATGCGAATGCAACGAAATGGGAACTGATACTGCAATCATAAAAACACGTTATGTGATATTAATGCTAAGAGTTATAAGCAATTTGAAAATCATGGTTTAAACAATAGTAAATAGTATCACCGTGACCTACCTTTGGGCTAATCTTATGGTAATCTATTGACAATTATGGTGATTTCCTTTTACCACCTAATAGGACTGTTTGATAAAATATTCACAACTAAGTAAGTATGTTACCTTTGAGTATCCTTACTTGCCTCAATCGTGAATACCCATCAATCATACTATTCCAATTAAATAGTCTTTCAAAATTGGTGCACCTTTGGGCCAACCTAATATTCTCGTGACTAAATAATTGCGATTTGCAGAGTCATTGTTAATACCAAGGGAAACAGGCATCATGTTAATTTGATTTAACATCTATGAGTCTTTCCGGTTGGACCACTTTGGTGGTTGCCAAACCGTATCTTAATATAGACCTTAAATCAATGTAACGACTCTCCATATTGATTCAACATTATTCAACAATAATGTGTTTAAATAGAGTTCTGTCATCATTCAATATGGCAAAAGAAAGCATTTTAATGTGACAGAGAAATTTAATAAAATATCAGATCTTAATTGTCCCAGTATGCCATATAATAGCTGATAAGGAATCGTTATCAATGTTTTAAGGGTAATTTATGTTCAAAAATGTCCCATTAAATGATAACAACAACAATAATTACAACAACAATGTGTTGGGTAATCACCCACAATTACAAGCTTCGGAATGGCTTAAAGTAGTGGAAAAGCATTTGAAAACTACAGGTTGAGAACAGAGAGAACCGGAACGAGGCACCAATACATTAGAATAAAAAACTTTTATTATCTACAAGATGCTATGAAGGTAGTATCATGGGAACTGTCTACTATTTTATGTTATTTGCAGAAGCATCCAAATAAAGACTAAAGAGGCTGACAGAATAACAAGGAATACCAAAGCAGCTTTTGCACATCCTACACAAATAACTGATGGGTTTAACCAATGGACACTTTCAAATATGGTGCTTTAATTGATGCTTCAACCACTCCAACACAATAGCAAACCTCATACGAAGCTTTGCAAAAATAAAATACCAAATACTGCATCTGCCCTATTTCAAGTGAGTCACAAAACACTGCATCGGCCCTATTTCAAGGGAATCTCGTCATAGAATGAATCCCCAGATGACTAAAACCCTAATTCCCTGGCTTATTGCATATGGCCAGAACAAGGGATGGTGCCGAATGCTGTCCACGAGCAGTGTGACCTTCTCGAGACTTTCGTAGTGCAGACATAACAGTCCAACGACAGAGAACTCGCAATTACAGTTACAAGTCATCACTTAGAAATCGCATATGCCGTTGACAGCCACACCGGTGTAAAACAAAACAAACCCGTAAACGTTATAATTTACAGCCTCAATCAATAAACAATAAAAGGCAGCATGCAGGAATGGCATAGCTAATTAAATATCACATACAGAAGTTTCTAGACCAGCGATTTCTCCTTCAGCATAAACTTTTATGCAAGGATCAGCGCATAGGGGTGGCTACCTCCTTTACAAATCTACACTATGCACTGGAAAATAAAAGAGTGCCGAGGGAGTCCAGATCGCATTCAATCAAAGGAAAGTTTAAAACAGGCTCTGATACCAATGTAAACAATAAAGGATCTGAAAACTTTCCGTTCATTAGCAACAAATAAACAGCGGAATATAAACAGCTATGGTTCGTAATACCTTGCTCCATCTGTGCAACTTCAGACTAAATCCAGACGCCTCTGCACCTGCAACGTATTGAAGAAACTTGATCCCAGCACAGAACAGAAAAACGGTTTCTCTCTCTTGCCCTGCACCAATGCGTTCCTTCAGCTTATGTGATGGGTATTTTGGAAGGATCATTTATAGGCAGAGAGAGGACCGGTTTCCCCATGACACTTATTCTCCACCTGTCCATCGGAGTAGGAGAAAAAGAAAGCTACCAAGAACCCGTCTCTTCATATGGACAACGTAAGAATGAATTTTCTAAATTTAGTCTTACACTTTTGCCATGTGGAGATTATCTACATTAAAAAGAGTACATATATAGTGTAGAACATTATACCTGCCAGCGAAGTTGGCGTACATTTGTCATATGTTTATTTCTTAAACCTTAAGCCACTTCCTCGATCACTGCTTCTCCAAGTTTCTGACCTGTAGTCTTCTAAGTTATGAAGACTATGATCTCACCAGTTGTGCACACATGTATCAGGTCGAATCGTCTTTCATTGGGATCCCACCCTTGTTCAAGGGAGCTTTGAATAAATGTGGGAGAAAATCATAAAATACTAGAAGAGGAGTACCATTCTAACTACGAAGTATAATTAAGGAGTTCTTTGCCAAGAGTGTTGCGAAAGCATGTGAGCGAAACAGACAATGTCCTTTTCAAATAATGCAGTTAAATGGATAAGTCACACAGTAATGTCATAAACAAACACAACATATTACAGATGTCCAAAACGTGCACTGGATTACGCCCAGAAACCTGTAAAGATGAATCTGTTTTCAAGGCACAATCTTCGGTTCTTATCACATTTAATTGCATGCGTTCCGATTCTCTGAATGTGCGTGTTTACTGTGTTCAATAAATGTTGGGCAGTTGCAATGTTCCAGCTCTTCAAGCAGTATTGCCCCTGGATTTGATGTGGTGCAAGCTTTTTGCAAAGGGATGGGACTCGGGAGCAGCCTCAGAGAGTGTTTTGCAGCCCACAGAAATTGACGATTTTCTCGTGAGCCATGACAGACCCACTTGAGAATTTGGAACGCTTTTAAGCTTTGTCACCTGCAACGTCGTGTGCTGCAAGGAAGGTCGTTAACGCTATCAGGTCGAATCCCAAAAGCAAAAAGCATCCACTAATACCCAAAGTATCTCATGTGTGATTCAACAACCGAACAACCTTTATATCCGTGTAATCTTGTGGCCTGGACTCCAGGAAATTAAAACCTGCGGGGCTGCTTTGACTTACCGCCAACTGATTGGACAAGTAGGTTTCAAATTAACGTGCAAAGATTGCTAGAGATCAATAGATTTGTCAAGTAGGCTTCAAATTAACGTGCAAAGATGGTTAAAGATCTCGTGATGTCAAAAGATGTTGAATACGATGAAAATTAATCAGCTTGCTGTATAGTAATGTTTGTTAAAATAAGCTTATTATTGTATAGTAATGATTGCTACAACAAGCTTATTATTGATTGCTAATTATTAAATTTCAATACATTAAAATCCAACAACTAACAATAAATCTACAACAACAATTAATTATTATTATTAATTGCTAATTATTAGATTTCAATACATTGATTATTATTGTTTGCTACTTATTAGATTAGATTTCAATACATTGAAATCCAACAACCAACAATAAATCTACAAAAACATTTATTGGTGTGCCCCACGCTATTTAATGATCTCCATCTAATGCTTTGTTGAATTATTACTTCCATCCTCTCCACACGGGACAGATAATAGTTTCTGCTCGCCCTTTCTTGGCCCGTCATTTTCTTGTCCGTGAATTTTCTGACAAAAGATTGGTTACCACGTTTTTGGAAAGTTAAGGTGTGATAAGGGACCATTGGCGCAACCGCCACTCTATCGGCTCCCCTATATATAAATTTAGCAGTTGTCCACTGGTTGTATAATTAATTTGAACCCCTTCTCTGCAATACGAAATTTATTTTATTTGCAGACATGGCACCGAATGCTACTGACTCCGATCATGGAGATCGCTTCCCTGCGGATAATGGATCCGAGAACAAGAAAGCTAACGATGGTCATGAATTGGGTCTTTCTAGACCACCGACAAGGCCTGAACAGAAGCGGATCAAACGGGCTCTATCAGATGGTGCTGCTCTTTCTTCAGAGTTGTCTCGGTTGTCTCTCAATAATTCAGAAGCCGAGCAGGCGATCGTGCAGTGCCAGTGTGAGTGCTGCGGATTGTCAGAAGAATGTACTGCTGGTTATATTGGGAGAGTAAAAAAGCTTTTCTGCGACCGTTGGATTTGCGGTTTGTGTGCTGAGGCTGTCAAGGAGGAACACAATAGAATGGATCGTGGAACGCCTATGGAATCAGCGCTGCAAGCCCATATTTCTGTCTGCAAGAAGTTTAACAACTACGAACGCACCAATCCTGCAGTTCACGTGGCGGATGCCCTGTGTAAGCTTTTGAAGAAGAGCAGGGAAGCAGCGCGGTCCAAACCTAACGTTCCTGCAATCCCTAAGAGCAAACTTGGTCGTAGTACGAGCTGCATTCCTGCCATGGCAAGGGATTTCCATTGAATTGCAAGATACTTCTACTGAATGAATAATGTTTTTCTAATTTGTATCGACACACTGTGCCGGGTGATTGAAAGCTCGACACCTGGTACGAACCTGGATTCATGGCTTCCCTTTCCCTCAAGATACATGTTGTACAGTTTTATTGTCATAAGTTATAACCCTTTCCTTCTCGATATATCTTGTACTAATTTTACACCATTAATGAAAACGTTTGAGCACGTGTATATTGTAGCGTTGAATTTATATTTAGGATGAAAAACGAGATCTAAACATAACTTGTAATTTCTTTTCAATCAAAAAAACATTGTTCCTTGATATTCATTTGTGTCCATTTGTCTGAGGCAACTATCTTAGGCCAATTTAAATTTTCGTTTTCTCTATCTTGTGTGTACTGTCCCAGCCTTGCCAAGGGCGAGACCAGCTTAGCATGTGTTTCAACAAACTATGCCTATTTCTGGATAACACTTAATTATGTTTAGTGTTTTTTTTTTAACTTAGCCAAATTTCTTATGCAAACATCCCACACTCAATATGTTCAACACTTTCCAATTTTGCAAAATACATAAGATACACAAGCATATGGGTGGCACGCCGTGCCAAGAGTTTAGTTATATAACAAGTGCAACTTTACAATAGTTCTCACAGTTACAATAGTACAACAATCGAAAGGGTGCCCACACGACAACCCAATCAAAGGAGTGCCCAACTTGCTAACTCCACAAGTAGAAACCCCAACAATTTAGCCACTTCTTTAAACTGTCGCGTCTCTCCTGCTGCTGCTGTCATAAACCCTGCGTGTCATTGCTGCTACGACCCACCTGTTGTAGATCTGCACCCAAAATTTCCTGCTGCAACTTTTGTGTTGTACACCGAACTCTTGCCAATGCAAGCTCCCATCAAGAAATCCCAAGACGTGCTCCTTGGAAACCTTCCAAGCTGAGCTTCCAAACGAACTGCCACTTGAGCTTCCAAGCGAACGCACTCATCCAACTCCCAAAACGAGCTACAATCGAGCTTCTGAGACAAGTTCACCAGCTGACCTTCCAGTCGAGTTTCCAACAAGAAATTATTTCTTGACGCTGCCCAGAGATACTCCCAAACTGAGTTTCCTCTCTAAGGTGGTTTCTCTTCCAAGACTTCTTAAGATCTTCCATCTCCGTCTTTGTGTGCTAGGCGCCTCCAAGCTACGCCCCCACACTACAACTTCCCTTCCGAACTTTAGAGCTTCCTTGGACTTCTGTTGACGATTTGCCTTGATGATTTTTCCTTGAATCCCATGGTATACTTATACACGGGCTTACGAGGAGGGTGCGACCCAAAGTGTGGTCATATGCCCCATCGACCAACATGCTTCCACCCAAGCTGCCAATATGTCAATGGTCCATCACTTAACTGTTTCGGTCAACCATCTAACCGACGAGTTAAAAAAATCCATCGATGTTCTCCAATCTCAGTGTTGGAATTTTACTAGAATCTTATCTGTCAAACAATTTTTTTTTTACTTTTTTGGGTTTCACGTTACCCTTCACTAAAAGATTTACTTAAATATGTACTTGGTTTTACTTAAATATGTACCTCTCGGTCATAACGTTTTACTTAAATATCTACATGTCAGTAAAAACATTTTAGTGTTGTAGTTTGAAAGTATCAATGAACTAAATATGGATCAAGGACAACCAGCCAAGTGTATTCATATTTCCTTTTACACAGAAGCTTCAAACCCCATTGGTTTGACCTAGGGACCTTGGGTGGATATAATATAATTGCCTAAGACATGAATTATCATTAGAAGTGTGTTGGAGATTGTTTACAAGTTTGAGGGTTGGATTTTGTTCATTGGGAAAGAATCCAAGAATTTCAAATAAAATTAAAAGCCCAATTACTAATTCATTGAGATTTTGTTGTTGATCATTGATCATTCTACAAGATCAATGATCCAGATGTATGGTCAGATCTTAGCACTAAAGGATAAATACGGTTGAATAGATTGTGTAGCCAATCTCAAGGAATGATAAATAATTTAAATGTTTATGTTTCTTTTTGCATGGAAAAGAGGATTGAGGGCCAATTTCTTCGAAGACTTCACTATAATAGTTAAGGATTTGATAGTAAGAAGGAAGTTGACATAAGTTAACAAGGTGATTCTAATGTTGTATCTGTGGGTATTTTGACATGGTAGGTTATCATATTGTTTGGTATATAACATATAATAGAACCCAAGGGCTAGCTCAAACATTGAACCATCTTCCAATGGCATACTAAGTAGCAAGGAGAGTTAAAATCCATTAGAAAGAAATTCACACTTCTAAATGCACAAACTCTCTCATGCTAAACTCACATTAGTAAATTGGTGTTGGAGGCCCCCCAATTGTATTGCTAGAATTTTAGGGATTTTTAACAATTTAACTAACTTATGCAAAAATTGGAGATCAAGTACTCATAAGTAAAAGTATAACACTAAAAAATAAATTTCTAAAACAAAATTGATACATTTGTAACAAGGCAAGATAAATTTGTAAAACATAACTTTCATCTATTTCAACTTTAACACTCCAATGGTCACTATGTTAAAGTTGGTTTTTGAAATACACTTCATCAAGTGAAATGTAGAGAACATAAACAATAATATAGTACAAAAACAAAGTAATGACCAAGAAGTAATAAATAACAATGTCAGTCATATCTCGTTTGAATCTGCCCTATACTCAGATACTTTTAGGATCAAATATTGTCACTGAAAAGAAAAATGTCACATGGCCCAATTCGCTAAAACAATTTTATATTATTTGAGGAACATTGTGTTAAATTTTATGCTAAGTTCTAATTGATGACTCAACGGGGTCAAGAATATTTAATGTAAATTTAGAATATTTTATTTATAAATAAATAAATGAGGAGACAACAACTTAGGAGAGCTGTTAAAATAGTGTTTACTAGTTAATTAGTGGAGGACACTAGGTGGAGAGCAAACTAACATGTTGCAGCATCCTCAAACCACTTCCAACTGTTGCAGGTGGCAACTTCTCTATATTTATGGTCATGATTCCCCAAGAAAGTGGAATCAGAGCACGTGGCTCATTTAATGAAAAATGACCCGAAAGACCTAGGCATCTCTAAATTTTTTTCCCATTGAATAGAGCTAAAACTACTCATTCTAGAGAAGTGATCATTTAGGGTGGAATTTACTCAAAAGAAATTCAATGAAGGGGAGTCTGGAATGTGTTTGAGGGAATAACTATTCAGATTGATCTAGTTGTAGCTTTTAAGCTGAAGGTAATACTACTAAGAGTACATTGTTATTACTGAGGTAATTGAACCAGTCAAGTGACAAAGGTTTTACAGTTCAATTCTCCACCTAGTTCTTAGCCAAGAAGACTAGGAACAGGCTAGGGGGTTGTGAGGAAGCATTGTTTGAGCACTCTCCAGGATTTTGGTAGGGAGAAACGACCTCCTTAAGCTATTGTTGTCTTGTCCTCATCAGGTTCTATTTTGTTATTACTGTCTTCAGTTAAATAATTCGTAGTTTATCTATTACAGGCATTGTTAGTGTTTAGGGTTTAGGAATCAAAAGTAACTATGTAATGTTAAGTTGAGTAAAATTGATAGATTATTTATAGAAATGGAAATGATCATGTAAATAGTGAAATAGATAGAAGTTAAATTTCCAAGTTCTGTTTTTCCACACCTGAACTCAGGTCGTACTCTAGCAGAGTTGAATTGTTTTAAGTAAATGAAATCATTCTTATATTAGAATGAAAATATTAGATATGATTCTTGTGTATGTTTATAAATACAATGAAAAAACACTGCTATGTTTTTCTTACACTTATTGTTTTACTTAAACCAACCAAATGGAAACACAAGTATAAGAAAATAGTAAATACACTATTACTGCGGTATTAGTATACTGATAAGAAATAAAATATTAAATTAACCAAAAACCACAGTAAGGATTCTTTATAATCCTTAATATTTACAAGAACTATTGAGAGTCGAGATTATTCCAGTTTTTAAGTTTGTTGCACTAGAAATCTAAATATTATTTCTTAACTAAAAACTGGAAGTAAAACTGTTAGAATATTTTCATTTCCTACAGAGTTAACATCATAAGCACAATTGTAAAACATATTATCTTCCATTATTCCATTTCTTAAAAACAGAATCAAGAATACTTTAAGCAGAAAAAAATTTCAATAAGCTATAGGGTTTATAGTATTTTCTTTTAAACCCTTAAAAGCCAAGTACTAGAATTTAACAATATCTTCTAAACAAAGTTTAAACTAATTTATAAATTACAGAGTAGTAATGAATAAATTATACAAGTAAATAACGAACAAATTACTCTAGTAATTATAAACCATGTACAATATAAATCTCAAATCTAGTGAGGCTTTTAACTTGTAAGAATCAAAATGGGCAAAACCTTTTCTACTATTAAAAGCCAAATACATAATAATCGTGTATTAAAATATAACCAAGTACATTGCTGACTGTAAGGGTAAAAACTCTCCGAACTATACAACTAGAGTGATCCACAGTCTTCCTTATTATAACCAAATATATATATATATATATATATA
>LPNX010451375.1:11104-58604 GCA_001517045.1 Pseudotsuga menziesii
TATTTATTCAGCCAAATAAACTTTAACAGTAACCGTTTAATTTGACGGAACAGATTGCTGACCGGTAATTTTTATCATCAATTCAATAATTATTCGGCCGAACAATTATTTGGCTGAACCATTATTCGGCCCAACAATTGTTCGGTGGAATAATTTTTTACCATATAAGGTCAGCTGCGGCCTCATTTTTGTTGTTTGGCCTGCAACGATTTGTCATTTTTCAGCCACCGTCACCCCACCCATCGCCCCACTCGTCTCGTTTCGCCAATCATCTCACCACCTGTGTCAACCTTGTCCATGTCACCCAGCCGTCTGACGTGTGCATCCGCCATTCTGTCACCCCTTATCATGGAGGTCTGTTCGATGTGGAGGTCTATTCGGCGTGAAGATCTGTTCATCGAGGTGTACGTGGTCTTCTCGTGGTGTGCTGTTATTGTGTTGCCTCTTGGCTATGAAGTAAGTCATTCTTAACTTTTATATTATTATTATTAAGTGCTTGTTTAAATTGTTATGTGCTTATTTCATGTCATGTTAGTAAGGACATAATTACAATGGTAGTAAGGACAGAGTTGAACAACTCTACCCATTTGGACAGCGTTGAACACATTTTCCCATTTGGACAGAGTTGAACAGCTCTCCCAATTTGGACAGTTTACTTATTTTAAATGATTTTAATTAAACAAAATTTAACATAAAAGTTGAAATCTGTTAATTTTTTTTTGTTAATATATTTTTTGATTAACTTATTTTTATTCTAATTCTTATTCAACTATGTACAAATGGACAGAGCTGATCTGCTCTGTTCATTTGGATAGAGTTGATCGGCTCTGTCCATATGGATAGAGTTGAACAACTCTGTCCATATGGACAGAGCTGATCAAGTACCTCTGTAAACAATTTATATGAGAGTCAAAAACAATATATATGACAGTTGAACAGCTCTGTCCATTTGGACAAAGTTGAATAGCTCTGCCCATTTGGACAGCTCTACTTATTTTAAATGATTTTAATTAAACAAAATGCAATATAAAACTTTAAATCTGTTAATGTTTTTTTTGTTTCTATATTTTTTAATTAGTTTATTCTTAATCCCAATGTACATGAATTTTTATAGAATATTTAGACAGCTCTTTTTAAAAAAAGTCCATAACTTTTTAATTAGCTTATTTTTATTTTCTATGTACATGAAAATTTATAGAATATTTAGAGAGCTCTATCCAAAAAAATCCATGGTTATGTAGGATTAAATAACTCCACTAGTATAGAGCATCTCTAAATGATATTTAAGACATCTAGACATTTAAGACTGTACAGGTTGTAGCTTTGTTCAAATGGACAGATCTGATCAGCTCTGTACAAATAGATAGAGCTGATCTGCTCTGTCCATTTGGACAGAGTTGATGAGCTTTGTCCATATGGACAGAGTTGAACAGCTCTATCCAAATGGACAGAGCTGATCAAGTCCCTAAGTAAACAATTTATTTCTGTATTTTTTTTCGTTGGTACGGGACATGATTTCAAAACCTTTTCATTTTATTACCCTAAGTTACAACTTCAGCTGTAGTGTAATAACTATATAGTTTTGTTCTTAGCCTCTATTATTTTCTTTAGTCCATACAACTGCTAGCCGGAGTATAAATCCCATGGCACTTTATGAGTATCTTAGTCCATGATGCATTGCATTAAGTAAAATTGCCATTTTATGCCTTTCTGAAACATAGAGAGAAAATGTTAGATAGATAAAAGCAAGTTTAAAGAAATAATTGCTTTATCTTCTTATCGGGATGGAGACCAAAACAACTAGAAGTGTAACATAAAATGATAGGGATAGGCTAGACTAATGGGGGGAATCCATAGGTGTATGTAGTCAGTCCCTAGATGCTCGCCTTAGTCCAAGTTGAAATCTATATGTCCTTGCCATTTGATGTGATAAATCCATGAAACCACAACAGCTGATTGATAACGGTTAGTTGATTCACTGCCCTTACTCTTCATTGATTTATACAACTAGAGGCACTAGGATATATAATTCATTGTAAACACTCCAGATCCTAGAAGAAGGGAAGTGGAAGTATTTAAAGATGAGAAACGAAGAGAAGGCAAGGAATAATCTAGAAATACTTTCTCCCTATGAGATTCAGGGATGAGCTAGCTGGTTCACCTATGATTTAAGTTCAGTTGAAGAAAAAAAAGTTCTATCTATATTTAATAGTGATGCTCTCACTAACAAGTCTATAATGATTAGGTAGCTAGTAGCCAGCAGTAGTGTCTGTCTATAGAGTAGGTAAGTACTTGCACTTGCCTTAGACTATATTTTATACTTAGCAAAACGTAGTTCATGCACATGTAGTTAAATGACTATTAGATAATATTAGTGATATCTAGGTCCTTATTGAAATATTAGTTTTCATAGTTGCTAGGTCTTTGAAGTTGATTAATTAACATGTAGAAGGTCAGGCCCTTAGTGATTGACTCATTATGGCTCTCAAACTTCAGGCCTGGATATTTAGGCCTGACACACTATCTCCCTACATTTTCGACCTCTTGACTTGCAAAATTGTTTAATGGATCAGCATGTTTGGCTTCAAATTACTTTACATTTCAATTTTGGCCTCTGAACCAAAACACGTTTATGGCATGTGCTGGGGTCAAAATTTTATACAACGTGCGTAGAAACCATCATATACCAGTGTATTTAGTGGATTTATGGATCTTCCTTATCACGAAGAAGCCTCATTGTCTTTATATATGTTATTTCTCCATACCACCTTTGTTTTTTCTATTTATATTACAATGAAAACTTAATTTTAATATTAGCTAAATCTTTGAAGTTGATTAATTAACATGTAGAAATTGATATTTGTGTAAACTTGTATATATCATATCCAATGGAAAGAGAGCCACCTTTGAGAGAGAAGCATAGGAGGTCATCACATTCTTCGGGAGTTGGTGTTAAAAATGAAAATTGAATACTATCGACTTCACCTCGAGACTCAAGCATATTGTATAGTTCACATTCATTTGATCATCGACGTAGCGATAGTGGTAGAGATGATTCCCCCTTATCATCTATGGGTGAATGTGGATCTCGGCCTTCTGTATGGGAAACAAGTGTGGAAGCAGAGCAATGTTCGCAAGAGCCTCATCATCCTACACGTGGTGGTGAAGGTCAAGCAAGGACACAATATGTCCAGCTAGCTAAGGGTTATACGCCCATTATGACCTACCCATCAGATTTACTAGACGAGATTCCATGGGAAAGTGGGATTCAACAAACAACTCTTGAAAGTTGTAGGGCTCACTATGACAAGCTGCAAAATGATATTTCTAGTTTGGATCTCTCTCCAGAGAACGAACAAAGTATAGAGATGGTTTTGTTATCTTTACAAAAATTCATTGAGGTATATGAGGATCTTGGACCAACAACAGATGGTTTTGTTGCCTTGATGCAAAGAAGAAAGGCAGAAGTGATGGGTCCAGATAAGTGAGCTATTGTGAAGGAAAGGGTGACTAAAGAACATGCCAACTCAATGTTCAACTTCAAAGAGAGCCTAAAGCGGAAAGCATTGAAAGTGCAATATTTTAAGCACCCTGAACTTGCACATTTTTTATATGATCGGTTTCTTGCAGCCTATGGTCGGTTGCCATTGAACAATGAGGTTCCTAATTAGTTTGCTAGGTTTTTTATGATGAGTTTTTTTTAGGAATGGAGCCAAACTATACTGATATTCATTCCAAGTTTTATGGAGTTGGAAAGGGGAGTATATACAATTGAAAATGTTCCCTTAGAGATCCCAGTACTCTTCGACATGCACCTCCGATATCTTGTCCACATAGGCTTGTGACTTACAAATCAGAGATGGAGCCCACATCACAAGTTGGGACAACTGCAAGGCATAATGTTGCTGAAGATTTGACTTCGGCTTTTGTAGGAGTTGATGTTGGATTGAGTCGAGAGAAGGCTCGTGCCACTATTCGGCAAAATTTTGTTTACAAAACAAATGATGAGTTAGATTGTATTAGCATTGAAGATCTAAAGGCCTATGCGAAGCTTTGTCGTAATATGGCTTCAGATAGAATACCTAATGACACGTCAAGCATAGGAGAGGTTTGTGTACTTTCAATCTATAATTTTTTTTATTCATTATGAATTAAACTTTTGGTTACATTATATCTATGTATGATAAATTATTTTTTGATGTATAGTAATAAATACATTACATAAATGTTTATTGTTTTTAGTTTTCTCCATTGTTAAATGAACATAATTTTAGAGTCTCCACTAGTCAAAATGCTAGAAATGTAGAAGAGCATATTGGAAAGGTATATTTAAAATTTACACATTTATATTTATGTTTGAAAGATTTTTTTTTTTTGTTTTTAAATTTAACTATGTATCTTATTGTTAATTTGACTTATTTATGCACGTTTCATTAGATTCGAACTTTTTAAATGATTTTCCATCTATTGTGATCTAATGTTTTTTTTTTTTTTTTTTTAAGTTAATTGCTAAGCGTAATATTTTTTCTTTTACTATGAATTATTTATTAACAAAATTTAAATTTTAAGGGAAGAGAACATATTGAAATTGGAGGTGAAGATATAGGTTCTTTGATGGATGTGGATATTGGCACCAAGGTAATTTTGTTCATAATTGAATTGTTTTATATATATATATATATTTAAATAGTTTGAATAATGTTTGACATTTGTAAATTGCTTTTATATATGTTGAAGCTTGGGTCTTTTCGATATTTTCGAGGCAACGGAAAGACTCCATTGGACGATAGTGTTGGAATAAGTTTAATATTTTATTTTTTTATTTCGTTTAAAATAGTCTAAATAATTTGTAAGATTTATAAATTGTTTTTATATATGTTGTAGCTTGGGTCTACTCCACCTTTTAGAGGCAAAGAGAAGACTCTGTTGGATGATAGACAATTGGAGGTAATTTTGTTGATAATTGAATTGTTCTTCGATATATTAGTTTAATGTTTTAATGTTTTGATTTTGGTTTAAAGTTCTTTAAATCATTTATGTTATTCATAATTTGTTTTTATATATGTTGCATATTGTTACGAGTCCAAGGGAAGACCCTAGTCGAGGATAGTGGTGGACTTCTATTTAGAGAATTATTTACATTGTTTTTTTTTATGTAGATATATATGTTGTAGTTGACTTGGACATGGAGGAGCTTCATTTTTGGACTATATACATGTACTTTGAACTCACATGTACATAATTTTTGGATTATATACATGTACATTGAACTCACATGTACATGTTTTTTTTTGGATTATATACATGTACATTGAATTCACATGTTTATGATTGTTTTTTTGGATGATATAAATGTGCATTGACCTTATATATTGCTTTTGGGATTATATACATGTATATGTAAATGTTAGGAATGTTAAGAAGTTTTGATAGGTGAAAATATATGAATGTATTTAATTTATTAAATTAATGTTTCTTATTGAAAAGTTGAGAGTGATAGATATGTTATGAAGTTTTGATAGGTGCAATCTAATGTTAGGAGTAAATGTTTTGATAGGTGCAATATTAGGAGTGAATGTGAAAATATGGGAATGTTAGGAGTGAATTCTTTGATAAGTAGAATCTAATATTAAAAATGAATATACGAGGAATGGATATGGAAATGTTAATGTTAGGAATGTTAAGAAGTTAATGTTAGGAATGTTAGAAAGTTTTGATAGGTGCAATGTTAGGGGTGAATGTGGGAATGGGGGAATGCTAGGAGTGAATGTGGGAATGTTAGGAGTGAATGTTTTGATAGGTGCAATGTTAGGAGTGAATGTGGAAATAGGAGAATGTTAGGAGTGAATGCTTTGATAAGTGCAATTTAATGTTAAGAATGAATATATGGGGAATGGATATGGAAATCTTAATGTTAGGAATGTTAAGAAATTAATGTTAGGAATGTTAGAAAGTTTTGATAGGTGCAATGTTAGGGGTGAATGTGGGAATGGGGGAATGTTAGGAGCGAATGTTTTGATAGGTGCAATATTAGGAGTGAATGTTTTGATAGAGGAATGTTAGGAGTGAATGCTTTAAAAAGTGCAATCTAATGTTAAAAATGAATATATGGGGAATGGATATGGAAATGTTAATGTTAGGAATGTTAGAAAGTTTTGATTGGTGCAATGTTAGGGGTGAATGTGGGAATGGGGGAATGTTAGGAGTGAATGTGAGAATGTTAGGAGTGAATGGTTTGATAGGTGCAATATTTGGAGTGAATGTTTTGATAGGTGCAACGTTAGGAGTGAATGTGGAAATAGAAAATGGTTAGGAATGAATGCTTTGATAAGTGCAATCTAATGTTAAGAATGAATATATGGGGAATAGATATGGAAATGTTAACTTTAGGAATGTTAGAAAGTTTGGATAGGTGCAATGTTAGAGGTGGATGTGGGAATGGGGGAATGTTGGGCGTGAATGTGGAAATAGTGGAATGTTAGGAGTGAATGCTTTGATAAGTGTAATCTAAATGTTAAGAATGAATATATGGGGAATGAATATGAAAATGTTAATGTTAGGAATGTTAGCAAGTTAATGTTAGGAATGTTATCAAGTTTTGATAGGTGCAATTTTAGGAGTAAATGTGGAAATAGGGGAATGTTAGGAATGAATGCTTTGATAAGTGCAATCTAATGTTAAGAATGAATATGAAAATATTAATGTTAGAAATGTTAAGAATTTTTGATGGGTGTAAATATATGAATGTTTGAAATGAATGTTAGGAAATGTTAGGTGCAAATATATGAATGAATGTTAAGAAAGGTTAGAAATATTAGGAAGTTTTGATAGGTGCAAATATATGAATATAACAATGAATATAGGGGAATGTTAATGTTAAGAATGAATATATGGGGAATGTCATGTTAGGAGTGAATGTGGAAATGGGGGAATATTAGGAGAGAATGTTTTGATATGTGCAAATATATGAATGAATGTTAGGTAGTTTTAATAGGTGTAAATATATGAATAAATGTTAGGAAATGTTCAGAATGTTAAGAAGTTTTGATAGGTCCAAATATAAGAAAGTTAGTTAATGTATGATTGTAGATGTAGTGTTGAGAACTTGAGAATGTTAGAATTGTTAGAAAGTTTTGATAGAAATATTTTTTATTGTTAAGGTAAAATTAGTAACTTGATTCTGAATTTTAATATTTTTTATACTAAGGTAACAGTATCAATTTAATTATTATATTTATTTTATGTTCCTTACAATAAAAGAAAAGGAGCACTACAAAAAAAAAACTACAAATAGTATTACTATATAACCTACCAGGATTTAAAGAAAAGTGATGAAATGAATAATGAAAAACAAAAAGAAAGACTTGTAGAGTTATAGGGAGAATTCAAAATGTTAAGGCCTTCCATGTTTGATGGAGAATTTGAGGAAGCGATAGAATATTGGTTGTTAAATATTCTCCATGGTGGAAGGAGGCTAAGAGTGTTAGTAGCATATGTAGTAAAGAGTTGAGTTGGAATTTTTTTTTAAAATTATTGAAAAAATGTATATGTCAGAACAATATTATGGTGAGAAAGCTCAATAATTCAATGATTTGAGACTAAGATTGTTAACCATGGAAGAATTTGTAACTGAGTTTGTAAATTTACAACGCTATGTACCATATCTAAGAGTTGAAAAAATCTAAGGTATATAGTTTTATGAGTGGTTTACCTCTAGTGTATAAGGAAAAGATTGTGTTTGAAATTCTTCAACAATGGATGAAGCAATTAGAATGGCCTGGTTGTGCTATCGTTTCTTTAAAAAAATATCCAAATTGAGTAGAAGTTGGAAAAATAAAAAAAAACTGAAAAGATCGATCAACGTAGGAAATGATTTAAACCCTCACCTTTTGGAAAATGAACAAGAGGTCATACTGATAAAAATTACAACAGGCAAGGTTCAACCAATAGCAATGGGGTAAAGAGTATCGAAACTTCCAATGGATGATGGAATAGTAACCTGTAAGCACATTGAAGGAAGCTTGTACTATGAATGACATAGCCAGGAATATCCCTATAGTTAATGTTTCTTTGGAATATTGGCAGGTGGACCATCAATCCACCATGTTGGAAGTAGAAGGTAAAGTTTTGAACATACATGTTTCAATACTTATCGATTCAGGGTCTAGTTTAAGTTACATTGCATCAAAAATAGTTGAAAAGTGTAAACTTAGTAAGGAAAAACAAAAAATGCATGGTTGGTATAGCTCACGACAAAGGTAAAAATGAAAGTTACGAAGATATTTAAATATTTTTTATTAGGTTTTTATGACTTGGATACCTCAGTTAATTTAAATATACTTCTCCTAGGATCCTATGACATTTTGATAGGTATGGATTGGCTAGAATCTCATAAAGATGTTATCAACTATTTGCATAAAAATTTTAGTAGTGTCGATGAGGAATATAACTATCATACAATGAATGAAATTTATAGACCTTTATCTACACAACAAATTTCAGCACTACAACGTAAAAAGCGTATTAGGAAAGGGTGTAAACTTTATGGCATCAAAATTAAAGAATTTGAGCCCGAAAAATAAAAAATGGAATTAGAACAATTTCATATTTTAAAGGAATTTGAAGTTGTATTTTGTGATAAGATATCAATATTACCATCTAAACGATATTTAGATTTTTACATAGATCTAATGTCATTTTCAACACTAGTATGATGAGCTCCATGTCATATGAGTATCCCAGAATTAACGAAATGAATAATACAATTACACGAGTTGCTATAGACAAGGGATATATTAAGCCTAGTGTATCTTCTTGAAGAGTAACTGTTTTGTTCGTGGGTGTGTTAGTAATATGATAAATTATAATGTATTATTATTGTTTACTTTCATGTATGGATAACTTATATTTTATGAATAGATAAACAACCATTGATGGTAGATAACTAGAAGAATGCGAGCAAAAACAAAATTCGGCAGACAATTTTTTTTTTCGGTCGATGATTTTTTTTTCGTTTGCATTGTAATTAACAGTTAGGTAAGGGAAAAACAATGTTCGACCGAACCATTGTTCGGCCGAATAACCTCTGAGACCTGAAACCTGCACAATTTTTAGGTTTCTCCATTTTCGGAAGGTAAAACAGATGCCTTACACTACAAATCAACTGTCGGACTTGATACCATTAGTTTCGTCATTGAATCTACTTTCCGTAGGTATATTTTTTTTTGTGTATAGGTGAGATCTACTAATTTTTTTTGTTTTTTTCTTAACATGTATCGAGTTTCGTTTCATCTTTTTCAACATGCGGTGAAATGAAAAATATATAACTTTAAAATACACCACCTAAAAAATTGAAACAAATATTGTGCACTTAATTGGAGTGTCTACTTCAAAACGGTATTCATATATTTTTAGATTTTAGAGTCAATTGCGAGAAAAGTGGCGCAACCAAACACATGTTTAAAATTGACAAGGTTTCCCCATTGATCGAATTCAAATAAATATTATAATTAGTGTATAGATCCGTTGGTTACAAATTTATAGTCATCGCCATAGTAAATTGTGTGTATATTTTTGTAACATATTTTGTTTTTTCAAGACACAAGTTTAACAATGATTTTAGTGGTGCAACCAAACATGTCTATTTTTTAGTCCTTTCATTTTATAAGGACACACTATCAAACATTTTCTGAAACGACATATAAAATCTCAATAAAAAAAATTGAAAAAATTATGAATAGAAATCTAACATAATTCTCTAAAAGTTTTGTTTTTACTTGAAAGTGAAAATCTAAACAAAAATATCACTTTCGTTTGCCCAAAGTTGAAAAAAATGAAAAAATCAAATTTATTTTCTCATAAGACCCCCCAAAATAGACACCCATCTTCATGGATTCACCCTTATATTAACAGTAAGCTAAATACATTACTGACAAGTTAAACAAAACACAGTTCACAATATTCATGTAAAAGTAAAACATAAGCAAACGAAACAGAGCTCTTTTAAAACTCAGAGCATAAGGAGTTTCTTATATTATTAAATCAACAGTATTACATTATCAAACCATAAGGTTGATTTTATTTAACCAAAATCAATTACACATCACAGCTCAAGATCCTGTGCTACCCAGCGAGAATCGCAAGGGTTTTCACTTAAAATATGAGTAATAAACAAACTAAATATCTTAAGCAATGGAGAATCCGAAGCCATGCTTCCAACCACTAGAAATTTCATCCAACAACCTTTATCATAAGTAGGGATAACTCACATCGAGACCGGGGCTTACTGGTTGGAAGCCAAATAGTTAACCGACGCATGAGAGGCAATTCCTTTTAAAATATGGAGCCATTGATAGTATCCTGCATTTTTATAAACCAAAATTTATTCAAAACTTTGTTCATATATTTTTTTAAACCTTAACTAGAAAATAATTCAATGAAAGGATTGAGTACAGAGTAAAAGAATTTTACCTATGAGCAAAAGGTTTTGGAGCCGAGAAGGAACAATCACCAGCATGAGTGAACTACACAGAGAAGCAAGAAAACCATCATGCCAAACCTATGACAAAGGCAGCAAAGATAGAACACTCAATCTCATGGTCACGAAGAGTTTTCATAGCGTGGCTTACAGGAAACAAACCCTCAAAGAAAAATGCAAGAGAGTAGGGTTTTGATGTGTTATAAGTCAACCACTGCATGGCGGAGATTTATCCACGTGCCCTTTTAGAAATATAACCAAGAGCGGATCGATTTCTATAGTCAACCCTTCACTTTCGAATATAAACTTATCATTGCCAATAATGCAATCCATGTTATCAACGATATTTTTAAATAGTTCATATCATTCCCATAATAAAAATATTGCAATCGACTATATTTTCTCATCATTGCTCATAATGAATTTTACGATTTCAACAATAGTTTATCGTATCTATGATTGCTCATCATACAAAGCTTACCATCGATGATATTAAACTATGCTTTGGAACTATTATTATATAAGAGAAAAGCTTAAATAATGTTATTGCCTTTAGTTTCGACTTCACCACAGTAGTTGTTAGGTAGAAAAACTACATTAAAAATAAAATTAGCATTGTTTGTTGAAACATTGCAATAATACTTGTATCATGGCGATAACCTAGAGATTAAGATTACAACTCGTAAACTAGCTGTGCAAAAGATAATTACAGTTGCAAACAAATCAAACAAACTGGTATTGTTTCATGAATAGTAAAGAAGAATTAGAGTAAAGATATGTTGTAATTACAATATCTTTTATGAACTAATAAATATGAAATTTTCACATAAAACTCGATGCTATTAAATGAAGGAGCTTTCAAGGAGACTGAAGAAAAAACTCATTTCAAGAGTCTCTCATAACCAAACTAATAACTTAATGTAAGCTTTACCTTTGAAAAATATAGGATTATGTTCATGCATAAAAGGTAGTACATTTGAGTATTAAATATGAAAATAGTAGTAAGATTATGATACAGTAAAAGTATTTATATGTCAATATCATGAGCCCTATGCTCACTGAAAGAATCTATAATGGACTAGGTTTAATAATCTTACGACAGAAAGAAACCTTGGAAGAGCTTATTCTTGTAAATGGAATTTACGATGTTAGGGATAAAAGTCATTACGACCTAAAAATAAATGCTACCATAGATCCAAAACAACTAAGGAATTTAATTTACCTCATTAGAGTCTTGCATCATATTTATCAATTTATTTACTAGCATCTTATCATGCTAAAGAAATACTTCTCGATATCATACAAAATAAACTCCTACTTGATCATTCTCTTACCTGCTGAACTTGTAAGAACCAGCATTCCATCTGAGTTAGCAGAATGCTAAGTAAGCCCCGAATTTCAAATATAGTTTCTCACCTACTTGACAAAAGTAAAACATCAGTACAGTTAGCAGCAATGAAATGCAAGTCCTCTTTCTATGCCTTATAAAAATTAAAGTTGTATTAAGTGTTTTTGTATTTAAAACAAATCCTTAAAATTTTGTTAAACTATTTCGTTTTTCGCTAATCGCTAGCAGTTACTAAACTGCGATCTAAGACATTTTATGTCACTTTAAAAATTTTAAATTTTTATGAAATTTTGGGGTTATGACAGACAAGATCAACAATGAAACAATTGACATACCTTGAGAGAGAAAAAGTTAGGAATAAGGTTAGGCACATGCAGTATTAGTTAATATGGCTCAGTCACTAAGTGTGAAAACCCCAACAGTGATACTTAGCCCCACATACAGTAGCAGTCAAATTGAATAAGTCACCAAGTGTGAAACCCCCAACAATGATATTGAGCCCCAAAATTGGTACAACTATAGAAAGGAAAGATAAATTTAGAAAAAATAATTTACATCTATTTCAACTTTAACACTCCAATGGTCACTGTGTTAAAGTTGTTCCTTGAGATACACTTCATCAAATGCAATGTAGAGAACATAAACAATAATATAGTATAAAAACAAACTAATGACCAACAACCAATAAATAACAATGTCGGTTCATATCTGCTTTGAATCATCCTTATACTCAGATACTTTTAGGATCAAATCTTGTCACTAAAAGGACAAGATAAACAATGAAACAGTTGACATACCTTGAGAGAGAAAATGTTAGGAATAAGGTTAGGAACATATAGTAGCATTCAATATGTCTCAATCACCAAGTGTGAAAACTCCAACAGTGATACCCAGCCCCAAACACAGTTAGGCACCAACATGATCACTACCAGTTCAAGAAGATTAACGCAAGTCACAAATCATATCTTAGCAACCCAACAAGGTCAAGTTAGAGTCCTAACAACCCACAAGAATCACAGCTCTGTCCAAACACCTCATAGAGGTCACAACTCAAGTTTAGTGAGAACACACAAGGTGATATACCAACACAGGAGGAATCCAAGATTCATAGATCAAGTCTGAACAACCCCAAGTACCAAGGGTCATGACTCGCTCTAATAAATAGCAGAAGGGTCACATCCTAAGTCTAGGTAGCCAACATTGATCACGACCCAATCTAAGAAGTCACAAAAAAGTCATGACCTGTCGAAGACGGCTCAAAAAAGTCATCAATAGTCACGACCTGCTAGAGAAAGCATTGAAGCTCCATGGTTCAGTTAAGGTAAGGTCAAACAGTCATGACCTACCCAAGAAGGGTTTTACCTAGTCACGACCCAGCTCAAAAAGGGCTCCACACAGTCATGGCCTAGCTAGAAACTCAATCACGGTTCAAACCTAATGGGTTTAGATAAGCCACGACCCAACCCTAAGGGGATTCTATTAGTCACAAGTATGCCCTTTATTAGAAAGGTGTCTATTAGTCCTAGCCTCCCCAAGGAGGGATTCTATCAGAATTAGTATCCTACAAAAGATTATTCCCATCTCAAGGAAGATCAACACATGTGAAGGAAACCCTTAACAAGTTGAGAAGATTGAAACGACTTATTCATAACAACAGCAACTTGAACAGGAAGAAGAAAACAATGGCAGGATGAGAGGAGAGGTGGCGGCATCTCACAAATAGCAACAAAACCCTAAACGTTAATCTATTAGTAGCAGCAAACCCTAGACATGTGAAAGATCATATCTTCAAATTTCTCTTTTCAACACACTCTCTAAAATGAAATTCAAGACTTGAATTTATAATCTTAACAAGCCTTCTAGAAAGTTTAATCCACTAACCCATGTCTTTTAGGGTTGTTTCCAAACATAACATAAAGTAATGCTAGGTTGACTTAGGATAGGGTACTAACAGTCAAGTGGTCATATAAAATAAAAACAATAAGGTTAAGTCATCATACCAAAGGTGGTCATGGTACCACATACAACAAGGGTGCTAGGACCAAAAGGACCATAAGTCAACTAAGCATCACAACAAGGTGTACATTTGCATCCACTGTCTAACTCCTTGTGAAAATTGTATAAGAAGTCACTTCATAACAACACTCCTCTTATTCCCATGCATTGGTGAGGTCATCAAAGTTTATTTTCCACATGATACCTGCGAGATTCCAATTTTCCCATTTCAAATACTTTGGATCAATCAATGCAATACAGGAGGATATGACAACATGCGAGATTTTGTTTGGACAAAAGAGCATGGAATCAAAACTTATATTTCTCCATTTAATAGGTCAGAACTCTCATCCAAAATGTGATGCCATTTCCATTTTGTTTCAACATATTTTAATTGTTAGTTCTAATTTCTATTGCACTATTATTTAGATCTCATCACTATCTTGGATACCCAAATTATATTTTCTACAAAATTTGTGGCTTAATCTATGATCTTATATGCTATCCATTCTGCATATCCAAAATTTAGTTGAGTATGCATTCATGTTTTATTTATAATTTATTAGAATGAATAGCTAGAGAAGAGCAAGTGGCTTAATTTTTATCTAGGCCCTTTCTTTAGCCACATAAAATTCATATTTTCCTGTGTAGATTTATCTTTCAAATATATTATGGAAGTGTTTTTCATCCCCAGAAAATTTATATTTTCTTGTGTAGATTTATCTCTTAAAGAGGATTTGGAAGGATGAAAGTCCAGAAGCCCTCTATAAATCCATAGACAGTGACAGAGGCATCTACAGGAACAAGAACCATTGCTAAAAGTATTAATATCAATACAAGTGTCAGTGCCAATAATCTACAAAGCAAAAAGAAAGGAAGAGTTTTTTCAAAGCATTTGGAAGCTTATTTAGCAAAAAGGGATGGCGTTAACAAGGTTCTGAATATTTCTAGGTACTCTGCCAAGATCATTCTCACTTCCTTTGTTGTCTCTAAGGATGCCATTTTGGCCAAAAGGCTTAAATATTTTCTTGCAAGTGTTGGAGTAAGCATAAAAGCATTCATAATGGGTAAGTTTATACAGGATTACAATGCACTAAAGAAAGTTTCGTTGGATTCAAAAGAAGGTATGTTAGAAATTGTGTCCTACGGGGGGCATGCTTCCCCAATCATTGCTACCAAACTTATTCATCAATTAGCCATGTTTTGTCATTATGCAAGAATTTCTAAGGCATGCATCCTTTAAATCTATAACCTTTTTTCATATCACAATATCCCTTCGAATGAATG
Source organism: Pseudotsuga menziesii (assembly GCA_001517045.1). Classification (NCBI taxonomy): domain Eukaryota; kingdom Viridiplantae; phylum Streptophyta; class Pinopsida; order Pinales; family Pinaceae; genus Pseudotsuga; species Pseudotsuga menziesii. Next base: position 26,212 of record LPNX010451375.1, read on the forward strand.
TCTTAATTGATGAGGAAGGTTTCTTGTTTCCACTTCAAAAGGAAGGGCCATACACCATAGCCCCTCTTCTTCAATGTGTGGTAGTGGAAGAATGGAAAGTGACTCAACAATGATAAATACAATGGGAATAGTTGTCAATGAATTGTACAAACTAAAACACCAACAAATGTTTAGAAAAGGTGGTAGAAAACCCTCAATTGCAAATTGTCTCTTGAGAGTTAGGTAGGTTACCTCAATGAATGTACGTTCTTGAAAAAATACACTATTGACTTATAAAACTTATAGACTGTGAGAATGATAACCAATAATCTACTAATTAAAGAAAATGCAATATGTGAATGAAAACTGAAATACAATCTAAATTTTAATCTAAAAATGTAACAACCTAAGCTTAGATCTCTCTCAAAAAGTGATGACACATCAACTAATTTCTATTTTAGTTGGTTGTTAATTTTATAAAATTAAAAATAAAAACAATAAATTAACTTATATTATTTTATATTCCTTATCTAAAAGATGAAAAATGATTAAATCTTTAAACATAGCAGTAAGAATTTGTGAGGTGGTCCAGTGAAGACTATGCTTTTAATGATTGCATGATTTTTGTACAGAGTTGACAAGAACTCATGAAAAAAAAAACATTGAAACAAACGAAATATAAGAGATTAATACGAAATTACGAATCCTTGTATGCCTCATTTGCCCTATTTATCACTTCTCTATCCAACCAAGGCTTGTTTCTCTCGACCTGGTTAACATGGTGAGGTGCAATGCGATTGATATAGCTAGCATTTGGGAAATGACTCGAATGTGCAACCACATTAGATTGAAACTTTTTTAGGGTATAGACCATTTAATTGATGTGTGCGGTAAATAAAAATCTCTGACTACTTCCACAGTCCTACTATAAATTTGGAGCACAAACATGATCCATTTTATGTTTACATCCATTCTAGCCCTAAGGTTAAAGACCTTTATGATAATTATACATTGTCTTGATTCCTGAAGCATATTTAATCCTCTCTTTTATTACAACTTAAATAAGCAAAATATCAAACGAATAGGTTAGTTCAAAAGTTTCCAAATGTTTTTTCAACTCTGGCCAAGAGTAAGCATGTTGGAGAATGTTTGCCCTTAAGGATTGTCATTTCAGGCTGGATTTCTCAAGTTGAATGAACCCAGAAAATTATTTCTAGGTATCTATATAAAAGACTGGGTTAGAAATTCATCTCGTGGGCTCTAGGAGAGGCATTTCATGGAATTAAATTCAAATTATGAAAAAAAAGAATTTTAAACAAAGCAGAGGCATTTAACGACGTTAAATTATAAAAAGAAAAAACAATATAAACCTGCAAAATTCTGAGAACAAATACCTGGTCGAGAGGATATTTGGTTTGTTGCTACAAGTCTTGAATAGTTTATTATGTGCTACTGTGAGAAAAAATTGCTAAAATGAAGCACTAGTGAACATACTAGGGTTTTGAGAGAAGACTCACGTGGCACACCTGTAGCCTGGCCAGTGGCCACGTCGTCAATTCTCCTAAAGTTGTTTTCCTTGAATCCACTTCCATCATTCCACTCTAGCCTAGCAAAAGGTGGTTCCCAAACCCTCTAGTCCTCTACCACATATAAATCCAGATGATAGCTCGCACAAATTTTCCATTGAATTGAAGTTGTTTGCCACAGAATCTAGTGGATGAATCCTCTTCCCTCATTCCACTCCAACCCAACAAAATTCCATTCCCAAATCATCTATACCTCTATCACATACAAATTACAATGATACATACTAAGAGTCCTCGATTCCAGATGATAGCTCGAGCCTTGACCTCGCAAAAATTTGCATTCAATGGAATTTACAGTTTAGGGATCTCACCTGGATAGTGCCACTGCCACACTACCAGATCATAGAATCAGGACTTGGGCCTTCCCATCACTTCCCAATGGGCCCACACTCTAGTTGGATTGGTCTCCTACCTCAAGGCTCAGGGTTTTGGCCCTGACCCGGCCCTACTAGGCCTAATGTTATATTAAAATCACAACGTTTTGAAAAAAAAGTAAAACATCAAAACTACGCTTTATGAAAATATTAAACCATTTTGTTAAACGATTTGTTGAATTTTTACCCTTATTTTATGGGAAAAATGTCCGAAAATGGGAAAATGCCCGTCAAATTCCAACTCTAGATGTTCCTACTTGCTATGCGAGGATATGTGGCCACTCCCAACCAAACTTGGAGTTTCCACTATGGTGAACCTCCATTAAATGTGGTGTTTCCAGCTAAGGTGCCCCACTTTCCACTCAATCTCCCAAACAAACCATAGGTCGAGCTTCCAGCCCAACCTTTTGGCACCGGGCATCAAACTCACTATGGTCGCCGTGTCTGCTGACGAGTTCTTGAAGTGGTGTGGTGCCCAATATTTCCATGCTTTGGGAGGCTAAGTGTGGGAGCATGCCCCAAATTTTGGCCACATGCCCCACTAGGGTCCCATGATCCTGCGAGCTTTCTCTTGTCACGTTCCCAAGGCATGGTCGATTCGGGTGCAAGAAGGTTGGTTGAGTTCCCAAAGAACAAAATTCATTACATCATCCCCCATCTCAATTAGTTTTCTTGGTTAATATTTTACAACAACCACTGTCGCAACTTGAGTCTTCCTAATAATCCTCTTCAACACCATGACTATCCAACCTACTACTGTTGTGGTACTCAACCAACTTTTCCAAGCCTCTGTTGATTGAATTCCCCCATGTGTTGAACTTGTTGGGTAGATCATCCAATCGTCACACTCAATCACTATGAGAATAAACTTCCTTAAGCCAAAACCATTTCTTTCCCTTCCTACATTTTAGTTTCCTCCACGTGCAAGTCTTTCGAACCTTTGCAAAGTCTTCACCTTTCCCATATTATTGCAGAACTTCCTTTCACAACTCCACATGCATATGCCACCTGCATCACTTGGATGAATTTTGTTTAAGGAAAATCTGCAAGGTTCCTAAGGCCTCACTTCCTACTCTAAAGGTATTGAGCTTGCAGTTTCATGACTCATCGTAGACAACCAGATAGGTGGCACGTGTAGCCACCACTTCAATAATTCTCAAGTTTTTTTCCCTCTAACTTGCAACACCTCCCCAACTATTCAACAAATTACCCTTCAAAATTTTTTGGGGGTTTCCTCACTATAATTTTCATGAATAATAAATCAAAGTCACTAACTTTGTGTAATAAATTTTAAAACCAATTTTAAGATAGCAAGCTAGCAAGTTGTAAAATTAGCAAGTTGTGGAGGGAGTAAATGAGATTTAAATGTGAGCTCAACAAGGAAAAGAAGGATACTTATTTTTCAGGTTCATAAGAACCTAGATGTTGGTCCCATTTATGATTTTAACATCATCTATGTCGAAGTCTACTCCTAGGATTCTCGGTGTCCCAACCGGTGCAAACCAATAGCTTTACTAATAGTTTACAAGCAACCAATGGTTAAGAGAATATTGAAAAGATTCCAAAAATCTGTTAAGAAATTATATATAATTATTTGCAGGTTGATACAAATCATAAACAATTGAAAATAATTCTAAAGGTCGCAATGGTAAAAACTAGCTCTTAGTACAGCTCACTAGATTCATCTTCAGGCTTTCCCAAATAGGTGAAGGAGGCTATGAATTTTCTGTTTCAAACATTGGAGACTTAGATAAAATCGTTAAGAACACATAATAATAAAAATTATTATATTTGGAGACCTAGAGATTGAATTATGCATCTTACGGTAAAACTAATCAATTCTAGGTGCAAATCTAGACTAGGTTGGGTAAAACCATGTAAAACTCAGTAAACATGATTTAGATTGATATAAAAATTGTAGAGCATGTTTATAGCATTAAATAAAAACCATGGATGTCAAGATAACTCCCATAAATAGTTTATATAGAATTATTTAACAAGATGCAACAATACAAGGAATTTTAGTAGCTATAATTAATGAGAGACTTGGATATTCAAACCCTCAGATGTATTCATGTACTATGAACTTAAGGCTCTTCTAGATACACCTACAATATTATCATTAATGGTTTAAGGATACTATCAGGGCTTGAGTTGTATCTTAGATGGTTTCTCGTTGGACTTTGTGTGATCTACACTGACCAAAAAAGGATAAGACAAGGGAAGGGAATGGATACTTGGGGTGCATAAATCAAGGGGAATGAGGCTCATCACTAAATTTGGAATCTTAGACTCACATAACATCAAAACATAAACAAGCCAAACTCAGAAATGGAGTTGGAAGCACCCTTAAATAAACCTTGAGTGATTTCTTGAGCAAGTCCATCACCTGTTGAGCATGTTTTCACTTAAAAACCCTAATCCTAATCATGGATGCACCCTCCTTGAGGAAAATAACAAGTAGCTTAGGTAATCTTTCCCAATTTGTTCCCTTCAGTAAAAAATTGAAACTACACCCCCCTTTGAGTGAAAGTTGTCTAATTAGGATTGGAGATGTTTCCTTGCAAGTATCCTCTCATCAAAATAGAAATTGTTCCCTCCCTTGGCCAAAGTTGCATGCTTTTTCACTGATTTTTTTTCCTGCATTTTTTTCTTTTGACACTACTAGATTTTTCATTCTTTTTCCAATTTCTATCTTTTCTGACTGTTTGCTTTTGTCAGTTTCTATTTGACATATAAGGAAAGTTGAGTTTGCTAATGCTCCCTCATGACATGGAAACTCATTTCCACATCCATATTTTGTATATTAATTAAATAATGACATATAAATAATCTAGAATTGGAAACCAACTTAATACATGCCTCCTAAGTAAGAAATAAACAAAACTCCCCAGGTAAATTAATTAAAGCAAACTTTTGAGCCCTTAGGAGTTTGGCAAGGTCAACACTTTTGATGCTCATCAAGGAAGGGACATGACAGTCCTCTGCTCCCAAGTATGCTTGTCCCCAAGAACAAGTAATCTAGGGTGCTGCAAAATTTTCTCACCCTCCCAAGTGGCATCTTCATTGGGAAACCCTTTCCTCTGCACCAACTATTCTTTAATGGTCATATTCCTTAGCCTTCTTTCTCTCATATGAAAAACTTTCTCCAGCACTAAGACCAAATGTCCTTCATCATAAATAGGTGGAGGTTCTTTTGATACAACTATCTATTGGGCTACTACTTTCTTCATCAAAGATACATGAAATACATTGTGGATCTTTCTCTCTGGTGGAAGCTCCAACTCATACTCCACTTCACCAAACTTCCTTAGAATTTTGTAAGGCCCATAGAACTGTGGTTGGAGTTTCTCAGCCCCATTATTATTCAAAGATGTTTGTCTATAAGGTTGTAGCCTTAAGTAGACTAAGTCTCCTTCTTGAAATACTCTTTTAATCCTGTGCTTTTCAACATTCATTTTCAATTGGTTTTGTGCAACCTACATATTTTCTTTGAGTTCCCTTAGTATGTCTTGGCTCTCCTAAATCCAACCTTTGGATTTTTGGGTTCTAAAGTCCCCAAACATTAGATTTGCAAATATGGGGCCTCATATCCATATAAATCCATTAATGGAGTCATCTTGATGGAAAGGTGAAAAGTGGTGTTATAGCATAACTCTCCTAGTTGGAGCCATGTCGCCCAAGATTTCTCCTATTCTGTGACATAGTTGCAGAGGTAGCCTTCAAGCCATTGATTCACTCTATCTATTTGACCATTAGTCTAGGGTGATAGATTGTGCTCAGACTCAGATTTTTCCCCACTAGTTCAAACAGAGCTTTCCAAAAAGCATTGGTGAACTTGATGTCCCAATCACTGATTATGGTTTTGGGAAAACCATGCAGTCTGGAAACATCTTTGAAAAATAATGCAGCAACTTCAATAGATGATATAGTGGAGGTGACTATAAATAAATGTGCAAATTTGGTCAATTTGTCAACCACCACATATATGTTATCTTTTCCTTGGACTTTAGGCAGCTTGATGATGAAATCCATGGAGACACTTTCCCATTTCTATTATGTAAAAGATAACATATATGTGGTGGTATTAGTGGACCAAGGGCTATCCATATCCACTACCCAATATAATCTCCCATATTGGTATTAGTGGACTAAGGGCTAGCCATATCCACTACCATTCATATGTTCACTCGACAAGGATGGGGTAATACGAAGCTTTCCACATTGAAAAAGGAGGATGCAAACATTATGTTAGAAAATAATTTGAAATGATTTCATAAAGGTGTGCTTACTGCCTAAGCATCCTTCATGCTAAACCTATTCAACATATTTTCAATATATGTTTCATCTTATAGTTTTAATTCTCTTTTCTTCCTTGTTTTGAACATTTTCATTCCAAGGATTTGTTTTGCAACACTAAAATCCTTCATTGAAAATATCATAGCCAATTTTTGTTTTATCTTGTTAATTTAAACTATGCTAGATCCTGCAACTAGCATATCATCAACATATAATAACAATAATACATTTTCAGTAGTATTGATGGACTTGTAATAGATATAATGTCTAGATTCATATAGAGAAAGTTTGTTCAGTGATAAATGAATGAAATTTTAAATACTATTTCCTTAGAGATTGTTTCAACCCATATATACTCCTTTTTATTCTTCACATTAGATCCTCATTATCCTTTTCCTCAAATCCTTTTGGTTGCTTCATGTACAACTCTTCCCCAAATCACCATGTAGAAACGTTGTCTTGACATCACGCTACTCCAAATCTAGGTCATGAACAATTGCTAAACCCAACATTGTTGTGATAGAGGTCATTTTTACAATTGGTGGAAAAATATCTTTAAAATATTGATTCGACCTTCGGTTGTCAATTTATGTCGAGTTGAAAGTTGCCACAAAATGAGGTTCAGGGACACTTTGTGACTTTTGGTCCGGGAGCGAAAAACCAAATGGAGTAGCATAATTGCATGTCATTGGCTCCTGTAAGTGTGTATGGATAAGGTCAATATGGGGAACACTACCTATAGTCACGTGGTTAAGGTTTTTGCAGAGTTGACCCACCAATGCAAGAGTTGCATTCAAGGAAACTAAACAAAACCCTAGTTTATGAAATCAATGCATAATGTAGTCACCAAGCCATGGAAACATGGTCGAGAGATCCCCCTAGATGTAATCGCATGCCAAGGTACCAATGGAGTCAACAGATCATTGATCTGACCTCAGGTTGTCGATTTATGTCAAGTTGAAAGTTGCCTCAAAATGCAGTTCAAGGACACTTGGTTACTTTCGGTTTGGGAGCGAAAAAACAAAAAGACCAGGACAATTGCATGTTGTTGGATCCTACAAGTGTGTATGGTCAAGGCCGATATGGGAACACTACCAATAGTCGCATGGTAGATGTTTTTTCATAGTTGACCCACCAATGCAAGAATTGCATTTAAGGAAACTGAGGAAAACCCTAGTTTATGAAATCAATGCACAATGTAGTCACTAGGACATGCAAACATGGTGGAGAGGACCCACTAGATGTAATCGCATGCCAAGATACCAACAGAGTTGATGGTTCGTCCATCCTACCTCTCGTTGTCAATTTATGTTGAGTTGAAAGTCACCTCAAAAAGTGGTTCAGGGGCACTTGGTGACTTCTGGACTGGGAGCGAAAAACCAAACGGAGCAACATAATCACATTCCATTGGATCCTGAAAGTTTTTATGGGAAATGCCGATATGGAAACACTACCAATAGTCGCACGGTAAAGGTTTTTGCAGTGTTGACCCACCAATGCAAGAGTTGCATTCAAGGAAACTGAGAAAAAACCTATTTTATGAAATCAGTGCATAATGTAGTCATCGAGAAATGGAAACACAATGGAGAGGCCCCCCTAGATGTAATTGCATTCTAGGAGAGCAACAGAGTCGACGGTTCATTGATCCGACCTCCATTTGTTGATTTATGTGAAGTTGAGAGTCGCCTCAAAATGCGGTCTAAGGACACTTGGTGACTTTCAATCCGGGAGTGAAAAACCAAACGGAGTAGCATAATTGCATGTCATTGGCTCCTGCAAGTATGTATGGGTAAGGCTGATATGGAACACTACCAATAGTCGCATGCTCTATTTTTTGGCAGAGTTGACCCACCAATGCAAGAGTTGCATTCAAGGAAACTGAGGAAAACCCTAATTTATGAAATCAATACACAATGTAGTCATTGAGAAATGCAAACACAATGGAGAGCCCCCCCTAGATGTAATCTCATGTCAGGAGACTAGTGAAGTCGAGGGTTCGTCAATCCTACCTCCTGTTTTCGATTTCTATCGAGTTGAAAATCGTCTCAAAATGCGGTTCAGGGACACTTGGTGACTTTAGGTCCAGGAGAAAAAAACCTAATAGAGTAGTATAATCACATGTTGTTGGCTCCTATAAGTGTGTACGGGAAAGGCCTATGTGGGAACACTACCAATAGTCGCACAATCGGGTTTTGAGTTGACCCACCAATGCAAGAGTTGTAGGAGTTGACCCATCGATGTAATTAATTGTGCATTAATATAAAAAATTCATTAAAGGTAAATTGCAAGAACTAGGGAGCATGTTATTGTTTGAATTCTATTTGTTGGTGTCTAAATACATCGGGTAGTTCTTGGCTCCTCCAATGTGCCATAGATCGTGTATGTATCCTAGACACGTGAAAGGGTAAACATTAGTACACTCATTAGAAAATAAAGAGAATCCAATGAAAATATGCAAACATTATTTATCGATAACTCACCTGAGGGTGTAGGATCGTGTTTATACTGTCTAGTATCATGTGAATAGTAGGATGTCTGTTAATGGTATCTGTCAATCATGGGTTAGTTCATTTGGAATAAACTAAGGCTAACTCATTGAAATTGTGCATCGACACACACTTTAAAGTTTAAATAACGCACCTGATGGAAATCTAGCCACACTAGAAATTCTAGTAACACCTGACAATGCACTTACTCGAGTAGGCCATATGGATCATCTCTAGTGTCAATGGTGTTCATGAATCTCTCATGATCTAAATGAGTTAGCGAGTATAATACATGTGACCTATTTTTGTTTGAAAGTATGTGCAGCTTGATGTTTATACCAACTACCAGGTTGGTGAAGTGGTATACAATAGCTCTTGGTCTACAATATTTATATACATACCCACCCTTCCTTTTCTATTGTGTTGGTAGTGTTAAGTACTGCCCTTTTATAACCATCAATCCAATTGGGAATTCAATATTTTCATCATCTGTAACAGGTTTGAGAATGGTTTGTTTCCCCTCTATGTAGCATGCCAACCAATAGTCATAACCCCATTCATTATTGTTTGGGGAAACCACTGCATATACCTAACCTGTGAAAGGAAATAAGTCGAGTTAACAATAAATTTATCAAAAAAGGTCTAGCATGTAACATAAATAAAATTTATTTAAATTTAAAGGCTTTTAGTAATTTAGGTACTACAAATTTACTTTTTTATACCTCCTTGTATGAGATCCGATATGTGATATTACTTTGTAGAAATATATGTCTGATCATATTCCAAATGGTCTATTTCATTAACCCCCTTCAAATCAATGCCAAGTGCTAATCCCATGTATCAATCGTATCTATATACTCACAATCATCCCATTCATCGATGCCACAGGAACCACAAAAGCAATCTTTCAACCTTGTCCAAATTTTTAGGGCCGAGTTGTTTGAGCTTATAATTGAATGAAAATGTTGAGTTCCATGCATTGTGGTCACTTGATGTGTGTTGGATTGGTCCACACCTCCCAGAGTATTTTTCACACTATTTTTTTCCTCGTTGCTTGTTCTCCCATCACAAATGCAGACCATTTCACTATAGCTGCAATGTCTCGAAGGAGAGCACCTGTAAACTTCATATGTTCCCTTCGAAGGGAATTTTTTATGAATGCACCGACACGATATTTCTCTCCTTTGCCATGACCAGTTTCAAAGTAGTTCCATATATGTGGCACCTTGTATTTTATGTGCAACAAACACAACCATTGAAATACACGTGCATTCTTGAACTGACTAGCACAACCATCTAACCAAATCAAATGACAACAAAATGGTATATCCATAGCTATCATCTCATGATAGAACAATTTAAATTTTTTTTGCACGTAATGGATGTCATGGGTTCGGTCGTCACTTATGCAGAAGTGATTTATTTCAATATCACATGTTTCTCTTCATTTTTATCTGGTCCATGTCGATAAGTGATATTGATCATTATGCTCACCTATTCTGAGTGATAGTACTGACTTTGTATTTCATTTTGTGGTTGTAGCATGTAATATTATGCAAAGTGAGCCATTGATAGTATTGTTCCAAGAGGGAATGTGTCTCAGAATATTCTGAATTGATCATCTTTCCACTGTGCCATATCGACATGCTGAATGTAATGTTGGATCTTTCCAAGGAACTCTGAAATAAATTCACGTACTTGCACCTGGTGGAAAAAAAACCATTAGAGGAAATTTCAGCTCAAAGTGATCCTTTTAACTCTAATTCAAATTCCATGTCATCATGTGTTAGCCAATGAAATTGCTTTAAATTTGAAATACCGTATAGGTCTCAAACACTTTTTTAATATAAATTTGAGGATAGGTATTATAAAAAAAAAAATAATTGTTTGTATTTTTGACATATCTCCTCTTGTTTTTACTCAAATTTCGATTGGGAGAGCTTGTTGGATGCGGTATTAAATTTTGAATCCAATGAGTACCCACTTGACATACTTTTTATGGACCTCACTACCCCAAAAACAAGAAATACCAGAAAAACATGATGATGATGTCCAACATGTTTTTTTCAGGTATTTCTTGTTTTTGGGGTAGCGCAGTCCATCAAAAGTATGCCGAGTGGGTACTCATTGGATGCGAAATTTAATTCTACATCCAATGAGCTCTCCCGATCTAAATTTGAGTAAAAACACGGGGAGATATGTCAAAAATAAAAACAAAAAAGTAGTTTTTTTCTTTTCTTCCTCCAAAATTAATAAATATTATTTTATTATTTTAACTAATATTTTTTATTTTTTTTTCGAGGCCAATTTTGAATTGAAATTTCCTCTAATGAATGTTATAAAACACCATAAAAATATTTACATGAATATTAATACGTTAATAAACAATGCTATAAAAAAATATAAATAATACAATCATTTAAATGAATATTATTGGTGTACATTGTCACGTGTGAAGTCACCAATTTAATCTTCCTGCTTTCTTTCCCATCATGTAGCTGATATGTCTCATACTGATAGTTTTTCTTCTCGACAATTGTATTCCCGAATGGTTGATCTTCACTCTCATGGATGCAATCAGACCATAATGATAGCCCACCACATTTGTTGCAAGAACCCTCTACACATTGTTTGAAGTAATATGTATGCCCATATTTCCTTGCACACATTATACTATGGATGAAATATCTAGATGACATTGGTGGTACTATACTTGAGCATTCCTGCACATGGTTAGGATGCAAAAGATGACGTATATGTGCAAATGTATGATAATATATATCAAAATCTATGTGGTGTCTACAACAAGTGTTCCGAATGGTATTCAAACATACCAAGGCTTTCATTTTTCAAAAGATCTTTTCCCGAGCCTTAGCTCTATGTGGGAAACTTTAAACATCTCGAACAAGTGAGTTTGTGTCATGTCAAGATATGTTTAACATGAGATTCATTTTCATAGAACCCATACAACATTTTAACACATCTTTTGTGTTAAAATAAGGTCTAGTGTTGTCGTGCCAAAAAGTGTGCACTAGTCCCTTCATTGCTTCAACTAACTTCATGTCTTAATGGGGAAACCTACCACTAATTTCCCATAATTTTTCCATTTGTCCCTCTACATCAAAGTTGTCTTTTCTTACTGAATATTTTTAAGTGTCTTTGGATGTAAAGGCACAATTTGTGATGTGCATTTAAGTAAACCTCATTGTCTTGCGGATCTACTTACAATTGATTCATCCAAGACGCTGTGAGCTGCATTACAGTATTGTGAACGAGTTTTTTTACCTATCGATGTGAATGCAGCAACAAGAGATTTAACAATGTGATTAGTTGATTCGATATTTTTCAATGTTCTTATTCCTAACTTTCTTGTAACAATTTCCATACTCCTAGATTTAATCAAACCTAAAAATAATTGGCATTTACCGGCTTTAAATTTTTGATCAAAATATTGTTTCATTATTTGAGAACAATGATGAAGGATAGTGCGTTTAGGCACCTTACCTTCCATGCAAGTCAATTCTCTCTCATCCACTTGTATGCGTTTAGGATTTCTCTTTCACATTGATGCAAGATTTTTTGTTGTTTGAAATGATGGAGTGACGTTTACATCCACTACAGGATGACAAATTCGATTTGGATATTGAACCACCTGGCATGGTTTATGTGGAGCCACATTTGCATCGTTAGGAACATAATGATTGAACTCTTCACAAAATTGTTTGCTTCATAATGTAATAGGGTTTTCATCTCCCCCAGAACCAACTTCCATTAATGTTGCATTATCCTCCTCAACCTCTACGCCAGGTATCTTTTATTTTCCCCAAGATGTTGAGGCACAAGTACTTGATGTAAAGTGTGGTGTTCCATCCATTGAAGTTGATACTGAAATGTGGGTCATTGGAGAATGTATGGTATTTTCCACTATCAAATTCCTCCACTTTGACTCTTGCTCTGGAGTATCCAACATTGTATTTTCTATTGAATTTCTCTACTTCACCTGTTGAGTGGGAATGGGAAGTATTTTCTCATTGATTGAATGTCGATGATTTATTGATTCTTCCCTCTTTTTTTTCATATTCTTCCAGTGTCATGGGATTTTCACTTAGTGAACATGTTACATAGCATGACCGTTCACATGATATTAAATAATATCCCTAATTTCACTAAATATTGGAAAATTTCTCCTAAAATAGTATTGCTGAACACGCCCCCCCCCTCAATATAGCTTTCCAATTAAGCAAACCCCTAGTTTCACTGGATATTGTAGGTTTCTATTTTTATCGACCCATTTTTAATACCCCCTTTATATCATATTATCATGTTGTAACAAATAGGAGCCCTAATACATCTTAATATAAACAAACATGATGTTAAATAAAATAATAATATAATGTTAATAATGATCCCACCAGGATTGCACGAGACACTAATCAATTTGTAGCATTGGATAATGGAAGACCCGACGAAAAAATAATGGGGAAGGAAAAATGCATAAAAGGAAACTTAGTCAAGAGAGCAATGTAACAAAGAATGTAAAAGACCGATAGTCCAATAGTCATTGCAATGATTAGTAAATATGAGAATTGCAGATGTTTAACACCACAACATGCCAATCAATGAATTTTATATCATGTAAATACAAGTATATCCATAGAGAGATCATGTTTTGTATAAGCTTAATAAATTAAACTCCATAAATATTAAAAATTGAAACCCTTTCATTGATGGACTTCCCTACATTTAGTTGTATTTTATTTATTGAGACAATATGTGAACAAACAATTGATCTTCACTAAGAATAAACTACAACAACTTAAATAGTATTGATTCATGGGAAAAATGTATTAAGAAAATTTTAAACATGTTTAAAAAACTTGAAACAATCCATTTACAAAAGTTAAGTCCTAATGAAATATTTCTTATACATTGTGCCAAATTTCCTCTATCTTAATTTACCATATTGTATACAACCACTTTCTACATTTAACTTTACTTAAGATTACATAAAACTCTATTTAACATCAATATTTTAAAAACAATATCATAAAACATTCTATGTGACATGCACAGACATACTTACTATATATATGTGTGTGTGTGTGTGTACGTGCATGTAAAATTGAATTTGTTAAATTTATTTGTTTTATGACATTGTTTTTAAAATAAAAAACATTATATTTGAGACACACACACACACACATATATAATCGAGGATCTATTCGATGCATGTAATTCATGCTAGGGGAGCATGGATATTAACATTCCAAGCCAAAAGCTTTCATAGATCCTGCTTGTTCTCTAGGAATAGGTCGTCGAGAGGATTCGATGACGAATTTGATAAGGCACATCCTTGTGTGAGATATAAGAGGAATTGGTGGGAAGACATTTGTATGTTGGAGACCTTCAAATGTATGAAAATGAATTTATATATATGAATCCATCCCACGATTTAATTTTGTTCATCATCCCACCCAAATAAAACAACCCCCAATATTTATATTACTATGTCAAATTAAAAACCCCCCTTAACCCCTTAATATGCAAAAATATATTTTTTATATTTTTAGGAGTATTCAAACCCCCAATATGAATGGATCTGATATGATATTTCCCTTTATAGTGAAACCCCCGTGTCCAGTGTAAGCACCTTTCTCACTTATTTTCGACCTCTATTATGTACATTCCCCATTGAAATCCACCCAAACTTGTACAATACCTATGTATTTGTGTAATAAATGATGAAATGGCAGGTTTAATAGTTCTCTATGCATGGGTTCAGATTAATTCTATCTTTTTCTACAATAAAAATGGCTCAGATCCCGCAACCCAACATTTTTTATAAAACCCATATCGCATATGCGATATAAATTATGCATGTCCCTTTTAACACATATACGTTATATCGCACATGCGTTATGCATACTGTCACATACCCCAATTTTGTAAAATAATGTTAATTGTTTTAATTATATTCTTGAGACATTATATTAAATTTAATGCTAAGTAGGAATTGATGACTCACCAGAGTCCACAGAAGAGGAATGTAATTCAGAATATTTTATTATTAATAAATAAATTATGGAGACAACAGCATGGGAGAGCTGTTAAAAATAGGTTACTGGTCAAACTAGTGGATGGAACTAGGTGGAGGGTAAAAAGACAAGTGGCAACATCCTAAAACACTTCCTAAGTTGCAGGTGGAAACTTCCCTATATTTTGGGTCATGATCCCCCAAGAAAGTGGGATCAGAGCAGGTGGCTCATTAAATGACAACTAACCAAAAAAAACCTAGGCAATCTTTTAAAAAGTACCCAATGAATAGAGCTGGGGCTGCTCAGATATTTTCCAGAGAAGAAACATTCAAGTGGAATGCTATTCAGGAAATTCATTTGGGGAAAAAGGGAAAACAGTAAGGAAGTTGTTCTGATAGGATTGCTGCAGTAACTTGGTTTATTATAGCTTGTTAGCTAGGAGAACTTACTGATAAGTTCTGCATTAATATTGATTTTGAAGACTGGTATTTGACTATAGCTGCACCTAGTTCCAGCTAGGGAGACCAGAGCAAGCTCGGGGGTCCTGAGGAGTCACTGTTTGAGTGCTCTCTAAGAGTTGGTAGGGAGGAACGACCTCCCATAGCTGTTGTTGTTGAAATCTTAATCAGGTTATGTTACTTAACTGTCTTTATTTTGATAACTGTGAATGGTTGAATGTTATGTTTATAGTTATGATATAAATATTTAACTGGTTTAGTGATGTAAATGTTTTAGATTATCAGTACTAGAATTTTTAGATGAAAAATAAAGACCCACTGTGTTTTTCCACATCTGGGTTTTTACCAGACCGTACTTCAGCACAAGGGTAAAAAAAATCAAAGAAATATGAGATGATGATAATACAGAATAGAATGATAGTAAAATTATAGAGTAGTTTCTCTATGTTAATGGCAGAAGAATTATCTTGGTGTCAGAAGTAGTATTATTCAGTATAGAAAAAGTATCAAGTCTTCTTAGAATAGAAAAATAATTGAAATGTTGCTAATGATAGTATGTACCAATAGAAAGAGTAGTTTTGATTACTTTGGTTACTTTCAGCAATCTTTTCGCTTTATAGATTTACAGTTTACTCCCTTCCAGTTCTAATCATTGTTTATGTAAGAATTCAATAAAAAGAAAGAATAGCTAGAGTTCCGGATTAATCTTACAGGTAATCTAATTACATGGTTCATATATATAAATGTATGTACAAAGGATTTTCTTTTAAGTCTGTTCTATCTAGCTACATATAAACAAAAATGCATAACTATAAACTTATACTTCTTAAAATACTAACTCTGTAAATATTAACTGTATAATAATTATAGTAGTTCTCTTATGAGTAAATTTTATTATTAAAAATTTGTCATTTAAATGAGATATTATAGAACACTGAAAATGTTTCTCTAAGACATAAGGTATCTAGTATAGAACTGTAATAACACAGTAAATATATAATAATTTATCATGTGTTTTTACTAATCCAGAATAAGGTAATAAATAAATAAATAAAATTTACAAGCACAACTCTTCATTCATTTAAATGAAGTAATATACTCTATTGTAATATCAACAATAATTAGATTAAAACTCTGTACTCCAAGGCTGATTACAATCAGATACCTAAATTACTATATTAAATATAAAGTCATTATAACTTGCAAGTTAAAAGCTATGTAACAATAGTTCCATCCTTTTCCAATAAGATTAACTAAGTATCAATATTAATAGGAACAATAGTACTCAGAGATAAGATAATATGCTTGCAATATACTCTTTTTTTTACTATATGTACTGTATGGACAAGTTGCAGGTTAAAATACTAAGTACAGGAACAGTAATATGGGTGATCTATTCAATCTTAGTAATACAAGATTAATTCCATTTTCTGTACTTAAAAAGGAAGTAACTGTAAGTTACTTAAGTACTCCATTGTAAATATAAATTAAACAAATAGAGTTACACTCAGCTCGACCTATCGAGCTAATTCATTTATTACAATTTAACTAAAATAATTTACAGAAGTAAATTATTAAACCACGATAAATTTCCAAGATCTTTTAGCATTTCCATTATGGACGAGCTTAAATATTAGTAATTTAATACAAGTAAGAGGAGAAATAAATAAATTGCAGTAAGGTATTGAAAGCATGAGCTAGTCAAAAGACTGTATTAACAACTCGTATTATAAATTAGGGTTTAAACCCTGTAAGTACAAATACTGGCAGAAATATGAATTCGAGGGTTTCAAACCCCCGTTTCCAAGCTATTCTTAAACTTAGCATTTGCACAGTCAAGCTAAGCAAAGAGACTAAAAGACTTCTTTAAGCCACGGCTTCTACAAGTTTCTAAAAACAGAATTAAAATATAGTTACGGCCTGAACTAGAGCACCCTTACATAGCTCAAAGGCCCCATTAACTACTAGAAAACAACATAATAAAGTAGCAAGTAAACTGAAACCTCAAGGGCGACAAACTTTGACAATGCAACCATTTTGTTCCAGATGGACCAAGCAAATAGTAACGGCCATGGTTAAAAACCAGGCTTACCCGTAAACCCCTAACTGCTGTTGAAACCTCGCATAGCCAAGTAAAGGAAGGAACCCACCTGTAACAAGAAAAATATCAGCATAAAACTGTTTCGAAATGAATTATTATTATTTTGTATCCTAAGTAGAATATGAAATAGAAGAAGGACTGATAGTCCTCTTACCTTTCCCTTTAATAATATGTATCCACCATCGAACTGTGTATTAACTCCAAATGCAAGTAAGAAAGCCGTCTGCAGAAGGGAGACCAGAGTTAACAGCGCCACATTCATCTGTATGCAGTCCGAAGAACAGACTTCAGCACTCACGGAGGAGGAAATGATTTTTTAGACGAGGGTTCTAGACTTGAGAATAGCATGGGAGAAACCCTAAGAACTTAATAAAAAAAACCTCGTAAAGCACGAGATGGTGTCACAAGAGCTCCTCGTACAGATAGTGGATGAACATTTAAGGAAGGATAGCATTTGGGAGGCTACCAAAGAGTAAGGTAACGACAGAGCTAGGGAGTATTGCAGCAGAGCGAGGAAGGCCCAAAGGCGACGGAAGAATGGAGAGGTAGGGTTTGACTACGGCCCTTTTAACAGTCCAATGCATGGTTAAAGAGATTCCACGTTACCACGTAATTTTTTACACGATGTGGGTATTTTTGTATATTCCTAGCAATCAGCTCTTATGAAATGATTTCCAATCATTTTTTTTAACATATCCAAATTTTCGATATTCCATCAAGCACGTAGCATAAGAACCTCAGTTATTTGTCACCAAAAACTTGGTTAGTGATCGTCAAATCGTTGGAAATCACATGATCCTTAAAATTATAATTATGATTTGCAACATAAAGTATATCCTCCACGTTATCGTAACTTAAACTCTTTGTATACCTTTTTTTTATACTACTACGTTAACTTCAAACATTGAAAATTGTAAAAATGACAAGGGTCATATAAAGTATAACTTAAGAGATGAGGAATAATGATATCCTCTTAATACAAGTATCTACCTTGATATTCTAGTAATTGTAAGTAACCAAAATAGAATTATTATTTAACCAAGTATAATTGTTCATGCAAGGAGTTAAGGAGGCTATTATGGTAAAAGAGGATAGAATGTAGATTTAAACATAATCCATAGACTTGTTAAAATAAAGGTTTATACTATAACTTAGTTGTTTATAGACTTGGCCCTTGTTCTTAAAGCCAATCTTATCATAAACAAAATCTAGGATATTATTTAAGTCATGGAAGAAATTCTTAAGTTACATAACCTAACCATGATATGTATAGCTATATCTATGGAAGTCACTTATCTTAAATGATTTATTATGAAACTAGCAGGTTTGTATGGAAGCATGTTAGGTCTTTAAAAGCTTAAGGGTTACCTGGAGAGTTTTATAGATAAACTCTTCTACACTGTACAATATCCTTTTTAGGCTTGGCTTAATTTTTTAGCAAGTTGTACCATTAAAAGAAAATGAGACAGCAAAGTAGTTATACCTTGATCACCTGGAATTTTGTCTAGTATTTACTTTGTATTGAGGTCACTGTTGCAACAATATTATTTCAAATTCTTTAGAAAATTTACAACTAGCAGAGCCCAAAAGCTTCTTACCTGTAGTCTTTAAGAACAAAAAAAAAACTTGCTGCATTAGCTCGAAAGCTAAGTAAGCCCAGTTTTTGCATGACAGTCTCACCCCTTGGTCGCAAAAAGAACAAAATCAGTAAACTGAAAGGAACTGTTCTACCGCTAAACATAACCAACAAATAATGAATTTCGATAATATATAACTAATCAAACAGTTAGTGATGGCATTTATTGAATTTATCTGCATTTTCAAAATTTAAAATTTTTCAGAAATTTTGGGGTTTTGACACATAAAATGGTTTACACCTAATGACCACTATGTAAAACATGATCATCATATCACATATGTGATCTAATGCATATGCAATTTATTGCATATGAGATAGCATAAATTAACATTAAATTGGTTAAGCTAAAAGAAAGGGGGAGTCAAAGGAGAGAGAGAAAGGTGTAGAGGGAATCATGGGAGGGAGGGAGGGATGGGTAGGGGAGATATATGGGAGGGGGGAATGAAGGCAGGAAAAATATAAGGGGAAGGGAGGGATGAGTAGGGGAGAGATATGAGGGGGGAATAAAGGGAGGAGAAATATAAAGGAAATGGATTCATGGGAGGGGATAAAATATAAGTGGGAGGGAGGGAAGGGGTGGGGAAGAGATATAGGGGGGATGCGAGAGGTAGATATATAGGAGGGAGGGATGATTGGGTCCATGAAAGGTATAGGATAATGGATGGAGGAAATATATAGCATAATGTATGGAGGGACAAATTTGGGGGGGAGGTGGTTAAAGAGTTAAAGGGAGGAGAGGGATAGATGGAGTGGTGGTATATAGAGATGTATAGAGTGAGTGATTGAGAGAGACAAATGGGGGGTTGGTTAAAGAGTAAGAGGGGGGAGATTCAAAGAGATAGATGGAGGGAGAGACATGATGGATGGAGGGATGGTTATAGGGTGAGAGAGTGGAATAATAATAGTGATATAGGAGGGATTTATGGAAATAAAGGATGGTTACACCAAGGGATAAATATGAGGGATTATGTGTGTTTGTGTGTGTGTGTGTGAGAGAGAGAGAGAGAGAGAGATGGATATTAAGGAATAGAGAGAAAGATGGAGAGATGAAGGCTTGAAACACTAGATTGATTTCACAAGCAAGAGAGAGGGACGCATGGTTAGAGAGGGAAGGGGGAGAGAGAGAGGGTTGATGGATGGTTTTAGAGGAATAGGCATGGTGAAGGAGATAAATATCCATGGTTAGATAGAGAGAGGAAGAGAGGAAAGGAATTTTGGGGGGAGAGAGGAGGTAGGGGGAGAAAGTGAGGGAGGGAATGGGTGATAGGATGGAACACATGGAGGTAGAAGGAGAGGGGGGGGAAAGGGAAGAGAGAATGGGTTTTAGGGGGAGGGATGGGTAGAAAAGGAAGGGTTNGAGGGAGGGGTAACAAAGGAAGGGTTTTAGAGGGAGGGAAGGGAGAGGGGGAGAGAGAGAGGTTTGATGGATGGTTTTAGAGGTAGAGGCATGGTGAAGGAGAGAAATATCGATGGTTAGATAGAGAGGAATGGAGAGAGGGTGCGTGGATGTGTTTGAGAGAGACAAAGGGGGAAGGTTGGTTATAAAGGGAGAGGGGGTGTGGTGTTCAAAAAATAAGAGGTGTGTAAGTTTGTTTGAGGGGTGAGTGGTGAGATAAGGAAGGATGTGGGATTTAGGAAGAGAGAGGGAGAGAGGAAGAGAGGGAGGGAAATGTATGAGAGAGAGGGTTGAGGGATGGTTATAGATACAGAGGGATAATGAAGAATATGAATAATGATGGTAGATAGAAAGGGATGGAGAGAGGGTTTGTGGATGTGTGAGAGAGAGATAAAGGGGGGGATGTTGGTTATAGAGGGAGAGGGGCTGTGGGTTTTCAATACCAATAGGTGTGTAAGTTTATTCGAGGGGGGAGTGGCGAGATAAGGAAGGACAAGGGATTTAGACAGAGAGGCGGGAGAGAGGAAGATAGAGAAGTAATTAGGTGGGGAGGAATGGGGTGGAGAGAGGAGGTAGGGGGAGAAACTGAGGTATGGAGTGACTCATAGGATAAAACACATGGAGGTATAAGAAGAGGGTGGAAGGGGATAAGAGTGAAGGGATAGAGAGGGGGATGAGGGATGGTTACATAGGTAGAGGGATGGTAAAGGATAGAAATAACGATCGTTAGATAAAGAGGGATGGAGAGAGGGTATGTGAATGTGTGTTAGATAGAAAAAGGGGGCGAAGGTTGGTTATAGAGGGAGAAATTCTATGGTGTTCAAAGATCAATGTATATTTAAAATTGTTTTTAAATTATTATAGTGAAACCATCGTTATATTGCATATGTGATATAAAACACATATGCGTTATATCACATATGCGATATAAAACACATATGTATTATAACACATATGCGATATAAAACACATATGCAGTATAACGCATACGCGTTATATGCGTTTTGTAAAATTTAACATTTCAATGGGAAAAAGGCTTGGCATGATGTTCAGAAATAGCTTCGGACTACCGAACCTATTGGCTAGGAAAAATAAACTAGTGCTATTGCTTGTATTTCAGAACTCTATGAATATGGTCAGTTTCGATGGCGTTGTTTTCTATGAAAAACACTATCTTTTTTTATGAAAATATAAAATATTGTAGAATACGATCTAATGATTCTAAATATGTAATTTTTTTCTAAAGATATATGTTTTATTTATTATTATTATTTTTTTAAATGACACAACAGTTTTCGAAAATAGATACATCGGTTGGTTTTTTTTTTTTAAATTTCTATTTCCTTCACAATTTCACAAGAAAACTATATGGTGGACTAGAGGAGAGAGATATCTACAATATTATATATAGAAATCAAGAATTTCATTAATTTCCCCACCTAAATTGTTGCACCCACACATAATGTTTTCATTTCAAGGTTTTCACACCAATAATTAATAATAATAAAATAATTCATGATTTTTTTTGAAAAAATAGTGTTGCACTAGTACCATATCTCCTTTATATGTATGCACGAGTTTATCCAAAAATGACATCATTTACCTCATATAGTGTTGCACCCACATAAACATATATGTTATGATGTGCTGAAAATTTGAAAACCCAATTTAAGGGAAACGAATTTTATAATCATTTACACAAATTTGATATAGATAAAAATTATATATTATGAAATCTTATTCAATTACCTAACTTTTGTATTTTTACTTCATCTTCAAATCCATTAGGGAAGTACCTCTAATTGTTACCTAAAGTCAAAGATTCCATGTCTTTTTAGTGTTATTGTGCATCGGCCCTATCATCAAAGACTAGATTTTATGGCAGGTGGGGGATGGATGAAGTATTAAAATTGGAAAATATTTCGAGTTTTGTAGATTTAATGCTCACAACCTTACAAAGACTATGATTGCTTCCCTATCTAGAAGAGGTTATACCTTTTTATCTTAGGTTAATGATCAACACTCTTCCACACATGCAACAAGAATGAATTTCCTCTTAACATTTGGGATTTCAAAGTGAAGAGAAAGAAACATGGGATAATTATATCAAATCTCTTAAATATTACAAAATTGTATTAATGTAAGAGGACTCTATCAAGTGGACTAAAAATTGCTATGGGTGTACACATTTCGAAGACTTGGTTACAACATTATTCAGGAAGATGATGGGGATCAATCTACTATTGAATGGTGGAATTAGGATATTTGGGAACTAAAATGCCCCATGATGGCCATCCTATTTATGTGGCTTACTCTCTCTAGCAAAATCCCTACTTGGGAACACCTTTTAAAATTCCTTGGCTATATTCCTAGCCGTTGTGCTTTATGAAATGCTAATGAGGAGCCTATTATTCACATTTTTATTAAGTGCACATACATGCAAGACATGTGGAAGTATGCTAATTTTGTTTCAAGTGTTCCATTTATGTGTGATGGTAATGGGATTAAAGAAACCCTTCAACTTTGGCTGAATACTCCGACATTCCTTGGTTACAAAGATTTACCTCTTCTTATGGTTTGGGGGGCTTGGATGGCACATAATAAGATGATGTTTGAGAATTACTTTATCCCTCCTTATATTTATGCAGCTAAGAGCATTTCCATCCTTCAACATTTTCAACAACCCTCAATTTGCAGGAACAAATAGAGCATTGAAACTTTTTTGATAGATAAGGGGAAGGAATTGATATTTTTTGATGGTGCTGCATAAGGCAGATCATCCAAAGGGGCTACTAGTGGACTCATATTTCTTACAGACTCTCACTACTATTAAATTTTTGCTAACATTGGACTCACCAACAACAATAAGGTGGAATTACTTGCAACATATATGGTCCTAAAGCATGCTTCATAATTGGGCATCGATCCGATACATGTTTTCAAAGACTCCCTGCGTTTGATCGATTGGATATCCAAAATGAGGCCACCTAAGAATATCTTCCTTAAGAATTTCTATGATGTTTTATGGAGGGTGGCTGCTCTATTTTCAGATGTCTATTTCCATCACATATATAGGGAAAGGATTTCATATGCGAATGCCTTTTCAAAACAAGGCCTACTTTTTTATGAAGCCTGATCACTGGTTGTCTGGGAGGTCAACAGTGACTCCATTAAAAAGATGGATTTGGTACCTCTTCTTGTCTATAACTCATATATACCCATGAATCATGTGTTCTTTTATCTCTTTGTAAGTATATGTGTGGTTCACGGGGTAACATTTTGGACCTATCAACTTTTTTTACAAGTATATCATAGCAGAATTTCTATAATACTTGTTAAGAATGTTTTTGTGAAAACATATGTGAGATCTCTTCGTGAAGAAGTATATATGCAAGGATTTTTAACTAGTTGCATCGAGGGAAGGGAGGTGCTCTCCAACCGAGTATGGCGGAGATCCTATCATGTTAGTCACATTATGGTAGCCTACATAAATAAAAATTGCTAAAAAATTTAAAAAAAATGAAAAATATAAAGTGCATATAGACTTAAATAAAATATAAAAATTTTAAAGTAACAAATCCATTTTAAACCCACATCTATCAAGTACCGAGAGAGATCCAAAGAATAAAAAATGTACACCTCAAGAAATTGGATCACTCTCGATACTTGATAGATCAATTTAAAATGAATCTTTAATAAACACTATAATTCTAGATTTAATAAAATTTAAAGTATGATTTTTTTTTAAATTTATGAGGAAAAAATATTAAGTTACTATTTGTTTGAATATTACATTGGACAAACTTACACCATCTCTAACGTCATCATTTAACATAAAGGTTATACCTCCTTCATAATGAATTTCAAAATGCACACCCTTACATATCTTGTTACGTCAAATATACCTAAAAAAATGGACTCAAATGACAAAATTATCAAACAAAACATTTTTTTTAAATAATATTTAAAAAATTAAAAAATATAATATTTAAAATTTTATTACTCATTAAAATTTGTCATCAACCAATCTCCTTCCAAAAAGATAGAACAATTAGGCTTGGAAATTCAATTTTCTTATGCTTGTTAATAAATTTTTAATGACGGTTTCAAATTTTTCGTGCCTATCATTTGACGGTTTAACCAATTTTGTTGAGTGTCAATTTATTTTTAATATTATATATGATTATGAATAAAATATTTTTTTACATTACATATAAATCTGAGTAAAATATTTATATAGAAATTTACTAAGTAAATTATAAAATTATTTTAGAAATTTTTCTTAGAAAAATTTGAAGACAAGACTAATAATATAATTAGAAACACAAAATAAAAATAAATACAACACACATACATGAAAATAGAGAAGTCTAGCATTTATGTGTTCCTGGATTTACTAGAAATTAAGAGCAGTCCAGGAGCTGACCCAGCACAATGCCAATGCTTGTTAGCTAAATTTTCGTAGTTAACATAGGTATTAAAATTTTTGATGAGTAATCTAAATTCATAAAGGTCAAATTGACGTTCCAAATATTTTTTCATCTACCTATAAAAAATTTACATATCAAATACGTGTAAAAATGAAAAAAACTTTCTATGAAACGTCAAATTCCAAACCTCATCCTAACCACAAGTTCACAACAGGCTTTCCCTTTGTCCTTTTTATAAACACACTATATTTCAAAAACAATGTGCGTCAGCAAATTACCTTGACCCCACACCTCCTTCAAAATTAATTTAAATTACTCAAACTTTTGGATCCATATTCTAAACTATATATAGTTTATAAATATAAACTATAAAAAGAAGCCTCTTTCTAACCATACTCTAAACTATATACTTGACAAATACAACCTACAACATAAAGGGAAGTCTCTTTAACTTTCATGGTTAGTTATATGTATTGTATCGATATTGAGAGTTCTTTTTTCATAGATGAAAAAACTATATTTATATTAAATGTGTGCCAAGATAAACAATAGAGTTCTTACACGAAGATAGAGAATTCTGTTGGATAAAATAAATTTACTAGTTTCAAGAAACATATGGAGCATATTAAAATACAGACCATAAGATAAACATATGTCGAGGGTAATCCATAAACCTATCTGTCATCCCTAGTAAAACAAGCATCAAAACTATGATCAGCATAAAAATAAAAATAGTGAATCTGAGCTATGAAATTTTTGCTAATGGAATATAGTTTCAACAGGAAAGTTGAGGCCTCCTTTCCTCCCATGTTCAAAATTCAACTTACCGGACACCTACAAGTAAAATCCATGAAGTTGTGACTGTTCCTGTAATGCAAAGATAAAAGACTCCGCTACCAAAAAACTGTTAATTCCAAAAATTAATATATATTCTACGAAAAGACTGATGTTAGGAGTTACCCCCGGGAAATCTTGGAGAAATGAGTCTATGGAGATCCAAAATGATAAATGTTATTACATTGTTATCTATCCATTCGCAATGCATTCCATACCCCGGAAAACGTTGGAAGAATATGACACCTTTTGTCAATGACCAAGCTTGTTTGGATAGAGAATCAGCCAATTGGTTGTATTTTATCTAAATGTGTTTTATATTTTTGTTATTTAAATACCATTTTGATAGAGAATTAGCTAAATTGGATGTATTTTCTGTAAATGTGTTTTATAATTTAGTTATGTAAATAAGTATTTAGATACTATTTCAGATTTTGGACTTGGTTGAAAGGATGAACAAAATTAATTTTGTATTAACTTAAACGTAATGAATGTATAGTGGAGATTCATTTTATGGTAGTTGTATTTTCTTATGCTTAAATGCATCTTGATTAAGATTTAAATCATTTTTAGTTTAAAGGTGGTAAAAGAAACTGTAACAATTTGTTTTTGCTTTTTCATATCAGTATTTTTTTGTTTATTAAATAGTATTTATTTTATGGTTATATTAACTCTAACAAAAATGATATGAAAAATAGATATAAAATTATATATTTTAGATTTTATTTAACAACTAATTATTTTCACAAAATTAAATGGTTAATTATACCTATTTTTATTGACAAATCATTTTACTTGTGACTATGCTATGCGAATAGCTACAAAGTAAAAAAATAAGACACTCTGCATAGTCCACTTTTATCATCCCCATAAGTTTTCTAAATAATCATGGACTTGTACCATGATGTAGCGTTGTCTAAGTTTAATAAACAAGTTTTCTAAATAATCAA
Organism: Pseudotsuga menziesii; assembly: GCA_001517045.1. Classification (NCBI taxonomy): domain Eukaryota; kingdom Viridiplantae; phylum Streptophyta; class Pinopsida; order Pinales; family Pinaceae; genus Pseudotsuga; species Pseudotsuga menziesii. The sequence continues at coordinate 52,779 of LPNX010451375.1, forward strand.
TCTTTTAATGACAAGGGAGGACCTACCATGATGCAGCCTTGTCTACGTTTAATAAACATCTTACCCAACGATGGATAACATGTGCTTCTGATTTCACCTAATGTTTCTAAACCATCATGAGGGAGGGTGGACATGTACCGTGGTGCACTCTCGTCAAAGCTTAATAAAGTTTGTATCTAGAAGGATAATCAACGTGTGTTCATCACCACCACAATATTATTTCATACACAAGGACAAGTTATATTGTAGCACGCAAGATCCATGAGTCAATTTTTTTATCATTGTTTTAACCACAATGGAAAATTTGCTTTCACATTGCAAATTAAAAAATAGCATATATATTTCAAAATTTTATATATTCTGCATGCTGATTTTATAATTTCTTTATGCTCTAATACTTCATCAATTTTTTAAAGAAAACATTATGAATCTTCCAAGAATTTATCTTCTATTTTAAGAAGAAAACATTATGAATTTTTGCATATTAATATCTGTTATGATTCTAAAAAAGATTTCCACAGGGAATTCAAATTCAATTCATTTATGTGGGAAAATGTGTCATTTCATTTTCATTGTATGAACAGTTCCTGTCAAGACATTTGGGGCAACATTATGACTTTTTGTGTACGCTACTTTAATTTATTTGAATAAAAGTCAAGGGTAAGACTGCTGCTGATGTAGAAATAGGTGTCACCTCCATTGATTTATTTGTGAGATGATAGATGCAAAGCTCAAGGACTATAATTTTGTCTGGTTATGGGCGTAAGATACCTTCCTTGAACGCTTTGTCATGTTTTCAGCATAAGATACGGCATGTTTCTTTGTTTCTCTAACTGTGAGAAGTGTTGAGAGGGTTCATTATGGATTTTCAGACTCAAACTCTGCCTGCAGCAGCTTTTCTATTCGCGGCTCTCTTGATCTTCTTCTGGAAATTGCAGAACAATACCAGATTGCCTCCAGGACCCTATCCATGGCCAATTATTGGAAATCTCCACCAATTGACACTGCCTGTTCACCGTGCTCTTAAGGATCTTGCTGACAAATATGGCCCTATTTTGTTTCTCCGATTAGGCTCCGTCCCTACGGTATTTGTTTCGTCTTCTGAGATGGCTAAACAGTTTCTCAACACTCATGATTTGGTAATCTCCAACCGACCTCGAACAACTGGTGGGAAATACATTTTTTACAATACTCAGGATTTGGCCTTTGCTCAGTATGGAGATCATTGGAGGCAAATGAGGAAAATATGCGTCTCAGAATTGCTGCATGCCAAAAGAATCGAGTCCTTCAAACATGTGCGAGACGAAGAGATGTCTCTCACAGTTCATTCAGTTTGGGAGGAGAGCAAGAGCGGAACAATTGCTGTAGATTTGAGCAAGGCCATCTCTACCCTCGTCTCCAATATAGTTTGGAGAATGCTCACGAGGAGAAAATTTTCAGATGATGATTTGAGCGCAACTGCGAATGGCCAAGGATTTAAGGAACTGACGACAGAAGTTTCGGCCACGTTAGGAGCTTTTAACATTGGAGACTTCATTCCTTATTTGGATTGGCTTGATTTGCAAGGCGTCAAGCGGCGGATGAAGAAAACCAATAAAACATTCGATGAATTGATAGAAAAAATAATAAATGACCATGTTGATAATAGAATGGCAACCGCCATTAATGGCCGGGAAGAGGCAGAGCCTGTTAAAGATTTCGTTGATGTTCTTCTCGATATGGCATCTGAGACCGATAAGACAGAGAGCACGATCACACGAGAAAAAATCAAGGCAATTGTGCTAGTACGTCTGTCGCTCTTATTTTTTGTTTTTGATTATCAAGTCTGCTCAATTTTGGCAAATTTCTTTGTATCGGAACAATAATTTTTCAAGAGTATATTCAACCGTTTGTAAGAGTATATTCAACAGTTTGTAAGTTAATATACCAATAACTTGTCACTTAGCAGGGGTGGAGACTTCTAGAAGCCCACCCAGGTGAGTCTCGATCCCAGAGGTAGCCTACCCCTTCCAGCCTTGTCATAACTGGCCCAATAAGCAACTCTGAGCCTCTATCCTACCCTTCTAGCCTTGTCACAACAGGCCAATGACCAACCCTACTCTGCAGGTTTTGAACCTGTAACCTCCAAGAAAATAACACATATTCTTAATGATTAGACCTACTCACTTATTTACAAGTGAGAAATCTAACTTCTGCAAGGCAAATGCAGGCAAGTTAATGAAGGTCCTTCTGTTTTTGTTTTTGATTATCAAGTATGTTTAGCAAAGTACTTATTACTGTTGCGAGATTGTAAAATTAATCAAATGTTTTAGGACTCATCTTGCTACTATATGATTATTAATTGCTGTTCTAATGCTAGATTGTTAGGTCAATTCAATCATTTAGTACCCTAAGGCAATGGCATTACTACAAAGTAGTTAGCTGTTCTAATAGTTAATTCAATCAATCTAATCTTTTAAGGAAAGAAGGATCATTGAAAAAAGAAGATCATTTATTGTATTTGTATTTGTGAAGGGCATGTACATCGGTGGAACTGAGAATACTTCCAATACGATAGAATGGGCAATGAGTGAGCTGCTAAGACATCCCCATGCAATGAAGAGATTGGAGGAAGAAATCGAATGCATAGTCGGCAAACATCGCAAAGTGAAGGAGTCAGATTTGGCAAACATGAAATACCTCCACTGCGTGGTGAAAGAGACTCTACGATTATATCCAGGGGCTCCTCTGGGGCTTCCTCATGAGTCTGTCCAGGCAGTTACAGTAGGAGGGTACTATGTACCAAAGAAAACAATGGTATTGATGAATGTGTGGGCTATTGGAAGGGATCCCAATGTGTGGGGGAAAGATTCTTCAGAATTCAAGCCTGAGAGATTTATGCAAGAAGATTTTGCAGATTTAACAGGATGGCAATCAGACTTCAGAATGCTTCCATTTGGCGCAGGAAGGAGAGGATGCCCTGGGATTTTGATGGCCATTACGATGATTGAGCTTGCAATGGCTCAACTGTTACATGTTTTTTATTTGAGAGTTGAAGGTGATCCGTCTCAGGTGGATATGAGGGAAGCATATTCAGCGGCACTAACGAGACAAGTTCCACTGTTTGCTTTTGTAAGGTTGAGGATGCCCAGTTTCCTTTAGACTATCCAGATGGAAGGGAAACGTGGAACGTTTCATTGGCTAGCCATCTATGTTGAAATTTAATTTCGTTGGAGGAGATTCAGGAATAACTCTTTCTTCCTCTGGCGTCGTGGCTGCCCTAAGTTTTTCTACTTACATGAAAAAAAACATATATATGAACTGAAGTTTTGTAAGTTTTCATAGTTTTGTATATTCTATTTTTCTTCTTATGTGTTTTAAATTTTGGACTTAGTTTGAATGGACCAATATCATTAACCTAAGTATAAGAATTGTGATTTTATGGTTGTAGTATCTTGTTATGTTTAAATACATTATAATTAAGATTTAAATAAGCTTCAGTTAAAAGGTGGTTAAATAAATCTGTAACAATTTGTTTTTGGTTTGTTCCTTTATTAAATAGTATTTGTTTTGTGGTTATATTAACTAAAATAATCATTTGATATATAATAGATATACAATTATATATTTTCGTCTTTGTGTAATTGGTAGCTATCTTTACAAAGCTAAATAGTTTGTTAACTTTATGAACATTTTCTATCACTTTACTTATTACTATGCTAATCAATATGTTTACACTTGGCTCAAATGTTTATCAGTTTGCAGGGCCATAGTGATGAGTGTAGTAACACAGTGTCACACAGTGGAAACAGAAATGTGGTTGGAATGATCAGTTGTTCACAAACGTGAGATCAAATTTAAAACAAGGTTTTGAAGAATAAATCTGCTCTATTATGAAAACAAAATTGTTGCTGATAAAAAATCTACTGTTAAGGGATTGTTTTGGGATGTGAAAGGTATATTTGCCAGCTTGGTGTGGATGCATCTAGAACACTTAATTGCCAATTCTTTTAGTTCCAAAATTAAATTTAAAATAAATCATATAAAGTAAAACAAATTTCTTTTAACGTCTTCCCTAATTTTAATCAAAATACTATAAATTAATATAAGTGTGAGAGTAGTTATTTGTACTTCTCAGCTTTTTTATATATTATATTTTCACCGACTTTTAACAAAAGCACTTTATCAACGTAGTGATGGAAATCAGTGTTCAAAAGTTTTTCTTAACCAAATTATTTTAATAATGAATGGGAATTTATCTAGGAAGGTAGGTAAGATAGTTTGGAGGTACTTAAAAAAGGCATGTTAATCATAGATAGATAGTTTTGCACATCAATTACTTTATAGGTTTTAAAATATTTTACTAATGTTACTAATGAGATGGAATTATACACAAAAGTGTTTTTAAACTAAATTATATAATATTGGTAAGTATTGGTATGAGAGGAGAGATGGAATTATACACAAAAAGTGTTTTTAAACTAAATTATATAATATTGGTATGAGAGGAGCTATTTGTACATTACATTTATATTTTAATCTGCTAATGAAATGGAAATCATACACAATTTTTTTTTTTAAACCAAATTATATCAATAATGGATGGAAACCTATCTAGAAGGATAGGTAAGATATTTTCGAGGTATTGAATAAAGGAATTAAATACAACTATATTTTATATTTTAACGTATTAATGAGATGGAAATTACACACAAAAGTTCTTTTAAAGCAAATTATATTAATAACCGATGGAAACCTATCTAGAAGGATAGGTAAGATATTTTGGAGGTATTGAATAAAAAAATGTATTTAAGATAGTTTTGTACATCAATTAATTCATGAACTACTTAATTGGGAAATTAATTATTTTATGAGCTACTTAATTGGATTTCTATTTAATGTTGAAATGGTAACCATAAATACAATTTAGATATCCATTTAATGATGAAATGCTTATTATAAATCAAATTTAAATAAGATAGTTTTGTAAATTAATTAATTTATAAATCTTATAACTAATTTTTTTAATTTTTATTTTATTAAAAGTTTTTAAACCCAAAGAAAAAACCCATATACACTTTTCATATATTTTGCAAGTGCTTATGCTAATTCATAATAGACACATTATTTGATCTTTCAAATCTAATTACTCAAAGTTTTGAAATTTACAAAATTGAAACTTTACAAATTACTTATTATAAACAAATTTTACACATTACTTGATTAAAAAATTATAGTGAATACATCTTTAAAACCATCACAATTTAAAATAATCATTTAATATATATTTTATGGTGATGGTACTCCAATATGGGTTACATAGATTTAATGAGTATTATTTCATTTATTCTAAGTGAATAAAGAAAGTTGCTCGATGCTTTTTTAAAATAAAAATGGTAATAATAAATATTTTTATTTTTTGGAATTATATATATTTATATGAAAACTAATTTATGAATAGAAAAATATTAAAATATAAATAAATTTTCTAATTATTTTTTGTTTTTAAACATCATATTACTTTAACTAAATAATCTAAACATAAACATAAGTTACATTAATTTGAATTTATGATAAGGACAACATATCATGTCATGTTATTATTGTTTAATATAAAATGTATTTTAGATATTTTATAGTATTTATATTCAAATTTCAAATAAAACATTTAATTTTGAAACATTAATGTTGAAGCTTTAAATCTCAATTATCGCAATCTATAAGATAGGATTATTAGATAAAACATTAGATGTTGGGCATGTTGTATTAAATAAACAAAATTCGAACATTTCAATTGCATCATTATTTAAGAATATAGTTATTGCTTTCCTTTAAAGTTTTGCAAAA
>LPNX010451375.1:63604-100071 GCA_001517045.1 Pseudotsuga menziesii
CCCTCCTCCTCCTCCTCCACCTCCTCCTCATCATCCTCATCCTCGTCGTCTTCATCGACACCCTCATCCTCAACATCCTCAACTTCCTCCTCCTCCTCCTCATCATCATCATAATCCTCATCCTCATCATCATTGTCATCATCACCCTCATCCTCATCATCATCATCATCATCACCCTCATCCTCATCATCCTCATCATAGTCATCATCCTCCTCATAGTCATCATCCTCCTCATCATTACCATCATCGTTCACCATCATCTTCATCGTCACCCTCATCCTCATCATCATCACCATCCTCATCCTCATCATCATCATCATCATCATCACCATCCTCGTCATCATCATCATCATCATCATCATCGTCACCACCCTCATCCTCATCCTCATCATCACCCTCGTCCTCGTCCTCATCCTCGTCCTCCTCATCCTCATCCTCATCGTCTTCATCGACACCCTCATCCTCAACATCCTCAACATCCTCATCATCATCGTCATCGTCATCATCATCATAATCCTCATCCTCATTATCATCGTCATCATCACCCTCATCCTCATCATCATCATCATCGTCATCATCATCATAATCATCATCATCATCATCATCACCCTCATCCTCATCATCATCGTCATAGTCATCATCCTCCTCCTCATCACCATCATTGTTCACCATCATCTTCATCGTCACCATCATCCTCATCATGATCACCATCCTTGTCCTCATCATCATCATCATCACCATCCTCGTCATCATCATCATCATCATCATCACCATCCCTCATCCTCATCATCACCATCACCCTCATCCTCATCATCATCATCATAGTTACCATCCTCCTCATCATCACCATCATTGTTCACCATCATCTTCATCATCACCCTCATCCTCATCATCATCATCGTCACCATCACCCTCATCCTCATCATCACCACCACCCTCATCCTCATCATCATCATCATAGTCATCATCCTCCTAATCATCACCGTCATTGTTCACCATCATCTTCATCGTCACCCACATCCTCATCATCGTCATCATGGTCATCATCCTCATCATCACCATTACCCTCATCCTCATCATCATCATCATAGTCATCATCCTCCTCAACATCACCATCATCTTCATCATCACTCTCATCCTCATCATCATCATCGTCATCATCATCCCTCATCCTCATCACCACCATCACCCTCATCCTCCTCATCATCATCATGGTCATCATCATCATATCATCATCATCATCCTCATCCTCATCATCATTGTTCATCAGCCTCATCCTCATCATCATCAACACCCTCATCCTCATCATCATTGACACCCTCAACCTCATCCTCATTGACACCCTCATCCTCATCATCATCGACACCCTCACCCTCATCCTCATGGACACCCTCACCATCATACTCATCATCATCATGCTCATGGACACCCTCGATGTTCATCACCCTCATCGTCATCATATCTAGATAAATGTAAATTGCACATTTTCATTAAGCACTAAATTGCATATGCGATATATCTCATATGCAATAAATCGCATATACGATATATAGGGAATGCGTTATGGAAAACATGTAAAACCCTACCTGTTCATTAAAAAGATGGAATTCAATATCGCATATGCGATTTATGTTTTATAGAAAATGTAGGGTGGCATTGTGTTGGCCACCTTTAACGGTATCAAAAGACATAATTCATCTGATCCTGCACACAAAGAATTGTTCGACATGCAATTTTTATCATTTCTTACATAATTCCATAGTTTTGTACAGGTTTGGGTGGATTTCAATGGGGAATGTACGTAATAGAGGAAGAAAGTCAGCAAGGAAGGTGCTTACACCGGAAGAAGCAGAAAACAAAAAACAAAAAAAAGGGAAGATTCAAGAAATCGTTGGCATTCATTACATGAGAAAATAGTTCCCATTCCCCCTCAAGAGATACCTTACGTAGAGGCTAAGGAAGATAATGCAACATTAAAAGAAGCTAGTTATACGGAAGTTGATATTATTCATCCATTAGTAGATGGACAATCTTGTGAAGAGTTCAGTAATCATGTTACTCCTGATGTAAATGTGATGCAACAACAACCATGTTGAGTGGTTCAATCTCCTAATCGAAGTTGTGAGCTGGTAGTGGATGTAAACATAACTCCAACATTCCAAATGGCAAGAAATTTTGCATCAAAATGAAAGAGAACTCCTAAACAAATAGAAGTGGACGAGAGCAGATTGACTTCCATGGAAGGTAAGGTGGCTAAACGCACTATCCTTCGTCATTCTTCTCATATAATGAAACAATATTTTGATAACAAATCTGCAGCCGGTAAATGCCAACTGTTTTTAGCTTTTCTTAAATCTAGAAATATGACAACTATTAGAAGAAATTTAGGCATAACAACAATGAAGAATATGGAATCAAGTAATCACATTGTTAAATCTCTTGCTGCTGCATTCACATCGAATTGTAAAAAAAGTCGTTCAAAAGACTGTAATGTGGCTCATCGTGTATTGGCTGAATCAATTGTATGTAGATCCAAAAGACAATGCCGTTTACTTAAATGCACATCACAAATTGTTCCTTTACATCCAAAGACACTTAAAAAATATTCAGTAAGAAGAGACAACCTTGATGTAGAGGGACAAATGGAAACATTATGGGAATTTAGCAGTAGGTTGCCCCGCAAAGACATGAATTTAGTCGAAGCAATGAAGGGCCTAGTGCAAACGTTTTGGCATGATAACACTGGGCCTTCTTCTAACATGAAGGATGTGTTAAAACATTGTACGGGTTCTCATCACACTAAACCTCATGTTAAGCATTATCTTGACATGACACAAACTCAATTGTTCGAGATGTTTAAAGTTTCCCACGTAGAGCTAAGGCTCAGGAAAATATCTTTTGAAAAATGCAAGCCTTGGTATGTTAGAATAAATACCATCTGGAACACTTGTTATTGTAGATACCACATAGAGTTTGACCTATATTACCATACATTTGCACATATACGTTGTTTTTTGCATCCTAACCATGTGTAGGAATGCTCAAGTACAGTACCGCCAATGTCATCTAGATATTTCATCCATAGCATCATGTGTCAGAGGAAAGATAGGCAGACACATTACTTAAAACAATGTGTAGACAGTTCTTGCAACAATTGTGGTGGGCTATCCTCATGGTCTAATTGCATCCATGAAAGTGAAGATCAAGCATTTGGGAATGCATATGTCAAGAAGCAAACCTATCAGTATGAGACATATCAGCTAAATGATGGGAAAGAAAGCAGGAAGATCAAATTAGTGACTTCACAGGTAAATTCTTGAATATTGACAAGTTAATATTCATGTACACACATTTTTTTATGTGGTTTATTGACATATTAATATTCATGTATCAGGTGTGAGTTTGTGATTTTATTCCATAGTTTCGTGGAAAGATACAATAGTACATTCAACATGTCGATATGGCACGGTGGCGAGATGAGCAATTCAGAATATGCCGGGACACCTTCCCTCTCGGAACAATACTATTAGTGGTTGACTTTGCAGAAAATTACACCCTACAACCACAAAATTAAATTCAAAGTCAATACTATCACTCAGAGCAGGTGAGCATAATGGTGCATATCACGTATCGACATGGGCAAGATAGCAATGAAGAGAAACGTGTGATACTGAAATAAAGTCACTTCTACATAAGTGAAACATGACATCCATGACATCCATTACGTGCAACATTTCTTTAAATTATTTTATGATCACGTGATAGCTATGGATATACCATTTTATCGTCATTTCATTTGGTCAGATGGTTGTGCTGGACAGTTCAAGAATGCACGTGTATTTGAATGGTTGTGTTTGCTGCACATAAAATACAAGGTGCCACATGTATGGAACTACTTTGAAACTGGTTATGGAAAAGGAGAGCACGATGGTGCTGGTGCATGCATTAAAACTGCCCTTTGAAGGGAAGAGATGAAGTTTACAGGTGCTCGCCTTCAAGAGGCTGCATCTATAGTCCAATCGTGTGCATCTGTCATGGGAGAACAAGCAACAAGGAAACACTTAGTGCAAAGAATATTCTGGGAGGTTACAAATGTGGACTGACCACAAACACCTCGGGTGAACACAGTGCATGGAACTTGATAGTTTCATTCAATTATAAGCTCATACAACTCGGCCCTACAAATTTGGACAAGATTGAAGGCTTGCTTTTGCAGTTCCTGTAGCATCGGTGAATAGGGTGATTGTGAGCATACTGATACCTTTGATACATGGGATCAAGTGACACTTGGCACCAATTTCAACGGGGGTAATGAAATAGACCATTTGGAAGATGATCTGACACACATATCTAGAGACTATGATCACATATTGGATCTCATACAAGCAGGTACATGAGTAGTACCTAAATAAGAAAATGTATTTATGTATTGTTTGCTCGACCTTTGCAGAATTTAATTTATGTAGAAATTAGAAATGCAAGACCTTATTTACAAAATGTATTGTTAACTCGACCTATTTCCTTTCTAGGTCAGATATATGCAGTAGTTGCCCGAAACAATAATGAATGGGGTTCTGACTATTGGTTGGCATGTTTCTTAGAGGGGAAGCAAACCCTTCTAGAACCTATTACACATGATGAAAATATTGAATTCCCAACCGGCTCAATGGTTATAAAAGGGGATTACTTGACACTTGCAGCACAATAGAAAAGGAAGGGTGGTGATGTATATCAGGATTATAGACTAGGAACTATTGTATACCACTTCACCAACCTCGTAGTTGGTACAAACATCGAGCCCCACACACTTTCTCACAAAAATAGGTCACATGTACAATATTGGCTACCTCATATAGAGCACGAAAGATTGATGGACACCATCGGCACCAAAGATGATACGGATGGCCTACTTGTATGAGTGCATTCTCAGGTGCATTATTTAATCTTTTTAAAAGTGAATTCTGAAGCACAATTTCCATTATTTAGCCTTACTATATTACCAATGTAATAAACCTATGATTGAAAGATACCATTCATAGACATAATATTATTCAAAGGATACTGGACACTATAAACATGATCGTACAACCTCGGGTGAGTTATCTATAAACCATGTTTGCACATTTTCATTGGGTTCTCTTTTCTTTCTTATGATGATACTAATGTCTAGCCTTTCATGTGCCTAGGATACAAACACCATCTACGACACATTAGAGGCACCAAGAATGGTGTCTTTAGACACCACCAAATATGGTTCGGAAAATAACAAGCTCTCGAGTTGTTGAAATTTACATTTCTTGATGTTTTTAGTTTAATATATACATTTAATTACATTTCCATGTACAAATCAGAATCCAACTAGAGGCTTTCATACTTGCATGCATCAATTAGGGACAAGACAAGGTATGAGATGGAACTAGAAACACATGAGATCACCAATACTAGGCTTTCATGAGTCACCAAGCTGCATGCTCCAACTAGGTTCAAGACAAGGTATGAGATGTCCAACTAGGGTTTGGTGAGCAATCATGCAAGTTAGGAGAGGGAACTAGAAGCACATGATCACCAATACTTGCATGCACCAACTAGGCTTTCATGAGTCACCAATTTTCATGCTCCAATTAGGTTCAAGATAAGGTATGAGATGTCCAACTAGGGTTTGGTGAGCAATCATGCAAGTTAGGAGAGGGAACTAGAAACGCATGATCACCAATACTTGCATGCACCAACTAGGCTTTCATGAGTCACCATTTTGCATGATCCAATTAGGCTCAAGACAAGGTATGAGATGTCCAACTAGGGTTTGGTGAGCAATCATGCAAGTTAGGAGAAGGAACTAGAAGCACATGATCACCAATACTTGCATGCACACCAAATAGGATTTCATGAGTCACCAAGTTGCATGCTCCAACTATGTTCAAGACAAGGTATGATATGTCCAACTAGGGTTTGGTGAGAAATCATGCAAGTTATGAGAGTGAACTACAAACACATGATCACCAATACTTGCATGCACCAACTAGGCTTTCATGAGTCACCAAGTTGCATGCTCCAACTAGGGTCAAGACAAGGTATGAGATGTCCAACTAGGGTTTGGTGAGCAATCATGCAAGTTATGAGAGGGAACTATAAACACATGATCACCAATACTTGCATGCACACCAACTAGGCTTTTATGAGTCACCAAGTTGCATGCTCCAACTAGGTTCAAGACAAGGTATGAGATGTCCAACTAGGGTTTGGTGAGAAATCATGAAAGTTAGGGTAGTGAACTACAAACACATGATCACCAATACTTGCATGCACCAACTAGGCTTTCATGAGTCACAAAGTTGCATGCTCCAACTAGGGTCAAGACAAGGTATGATATGTACAACTGGGGTTTGGTGAGCAATCATGCAAGTTAGGAGAGGGAACTACAAACACATGATCACCAATACTTGCATGCACACCAACTAGGCTTTCATGAGTCACCAACTTGCATGCTCCAACTAGGTTCAAGAGAAGGTATGAGATGTCCAACTAGGGTTTGGTGAGCAATCATGCAAGTTAGGAGAGTGAACTACAAACACATGATCACCAATACTTGCATGCACCAACTAGGATTTGATGAGTCACCAAGTTGCATGCTCCAACTAGGGTCAAGACAAGGTATGCGATGTCCAACTAGGGTTTGGTGAGCAATCACGCAAGTTATGAGAGTGAACTACAAACACATCATCACCAATACTTTCATGCACCAACTAGGCTTTCATGAGTCACCAAGTTGTGCATGCTCCAATTAGGGTCAAGACAAGGTATGAGATGTCCAACTAGGGTTTGGTGAAAAATTCATGCAAGTTAGGAGAGTGAACTACAAACACATGATCACCAATACTTGCATGCACCAACTAGGGTTTCCTGAGTCACCAAGTTGTGCATGCTCCAATTAGGGTCAAAAGATGCTATGAGATGTCCAACTAGGGTTTGGTGAGCAATCATGCAAGGTAGGAGAGTGAACTACAAACACATGATTACCAATACTTGCATGCACCAACTAGGCTTTCATGAGTCACCAAGTTGCATGCTCCAAATAGGGTCAAGACAAGGTATGAGATGTCCAACTAGGGTTTGGTGCACAATCATGCAAGTTAGGAGAGTGAACTAGAAACACATGATCACCACTACTTGCATGCACCAACTAGGCTTTCATGAGTCACCAAGTTGCATGCTCCAACTAGGGTCAAGACAAGGTATGAGATGTCTAACTAGGGTTTGGTGAGCAATAATGCAACTTAGGAGAGTGAACTACAAACACATGATCACCAATACTTTCATGCACCAACTAGGCTTTCATGAGTCACTAAGTTGTGCATGCTCCAATTAGGGTCAAGACAAAGTATGAGATGTCAAACTAGGGTTTGGTGCATAATCATGCAAGTTATGAGATATGATTTATGAGACGGAACAAGGTATATGATGTGCTTTTATTATGATTGTTAGTGGCATTGGTATGGAAAAAGAGAACTTAAAATATGTTGTTATATATTGGGATATTTTGATGAGATGGAATTAAAGGCGTGTGGTGGAACTAGGGTTACCAAGGTATGAGATGGAACTAGGGTTTGGTGAGCAAATTTCAAGTTAAGAGAGGGTACTAGAAACACATGATCACAAATACTTGCATGCACCAACTAGGCTTTCATGAACAACAATTTGCATGCTCCAACTAGGGTTACCAAGGTATGAGATGGAACTAGGGTTTAGTGAGCAATCATGCAAGTTAGGAGAGGGAACTAGAAACACATGATCACCAATACTTGCATGCACCAATTAGGTTTTCATGAGCACAAATTTGCATTCACCAACTAGGTTTTACTTCAACCAATTTAGGGTTTGTATGGTACATGATGTATGTTAGTATGGTATGATGAACTAGTATCATAGGGTATTGTAGGGTATGATATGGTATATATTACACATGCATGCATGACTTAGTGTTAAATGGTACATATTGTTAGTATGTTATGTTATGGTACATGTTATTGTATCATAGTATGGTATGATGTTAGTGTCATAGGGTAATGTAGAGTATGTTATTGTGTGTATGTTAGAATTGTAGAGTATGTTACTGTCTGTCACTGTGTGTAAATTAGGGTATGTTATTGTATGATGTTAAAAAGTTGATGGGTCGTTTAAATTCTTCCTTTAAGTATTGGAAATTCATTTAAGTTAGCACACATGCACGAACCACACATATCATTATATCACATAGGTGAATCACACATATCATGTTCCAAGACCAAGTCAAGCATGATATCATGTTCCAAGATCAAGTCAACCATATATATGTATAAATTTGAACCTTGCTTTATATTATATATGTATAGCAATAATGTTGTACAAAAATTTCCATGCCACATGGCCATAACACAAAATAGTGGATCAAAAAATACATCTATGTGTACATATGAACAAAAAGATACATCTATGTATGCCCCCTATACATTTTTTCTAGTTATCCCCCATTTTGCTGCCACTACCAGAGTCTTCGGAGAAGTGTAGCTTTCTTTTGCAACTAATCACTGTTGAAATATTGTAACTTCGAAGAATATTCTATATGTATTTCTTTGTGGTCCCCGATGGTCCTACCGGGAGAACCACTTGTATTACTTTGTACCCCTATGCTCCTAATCGGAAGAACTAATAAGAGTCATGAGGCAGACCCCTCTAATTGTAAAGGTGGGTCATTAGCACCCTAGTGTGGTTACTTGAGCCTACATGTGTAACTCGAGCCTACATGATTAACTCGAGCCTACATGACAGGTGAGTTAACTTAAGTGAACGGATGAATATAAATAGAGGTGTAGTGCTCCTCATTTATGACACACTCTCACTTGTGTAGTGCATTAGTGGAGAAGAGAAGTAGCTAGAGAAGGAGGAGGATCAGGCTTTGATCTCCTTGTTGGTTTTATCTTTTATCTTTTGGGGCATCTATATTCAGGAAGCTTTTGCTCAGTTTTTCCCTTTAGGGTTTTCCCAGGATAAATCTTTGTGTTCTCCTTTTGTATGGTTGTGCGTGTCTATCTTTCAGTGATCCTGTTTATATGCTTTTCTTATGAAATCAAAATGAAATACTAATGATCTAGCTTAGCATATGAAAATTAACACTCACTGGTGATCCTCATCGCTAAACAAGAGGGATAGGTCTCATCAGTGGAGACTGCAGAAAAAACCAACATTTGTAAGTTAATTTCCCAACCTTTAAAAATTCTATGTACGTTTGTTCAAATTCCAAAACCAAAATAAAATTTCTACTTACTGTACATGAGTAAGTAATCATGGGTCCTGGTGCCTCACTAACAGCGACCCTGATTGGGTGCTCTTCTTGCACCACTTGCTCACTATCAGGCTGCATAAAAAAAGTATATATATATTCCAATGTCAACAAATATACATTTACCTTAGAAGGGCATAGGGTGACCAATTTGGGTCTCTTCAAGAACCAAATTAGAGAAAGATATGTACACAAACGTACAAAGAAAGTGATCTACATAAACATACCTACTATCTCGTGAAAGGTGGGCCACCGGTTTGGTGCTCTTCTTGCAATGGTGCCTCGCTAGGGGCCTACATATAAAGTAGCATATATATGTCAATATAAAATAGTGAATCAGAGACATATATACTACCTAGAAGGAAAATGATGAACTAACAAAGAAAGCGAAACATACATACCTGTTTGGGGGGAACAGGTGGGTTGACAACAACCTCACTTTGGTGCTCTTCAAGCACCATTGTCACAATAGGTTCCTGCATAAAGTAACATATGTAAAATCGATACAAGTTACAAAATGATTTTTCCAAAGAAAGCGAAACATAATTAAAAGCATATTTCAAATAATACCTGTGTCTGCAAATCTACCTTTGCATGAGAGGGAATAGGCTGCGAGACAATATACTCATCCTGGGCAGCCTGCATAAAACATGTTGTTTCAAATTATGATACATATTGAATGTTACAATCAATATATGTACACAAACATACAAAGAAAGCGATCTACATAAACATACATGCAGGCTCGTCAAAGGTGGGCCGCCGGTTTGGTGCTCTTCACACACCGACGCCTCACTAGGGGCCTGCATATAAAGTAGCATATATATGTCAATTTCATATAAAATAGTGAATCAGAGACATATATACTACCTGGAAGGAAAATGATGAACTACCAAAGAAAGAGAAACATACATACCTATTTGGGGGGAAGAGGTCGGTTGACAACAACCTCGCTTTGGTTGTCTTCAAGCACCACTGTCACAATAGGTTCCTACATAAAGTAACATACGTCAAAGAAATACAAGTTAAAAAATGATTTTTCCAAAGAAAGCGAAACATAATTAAAAGCATATTTCAAATAATACCTGTGTCTGTGAATCTACCTCTGCATGAGAGGGAATAGGCTGCGATACAATATACTCATCTTGGGCAACCTGCATAAAAAATGTTGTATCAAAATTAGGATACATATTGAATGTTACAATCTATACTATAAATATCTAAATAAAGTTGACAAATTAACAAGTATAGTTCTTACCCCTATTGGTGAATAACCAAACCCATATGCAATATTGAAAGCCGCATCAATGTTCTCAACATTGATCGGCGGAGTATGCGACTGTGGTGTGCCATGGGACACCAGCTGTATATTTGTTCACATAATTTGTTAGATAATTAAATAGAAATAAATTGTGAAACAATTGAAAATTTTGATATGAAACAAAATATAATATGAAAATAATGATTTTTACTTACAAAGCGAAGTAATCCATCGTCTCTAAAGTTGGAAGCAGGGTCATAGCATATGCCTCCACACGATGTGCAAGGGTGTGGGGTAACATGATGCTCTGAATATTATGCATCTACTCTGTGATCTGTAGATGGGCCCACCATAGAAGTGCCAACCCATTGGTCTACATTGCCTTGGACATCAGTCCCATGCTCAAGCAATGTATCTGCCATGTCAAATAATGCCTCATGTGTATACTCAATGATAGGACCTGCAATAGGATAGACCTGAGGGGGTTTTGGTGTGTGTGGTGAGCATGGCACATGGTTGGGATCTGTCTTGGAACCTTCCCTCTCTTGGGGCATCCCATGACCAACACCCTGGTTGCCTAAGAGATCAAAGTAGTTAACATGTTTTCCTAGGATGAATTCTGCATACAACTTCCTAAGGAAATAAAATGGGATGTCCCTATTCCCATGGGGGTCTTCATCAAAGACCATATACAAAAATGGAATTTGCATTTGGTTCAATGCACCATTCTATGGAAATGTGTGCTCGACTGGTGGGTGGAACCAATCCGGTGCTAGGGTCCCAGAATAATGAAAATAACTGGTCTTTTGTAATTTTAAGGGCTTTGATGTCTTTATGAGTCAATCCATTAGAGTAGTATTGCCTCATGGATTCTATGTATAAGGTAATGTTTTATAGAGCTCCTTGGGCATCATAAATTGTGTTTGTTATTGTGTCGAAGGCAACGGCTAAAGAATCTCTAAAATGACCCCCTCCTCTAATAGATGAGCTAAGGCGCCTCAATGACACCAAGCATGCAATAATCTATGTGTTTCTATCTTGTTCCCCCTCCGGGTTTGGGTTTGGTTGTGGGTTAGGTTGTTGTGGTTTATTAGAGGGTGGGTTTTCCACATTGTGTTGTTCATTTGTGTTGTCTATTAATATTTAAACAAAAAAATACATGTTATTTTACTTATAATCATTATTTGATTGTTCACATTCAATTATTTTTTTAAATTTGTTCAAAATAATTATAAAAACAATGAAATTATGAAAAAAATTAAAGAATGGAAGAATAAATGAAAAGGATAATCTAGCATTTACCTACCATTGGAGCAATCCACCTCAAACTTGACCTCGACCTTGAAAAGGTAAAACGCAAATCGCACTTGCGCTATTTCGCTCCTGCGGTTTTTCACTGTCCTGATCCTGTGAAAATGAGATTTGAGGGGCCTACGGCCTCTGTTTTTTTTCTTTTCTTTTCAATATTGCATATGCGATATTGAAAAGTAAGGAAGTAAGCTTTTTTTTTTAACTAAGTGTATGTTGTCTCATGGGAAGTGCATCCCTCTTGTGCTTGCTTCTATCATACCTTGGATGATTATGCTTCCATTCAATGATGGTGTATTCATTTCAATTAGGGATTTTAAATGCATTTGTGTTTATTTTAGTCTTCTCCTCAATTGAATTGAATATTTCTTCAACGGTGTTATGATTGTTTTCAAAACAAAGACTACACTTTTCATGTGGAGATATTTAACAACCAAATATTTTATCTCAAATCGTGGTGCTCTTCTCAAATTTTGAATTTGTCTTCAACTGGGAAACTATCTTATCCAAATATTCTTCTGTATAGAAAGGATCTCAAACTCTTTCCTTTGAAAAAGTTATTTATTCTGTTGAAGTTGACTTGTTAGGTCTTCATCAATTTTCTTGGCAGATCTACTATTTGACTTTTCTTACACCAACAATGGTATTTTCAAATTATTCGTGGTTCTTATGTATTTGTTTCAGTTCCTTTATTAGGGACATAATTTCAACTTCTTGCTTGCAATTTTTTTCCTTCTCCTCTATTTTATTTGTCAGGGTTTGTTGTGTCTTTTCAATTTTTTCTTTCAATCCAATGTTAAGACCTAAATGTTGGGAACATTTCCCCCTATTGGGCATAGTTCCCCCTATAGTGTGGCACAGTTTACCTCCTATATGGCAGTGTATTACATATTATTGATGTAGGATTGGGTCTATTAGTTTTTATTGTACACATAGGTCTCCTCTATATAGTAAGGGGATATTCTCATATTAGTAAGCATTTCATATTGTCTTGTCTTGGGTACATAACTACATTGTGTAAGGAGGTTCCTCCGTCAAAGAGGATTGTTATTTATCTGTGTTCTTCATTATTCAGGCATGGATTACTCTCTTTTATCATGTTTCTACTATTTGTGTGTTATGTATGGGACTTGGTTGCATAACATCCAAAACTAATCTTTTAGTCCCTTCTTTTGAAATATAATATTGATCTTGATACTTTTGCAATTGCTCCATTAATGATTAGTTTTCTCTTTCATCCTTCCTTAGTCCACATAGAGAACTAATAAGTTCTTCCTCTAGATATACTTATTCTTCGGTTTCAAAGTCTTCTTTATCTTTGGAGACTTTGCTTTTTCTCTCAATGGCTTCATCATTTGTTTTGGGTTGTACCTCATTTTATTGAGAGAGTTTCTTTTGAATAAAGATAGTATATATTCTCCCAGAGCTATGTAGTTCAATTCCATTGTCCCATTTTGTTCTTCTCACAATATGATAGGCCATTCAAAATTGCATTCATTTTCTTTGGACTGTCTTTATGTAGATGATTTGTTATTGAACCTTTTGGTTGATTCTTTGGATTTGTGTATCCATTATGAACTACACTCCAAATGTCAAGCTCAACAACTTGCATATATGCCTCTATTCTTATGATCCATGGTACATAATCTATTCCATTTAAAAGGGAAATTTTTTAGGATATACTAATTGAAAATCCATGAGTAATCTATGGGATATGTATTCTAGTTGTCAAACTATGTGAATAAAACATGCTTTGACACCAATTGTTTGAATATTTATAGATGTTGAGATGGGGGGGGTGAATCGATATTAGACACTTCTACTAATTTTAACTTCATCACTTCAAGTAATAATCACACATTAATAAAACATTCAACAACCATTCAATACAAATGCACAATACATAATGATTTTAAATGGAAATCCAAAGAGGGAGAAAACCACCAAAGTTGTATCCTTTATTACTAAATTGTTTTTTTGGTTCCTCGTACCACCAAATGCGATATGGAACATTTACAAAATGCATATGCGATATATCGCATATGTGTTTTGTAAATGTTGCATATCGCATATGCGATATATCGCATCCGCGATACATTTTCACGAACCTTAGCCTTGTGTTTGGGCTTGGGTTATTCCGAACGTACCATAAATAATGCATATGCATTCTTGATTTGCACTTCAGAAGTGCGCTTCTGATTTCCTAAGTGGCACCAAAAAGTGGAACCAACTTCATATGAGTGCCCCCCAAGCAATCCCAAACCTACCAATCCTAGTCCCAAGGCTGCCAACAGGCATGCCAATTAGGATAGTAAACCAAATCGTGCCTCCGTTTTATTTAAGAAAATTGAGCATCCATTTTATTTAAGAAAATCGCACCTCTGTTTTAGTGAAAAAAATCGTGCACGTGTTTTGGAAAGCCTTTTTTGTCAAAATAGGTCTATCCCGTCTTTTTTACCACATCGCATGACTATTGGAGTTCTTTGGAGCAAACCTCAATTGGGCGAATGCGTTTTTGGGTGTGCCAAAGCCATCCACCTCCACCTTTGGATCAACCTCCAATTTGTGAGGTATTTTCCTCATTTCTTTTCATGTTTTTTTTCTCTTTGTTCATCAATTTATTTGCCCTAAATTGAAAAATTAAACCAAAATAAATTAAATTATGGCCAATGGAAGCAAAAACCCCAATGTAATTGGCCAATGGAAACCAAATCCCCAATTTAATCATAAAAATTAAATAATTTTGATTATTTACCAAAATTCATACCCAAAATTCCCATGCCCAATGGAAACCAAAACCCCAATTAACTCAAAAAACAAATGAATTTCACTATTTCCATATGCATATTCACAAGAGTCCTTGTGAATCCATACCAAAATTCACAAATATACAAAGTTTGTCAAGCACATTGAAAGTTTGCATAAGTAGTTTACATGCCCAATGTAAACCAAAACCCCAATTAACTAATAAAAAACAAACAAACCTCACTATTTGCATATATGTATATTCACAAGCATCATTGTGAATCCAAACCAAAATTAACAAATATGCAAATTTTGTCAATTATGTTGCAAGCTTGCATACAACTAAAAAAAAATCAAGTAGAATTCATATATTCCCATAAAATACATAAACAAACATGGTAAATCCCTTTCCTCTATCCGAAATATCGAAGTTGGTATTCCAAGAACATCAATAAACACCTTATAGTTTTGATGAAACTTCCTAATCCAAGTGTTAAAATAAGGTATACAAGCTTCCCATGCTTTTAACAAATATTTCGTCTTGAACGAAGGGTACTTTTTGGTTAAGGTCAAGACAACAAAGTTCAATAATAGACTCTATGAACGTGAAGATACATAGGTAGGTTGATGTGTTTGATTAAATAGGCCAATCACATACTATCATACATGATATAATCTAGTGGAACCCTTACAACCATAAAATCCATAAAGATCTGCTAAATAGACTTTGGAGTCCAAAAACATCACGCTACAACAAATAATTACATATCTAACAAAATCGTTTCCTATAATGGGTTTTATTTATCAACAACACATTATGCCACCTATTCTAGGGTCTAGTTGTTGACTCTACCTGCAATCTGGGAGCTGGTCTTGCAAAGGCAATAGTCAGCACCTCACAATTTCGACGAAACTTCATAATCCAAGCCTTAAAATAAGCTAGAGGAGCTTCACAATCAACATATGCACTTAAGACACTTTATGTAAACATACATACTTAAAAATTGGAATTAATACTTGAATTTAGGACATAAATATGAAATGAAAAAATGTTAAATGTTTATTCTTTATTGTAAAATTCAAGGTCAATTTTTAAATTTACATGATAGATTTAGTTTATGTTGTTATTTGTCCTACATTAGTTATACAGTTTTCAATGATTAGAGATGTCATTATATCATGTGTTTATATTTCTAATGATATTTTATTTGTATTTATGATTGCAGTGGCTACTACGGATAACAATGTGGAGATATTGAGGGTTATTGGCCATTTGAGAGAGATTGGTTCTGCTTGGAGGGGTGGAGATGAGCTCTATCGCTCCTTGTCAGATTCTTTGTTGTCTATTGTTGATACGATCGTAGGATCGAATGATGCTTTATATAGCATCACATCTTACACGGAGAGGAAAATACAACAATATGCTGGTGGGTTGAGCTACAACGAGGTAAAAAAGCTCAAAATAACAAAACAACACATCTATTCATTGTTTAGATTTCTTGGGATGAATGAAATTATGGAGATCACTAGGACACATATTTCTATTGAGTGGTGCGCATTTCCACCCATCAGAGACAATTGGATGGATAGGTGGTACATGGTCTTTTACATTCCCCCTCACAACAATAGGGAAGTACCATTGTACTTCCTTCAAAAATTGTATCCATAGTTTGTGATGGGGAAACATGTTAACTATTTTGACATGTTGGGCTTCCAGGGAGTTGGTAGGGGGATGCCCCAACACTGACCCAATTCTAGGCATAGAGATACCAATCCACAGATACCTGTGCCGCATGCCCAACTACCAAGGGCAGACATCCCTCCTGCACATGACATGGTTTCCCAGAAACAAGAGGATTTTTTTGCTCTAGCTGAGATGCTCTCTCGACACATGACCACTATTGACCAGAGAGCACCCTCTTCCTCTGCTGGTGTACAACCACCAGCTTCTGGTGGTGGAGGGACATCTATTGGTGGGGATAGACTGACATCCCATGTGCCTCATAGCAAGATACACATCGACACATCATGTGGGGTACCCTGTTATGGTCCTGGACCAAGACATGGTACCACTACGATGACTGGTGGTTGGGTAGGGACATTGTTTTAAAACTTTGTTATTGTTCGATTTTTAATTTTTCCATACTATATGTAAAATATTAAAAGATTCATAATATATGCAATATTTACTCTTGCAGGAGATTGACGCCTCTCACAAGGGTGGTACTGCACCCGGTGTGGTTGTACCCGAGGCCCAAACAACCACCATTGAGGTATAATTAAATTTTTTTTTTTGTTAATACATATCATTTTGTTAATGCATGTGTTAGTCTTGATTAATTTATTAAATTTTCTAATATTTACAATTTTTGAAGTTGCAAGAACCCCACTTAAAACGTGATGTAAGTACATGGGTTATGACTGAATCTTGTTTGAATTATTTAAATTTATTACTGTACACTCCTTTATAGATCGCTAATATTTATAATTTTTAAACTTGTAGATGTTATTAGAATCTGAAGAGGGGCAATAAATTGATGGAAGTGGTCACTCCCATGGGGGAGACATGTCCAAGGAAGGGGTAAGTATATTACAACATGTTAGTTTTTTAGTACATATTATTCCATCCATTAAACTCCATGTCTAACTATGGTAACACTTTATGATTGCAGACATCATCATAGATCCCTACACCACCTCTTTAGTTTGGATCTCCCCATAGTCCAAACATAGATAAGGGGGTTTGTTTACACTAGATGACGCTCTTCCTTGAACATAGTGGGTGTGCATGAGGATCAACCTACTCATCCCATTGTAATGTACATACTTCCAATGGAAGTTGTTTCTTAGCTATGAATTCACTTCACAAGTATTTTTTCTTAATGTTATTTTTGCATGTTTACAGCATTAGGATCTAGAGTCATCGGTGCCAAAACTTAGTGGGATTGTTGATGCTATAGTCAATGCTGCATATACAATAGGGATAAGTCATACTGAGCTACATCTACTTGAATATTTGTAATTGTACATTTCATTTGTATTGTTTATGGATATGCACGATGTCTAACTATTTTATCATTTGGTGAATGTAGCCACACCCTGGTCCATTAGTGTATGCAACTGAGGTTGATGTTCAACCTACGGCTTCTCTTATTACTGAATAGTCCCAGGGTAATCCCCTACAAATGGTTTTTTTGGTAAGATGTCCATTTTTTACATAATTTATTAGTACTTTCTCATTCATGTACATGTTGATAATTGTTGAGATAATTGACATTTTTTTTATTCACAGAAAAGCATTGCAGAGAGACTCTCTATAAGGAGGAGGACACCATAGGAACCTATACCCTTGACACCAGAGGCATCTATACCCCCGACATATGCAATGAGTCTATGTTTGATTTAAAATTGAGTCATATTTTAAATTTTCAAACTTTGTTATTGTTGGACAGTACTAGTTCAGTTAGGTGATCAAGAAATATTGTCATTGATTTGTAGTTGTCAGAGATGCACAGTCGTTATAGACAGAGGCGAAAAGCATCAGGGTCCGGGAAAAACAAGAGAAAGTTAGATTATTTATGTGTTAGTCCAGGTAAAATATGTATTTTTATCTACAATCCGGAGTTAGAGTATAGGGGCACGGTCCAGGACATGTGTACTTTTGTTTGTACATGTACTCAAATATGTTTTTGATACATGTACATTGATAGGACATAGATGGGCCTTCTATTTTAGTATTATAACTTTCATGATATAAAAAATATTTCATATCAAGTCTCTTGAGATCTTCATGCTTCAGTCTTTTAAGTGTGAGTATACATGTGTGGCCAAGAATGTTTCTATGTGTAATGTTCCCAATTTTTTATAGATTTTACGATTGCATGGAGATATCAATTATAAATTTGAGAACAATGCACAATTACAATATTACGTAATGACAAAAATGTACATTTTAATTGTTTTTTACCACAATCCAATTGCATATACAATGTTAAATTGTATTCACAAAGATGGAACATACCTAATACACATAAGCACCTAGCACAACTAAGCAATTGATCCAACTAGGTGGAATACAAAAAGCACCTTACCCACATAGCAACCTAACAAAATTTTAAAGGATGCACGAAGTTGAAACACCTAAGTGATGAACCTGTGTGGTCTACATAAATAAAATTAGTGTTTAGCATGATGTCTTTCATCTAAAGAATACATGGGATACACATCAAACCTAAAAGTATCCGAGTATCATAAGGTTGATTCAAAATAATGGTTATGACTATATCCTGCACATTATGTATGTCCTACACATTATTTTATCATTTTGTTAACGTACATGGAATTTGATGAATGGCCTCGAGTAACAACTTTGAAAGAGATGAAAGTTATGTGTGATTTTATTATAGTTTAAATTGATTAGAGAAGTACTATTCTAAATCTTGTTTTATAAATTCATGTTTATGGAGTATTATTCGAAGCATTCGTAGCGTGAAGGTATATATATTGTAATAATGGCGTAATAGGTTGGCCACTTGTTTCTAAACATAAGCATGTTCCATTACATGGTTACTGACGTAATGGCATTGTCTCCTCCTGCATTTCATTGTACAAATGCTCACATCTCTTAGATGACCTAGCTAACTTAATATGGGAAACAAACTTATTTCGAGTTTTCAAACCCACGAATGATATGAGATCCTAAGATAAATTCACCTCCACATAGAGATGGAAAACTCCTTTTTGCCTTGATTAAAACAAAAACAAAGAATATTTCTTGCTTGACAATGATGGGAAATAAGTCTCGATCAACACCTCACAATAGGTAACATAATTCTCGACAGTTGCACATGGAATAATAGTTTGCAACAAGTATTTTTTAAAGAGGGGAAGATCTACAATCACCTTCAAGCTGACCTCTATGTGCAAAAATTTCACATTCACTTACTGAGAAAAACCCTAGTTTCCAAAATTGACAAAAAAAAATGATCCCTTGTCCATGGACCTAGAGTAGAGGGCCACTCTAGCACTATCCGGATGTCCTGAATCCAATGGAGCTGACAGTTTATCCATCCAAGCAATAGTCATCAATATATGGAACGTTGAATCCCACCTCCTACAGGCTTTCAGGGACACCTATTGAATCCCTAACCAGGGCATAGAATGGAAACCATGCATCAAAAAGGGATTTCAGTGGGTCGTGCAAGCATGTTTAGGTACGTTCCATGTGGGAACGCTAGCCACACATTCACGATCGAGGAATTTCCAAATCGGACCCCTATGTGCAGAAATTGGACATTCACTTACTAAGCAAAACCCTAGTTTCAAAAATTGACTGAAAAAATGATCCCTTGTTCATGGACCCATATTAGAGGGCCACCATAGCATTATCCCGATGTCCCGAATCCAATGGAGCCAACGCTTCATCGATCCGAGAAATGGTCATCATTCTATGGAACGTTGAATCTCACCTCCTATAGGCTTTTAGGGACACTTGTCGAATCCCTACCCAGGGCATAGAATGGAAACCGTGCATTAAAAAGGGATTCCTGTGGATTGTGCAATCATGTTTAGGAATGTGTTATGTGGGAATTCTGGCCACACCTTCATGGTTAAGAAATATGCAAAGTTGATCCCCATGTGCAAAAATTTCACATTTGCTTATTGAGAAAAACCCTAGTTTCCAAAATTGACCGAAAAAATGATCCCTTGTCCATGGACCCAAATTAGAGGGCCACCCACGCACTATCCCGATGTCTTGAATCCAATAGAGAAAATGGTTCATCGATTCTAGTAAGGTTCATCATTCTATGGCACGTTGAATCCCACCTCCTACAGGCTTTCATGGACACCTTTTGAATCCCTACCCAGGGCATATAATGGAAACCGTGCATAAAAAAGGGATTCCAGTTAGTCATGCAAACATTTTTAGGCATGTGTTATGTGGTAATTCTAGCCACACCTTCATGATCAAGAAATATGCAAAGTTGACCACCATGTGCAAAAATTTCACATTCACTTACTGAGCAAAACCCTAGTTTCCAAAATTGACCGAAAAAACAATCCCTTGTCCATGGACCTAGATTAGAGGGCTACCCGAGCACTATCCTGATGTCCTGAATCCAATGGAGCTGATGGTTCATCAATGCAAGCAATGGTCATCATTCTATGGCACGTTGAATCCCACCTCATATAGGCTTTTAGGACACCTGTTGAATCCCTACATGGGGCATAGAGTGGAAACTATGCATCAAAAAGGGATTCTTGTGGGTCGTGCAAAATTTTTTAGGCATGTGTTATGTGGGAATGCTAGCCACATATTCATGGTCGAGCAATATGTGAAGTTGACCTCCATGTGTGAAAATTTCACATTCACTTACTGAGCAAAACCCTAGTTTCCAAAATTGACCAAAAAAATGATTCCTTGTCCATCGACCTAGATTAGAGGGCCACCTAACCACTATATTGATGTCCTGAATCCAACAGAGCCAATGGTTCATCAATTCCATCAAGGTTCATCATTCTATGGCACATTGAATCCCACCTCCTACAGGCTTCCAGGGACACCTATTGAGTCCCTACCCGGGGCATAGAATGGAAATCATGCATAAAAAAGGGCTTTCAGTTGGTCATGAAAACGTGTTTAGGCATGTGTTATGTGGGAATGCTAGCCACACCTTCATGGTCTAGCAATATGCAAAGTTGACTCCCATGTGAAAAAATTTCACATTCACTTACTAAGCAGAAACCTAGTTTCCAAAATTGACCGAAAAAACAATCCCTTATCCATGGACCCAGATTAGAGGGCAACCCTAGCACTATCCCAATGTCCTCAATCCAATGGATCCAACAGTTCATTGATGCAAGAAACAATCATGATTCTATGGCACGTTGAATCCCACCTCCTATAGGATTTTAGGGACACCTATTGAATCCCTACCTGGGGCACAGAATTGAAACCGTGCATCAAAAAGGGATTCTGTTGGATCGTTGAAGCGTGTTTAGGAATGTGTTATGTCAGAATGCTAGCCACACCTTCATGGTCAAGCAATATGTGAATTTGACCCCCATGTGCAAAAAATTCACATTCACTTACTGAGCAAAACCCTAGTTTCTAAAATTGACCAAAAAAATGGTCTCTTATCCATGGAACCAGATTAGAGGGCCTCCCTAGCACTATACCAATGTCCTAAATCCAACAGAGGTGACAGTTCATCGATCCAAGCAACGGTCATCATTCTATGGCACGTTGAATCCCACCTCCTATAGGCTTTCAGGGACACCTGTTGAATCCCTACCTGGGGCATAGAATGGAAACCATGCATCAAAAAGGACTTTCGGTGGGTCGTACAAGCATGTTTAGGCATGTGTTATGTGGGAATGCTAGCCACAACTTCATGGTCGAGAAATATGTGAATTTGATGCCCATGTGCACAAATTTCACATTCACTTATTGAGAAAAACCCTAGTTTCGAAAATTAACCAAAAAAATGGTTTCTTATCCATGGAAGCAGATGAGAGGGCCTCCCATAGCACTATCCCAATGTCTTGAATCCAATGGAGCCAACGGTTTGTCAATCCGAGCAACAACCATTATTCTATCACACGTTGAATCCTACCTCCTATAGGATTTCAGGGACACCTGTTGAATCCCTACCCGGGGCATATAATGGAAACCATGGATCAAAAACGGAATCCGATGGGTCATGCAAGTGTGTTTAGGCATGTTTTATGTGGGAACGCTAGCCACACATTCACGGCTAAGCAATATGCGAATTTGACCTCCATGTGCAAAAATTTCACATTCACTTATTGAGCAAAACCCTAGTTTCCAAAATTGACCAAAAAATGGTCTCTTATCCATGGAACCAGATTAGAGGGCCTCCCATAGCACTATCGTGATGTCTTGAATCGAATGGAGCCAACGGTTCGTTGATCTATGCAACGGCCATCATTCTATCCCATGTTGAATCCTACCTCCTACAGGATTTCACGGACACCTGTTGAATCCCTACCTGGGGCATAGAATGGAAACCGTGCATCAAAAAGGGCTTCCGGTGGGTTGTGCAAGTGTGTTTAGGGATTCCCATGGAGAAACAAATTATCGGATTCAAGGAGATGTCCTTATAGGATCAACTTTGAGATTCAAGGAAAATGCAATAGACATATCCCAGATAGAGTGGTAGATAATGGTCTTGGGCTATAACGCATGATTCATGTAACTATCAATATAATACAACAAATCCATTGTAGAATTCTATTGAATTTATCAATCGATCAAGCGCTCAATGTATCAAACTGTACATAATCAGTGAGACTATGAAACCAAAATATCTGACTACCACATACCTGACTACCTACCTGTGGTCATTCGACTAGACCATCGGGATCATCTCTAATAGAAACGGTATCCTTTAGCCTCTCATGCTCGGAGTAAGGAAACAAGTATCGTGACTTTGATGATTTCTTGTTTGGCATTTTTTGCAACTCGATTTTTGTGCCAATAACTAAGTTTGTATAATGGTATACAATTTGATCTGGTCTATAATATTCAAATACATAACCTTTTTTCTTTCAATGTCTCTCTAACTTCGTCACTTTTATACCAACATTTAATTAAATCTGCAAAGGTTTCGGTGGCCTTGATGTGCACCTACGTTTTACTGCTTGATCAGTTCCATGCAGTACTCGTTCTTCTACTGATATGGTGATCGAAGGCCCATCGAGCAAATGCTTTTGTATTTCTTGATCTGGATTGGTAAGAAGAACTGTGGCATCCTCAACAACCGGAATTGGTTGAGTTTCCATAGAGCCTCTTCGATTGATCATGCTATTTCTTTTCTTCTCTCTAATTTCTTCAAGGATTTCATTGGGTATCTGCTTCCTTGCTGATTTTCTTGCTCGATTGCGTGAGTTTCCCATTACCATAATGATCAATGATATAGATGGTTTCCTTTTCTAGCTCCTCAATGGGAAACTACCCAAGCTTGGTTTCTTTCTTTCTCAATTGTGTCTAGATACTCAAAAAAGGGGGAAGATTGGGAAGAATGTTTCCTTTGCTAGCTGCTCAATCCCAAGAGAAACAATGGTAGAGATGCTCCATCATGCTCCTCAATGGGAAATTCCCTAAGCTTGGTAAATATCTTGAACAATTGTGTCTACATACTCTTAAGCTAGGGGGAAATGATTGGCAAGAATACATTGCCTTTGCTAGCTCCTCAATTGCAAGAAAAACAATGGTAGAAATGTTGTATGGTTCTCCTCAATAGGAAATTCTCCAAACTTGGTTTCTTTCTTGCTCAATTGTGTCTACATACTCCACCACAGTGACCAAGTTAATGTTGCCTTTACTATCTCCTCAATTGCAAGAAAAACAATGGTGGAGATGCTCTATGTGGCTCCTTGCTCAATTAATGGATTCTTTCTTGCTCAATTCATTCTTTATTTCTTGCTCCTCAATGTATACTATGATCCAAGCAATACTTAGAAACTTGTGGTGGAGATGCTTGATTCACAAAACAAGATTGCGTGAAAATATGGTGAACAAGATAATGTTCATGCACTGTCTGTAACCTGAATTTACACACGAACTGTCAAACTTGTGAAAATGTGTTTAGAGTGTTTCTCGAACAAGGAATGCTACTATTTATACTAAGGATAAACATGCATGCATTATTGTTAACTAAAATGGGGGTGTGTTTCAGATACATAAAACGAGTGCGTGTTTTACTCTAATAGAATTTTGGAGCATTTAAGAAGGTAGTTGCATGACTAAGGGATCATTAAAGGTTTAGGGGGAATTAACAAGTGCTCCCTTATTCTTTGCGCCTTAATGGCCCCCCTTTCTTCAACCTAACTATATTGTTTTACAGCTCTAGGGATATGTAATAAGGGGATACATGGGGATATGTGTGTGTGTGTGTGTGTGAGATAGGTTAGGGGGTGTTGGTGGTAATGGGAGACATACGAATGTGTGTGTGTGTTACGGAGAGAAATTCCTATGGCTTGGGGTACCACAACAGACAGCTAGAAATCTGCTGGAAGGAGGGCATTAAGGCATCCCCCATCATCCAACACGAGGTACTCAGCAAGGCTGTATAATATGGAAGAACTCATTCATAAGGTGCACGAACCAGTAACTGTACCGGGAATGGCCGACATGCAAAGTCAAGATAACTGAGGAATGGTCGACTCAGGTTTCAACTTCCTTCGAACAAGAGCATAACGGCATATGGTTACTGAATGAAGGTAGCATAGACTCGATATACAAACTGGGACATCTCTATGACGCAGGAGGCATCAATAGAGGCTCCATAGGGACTGGAAGCTTAACCAGTTGGTGGAGATAAAACTCAGATAACGAGTACAGCTCCTAAAGTCAAACTATAACCCAACCAATGGATGTGATATACAGTGCTCTGTTCGAAGGCGACACGACTCGACAGCTGCCAAAGATAATATCTTTTCTTGTCCGGCTTTTTGGTTTTTTGATTTTTTTGGTCTTTTTCAGTTATTTGAAAAGCTTGAAAGAAGAATAAACTAGCTTTATAGTTACAAAATAGGAGGAGATGAGTGTCATAAAGGCAAACAAACTAGTTCCAAGCAATGGAACATACCTATGCTCAATGCAAGGATACATGTGTAGGATATCGACACTCGGGGGAAAATCCCCTCCCGGTAGAAAAGGGAAGCTGCGAAAGATATAAATAAAGGCTCTGCATGGCTAGACATGAGACAAGCTCGGGCTATATGGCTGAAACAGAATGCCAGGGGAGCCGGCGTAAAGCTCAATAAGACAGGCAAAGCTCATGATAATGCATTCACAACTCGATATAAGGGGAGTCCGGAGGGATACAGGCCAGCATAAGATCAAGAGGAGTATGAGGCTCTTGCTAAATGTCATGGCAATACTATACAACGGACTCCCACACCCTAAAGGGGGAAACATCGGCATGGGCACCAAATGCAAATAAGGTGCTAACTAGGGTACCCATGTAAGGTGAGGCTCTACCACTCACATCATGCCACTTCTATAGCAGCAAGAAGGTTCCGTGACATAATAGAGTGGGTTCGTACCTAAGGATATAGTGACATGGTCATAAGGTCATGCAAAATGCAAACGGTGGTGAACCTAACCTATATGCTAGTATAGATGTTATACCTGAGATCAGTACGGACGTTTTACCCATTGGAGCTCTAATATTCAACTGCAAATTCCAGGAGATTCAACCGACGGAATTCACAACCGATTCTTCCAGGTACTTACTCATGTTCTCAGCTTGCATTTCAATACAAATTCTATAATTTTTCATGGTCGAATGAGTTTTTAATGGCCAAAATTACATGAGCGCCATGGCCCACGCGGATATCGAGGTTTTTTCCGCGTATAGGCCTGGCTATATGCGGAAAAGGGGCCTGAAACCGCGTACATACGTGGCTGTTTTGAAAACAGCCGCGTATGACGCCGCGCACTAAGATTTTAATGAATCTAATGGACATTTTGGTCAACTTCTCATGCAGGATGGTGCTAGAGTGGCGAGAACGCGAGCATGGTGATGTAGAGGAGGCAGTAAGAGCTGATAGAATGCCTCAAGAGGCTCTAAGAAGATGCGGAATCTACAAGTTTTGGTGCCTAGGAGGCTTGAGGGCCAAACCAAGACTACTACAGATGCTTGTAGACTATTGGGATCCGGATTCAGAGTCCTTCCGGCTAAACGGCATGTCCCTCACCATTGAGGTGGAGGATATCTATTTTATCATAGGTCTATCACGGCGGGGTGAGACGGTGAACCTTCGTTCCTGCGGAGGGCCAGGTCATGGGCTGACTATAGATGAGTACATCGCAGTATACTGCTATCCAGAGACAGAGAAGGTGGGGAGCCAAGTCCCCACCAACGCTATACAGGAACTGGGCCTAAAGGCCATCTTACTGACGCTGGGCAGGATAGCAGGCTTAGCATCACTCCATCAGGCCTCTCGGCCATTGATGTTCTATGCGGTGGAGTGCATGACACCGACCATCTATGACTGGAGCACATCACTGTTGAGCAACATGAAACATCAGCTCAGTGAGTGCAAGGAAAGTAGGATACGGAACTTCGGGTTTAGTAGTATCTTGAGCACTTTCTTCTTCGAGCGGGTTCCAGGATTGAGCCCTAGAGTGGATGTTCCTCTCCACAGCGTTCGAGATCCATCCCAACGACGTTGGGCAGACACGATGCGCAGACTGGGGGGCAGTAGGGTGGCCAACCCCTATCCATCAGACTTTTTTCCTTGGTGGCGATGACAGATTATTGCCATAGAGGAATACCCTTATGCAGGGATAGACTTCCGGGGAGACCCGTACATGCCATTACCACCAGGGTCAGCATATGGAGACATAGGTAACGAATCTCGACCCTAACTCTTTTTAAAATTTTTGAAGTGTTTAATTTTTTTTTCTTTTTGTGTTTTCTTGATTAATGGAATCAAAAAGACATGTTTTTGGGTGATAATACATAGTGACATCTACCATTGATGTGCAGATGTGGGACCATGGCGACCAGAGGGCTTCCCACGTCATAGACGGAGGGGAAGAGGAGACGATATCACCGGTGTGGATGCGGAGCGAATGCTCCAAAGCATCCATACCAACTTTGTGCTACTGAATCATAGGATTCCCATGGCGCAAGTCGAGGACATGCCTGAGGCTATGCAGAGACAGGGGGTTGGTGTACCATGCGCATGGGTGCATTTATTCCGGCGGCTAGCTAGAGCCGTGGTGACATATCATGATCACAACCCTCATCCACCTCCACAGGAGTAGACAGCTGGGAGTGTATCTATTTTGTACTACCGTGTATATGATGGTGGCTTTCAAAGCCCCAATTTTGTATTATGACACTATGTATTACCACATTTTGATGTAAAAAAAAGTTTTATGGTGATCGGTTTATCTATTTACATGTGTAAACATTGTGTTTATGATTAATTTATGATGAATGAAACAAATGCCAATCTAACACATAGTTAGCATATGAGTCAGCAATTTGATTAAAAATTCTTGGAATGTGTATATATGTTATGTTCTCAAATTTCCGTTCTAGCAATCTCACATGTAAGAATCTCCTCAATAACGTCGGATCTCTAACATGGTACAAACCATTTAGCTGTGACACTACTAACTCTGAATCAAGACGTACCTCAAGAGAGAGAACACCATGCAAAATGGCATCCCGTAGAAGCTTGATAACGGCACTATATTCAGCAACATTGTTGGAAGATGGCCGTAGACATACACCTACTGAAGACAATACATGACCCATAGGAGTAAAAATCACCCAAGTAGCTGAGGTTGAGTGTTGAGTGTGACGGCTTGCACCATCTATGAATCCTACGAAGGTGGAAGATTCCATTGACATCTGCCACAAGAAATGGAAACTAATCACAAACCCGATCACGATAAACAAGACCTAACTATGCAAAAAAGCTGTACAATAATATACAACAAACAACCTTGGCTAAAGATTATGCATAGTATTTTTTAAGATAGAGCCCATTTCTAGGCTCCGCCAAGGCTGTCCCTTCGTAATCCACTAACTCGTAGGAACCCTTCTCTAATACTCGCTTGACCACGTAAGGACCACGCCACATAGGATTGAACTTCCCTGCCCCCAAGGGTTCTTTTGATTGATCCCACAAAAGGACCAAGTCTCCCTCACTAAACACTCTCGGACGGATAGACTTATCATATTGGGCATTCACGCGACGCTTATTAACCTCTAGAGTCACCAAGGCATCTCTACGCTGCTCATCGAGTTGCTCAAGGTGAACCAAATGCTCCTCCAAAGGCGAAGTGTTTGGTAAGAGTTCTACGGCTAACTTCAATGAAGGAATCTCGCATTCAACCGGCAATATTGACTCCACTCCATGAACAAGCTGATATGGAGAAAAATCAGTGGCAATCTTTACCGCGGTTTGGTACGCCCACAAAGTAGGATACAACATAATATGCCAATTCGTCTTGCTTTGTCCAATGGTTCGTTGGAGAATGGACTTAAGTGATTTATTCACAGCTTCAACCTGTCCATTCGCTTGAGGATAGTAAGAAGAGGAGTGCTCTTGCTTATATCCTAACTTGGAGGCCAACTCTTCCATCATCCGATTCTGAAAGTGTGAGCCATGGTCAGTGACAAGCTCTCTCGGAATCCCGAACCTAGAGATGATTTGGTTGAATATGAAGTGAGCGGCTGTCTCACCGTCGGATTTTACTGTAGGCATTGCCTCAGCCCATTTCGTGAAGTAATCGACAGCCACAATGCTATGATGGTGCCCCCCAGCCGAAGCTGGGTTGCAATCCATAAAATATAGCCCCCACTTGGTGAAGGGACCAGCGGTGATAATAGGGTGAAATGGGGCAGGCTTCGAGTACATATTACATGCAAACACCTGGCAAGGGTGGCACCTCTTGACCGCTTCAATACAATCCTTGAAAATCGACAGCCAAAAATATCCTGCTCTCAAAATATTTTGGGCTGTAGCAAGCCCAGATAAATGACCACCACACGCCCCTCCGTGGCAATCATTAAGCACTACCTCAGCCTCATCGTGAGTTAAACAACGTTGTAAAAGGGAATCTACCCCATGACAGTACAAAGTATTGTCCACTATGAGGTAGTTCTTGGAAACGTGACGTAATCGACGTCGCTCATCCCGTGAGAGGTGAGTAGGGGTCCTCTGCGTTTGCAAATATACTATGATATCATCGTACCATGGGTCAGTCGTAGAGATCAAGAAAATGTGTTCATCAACGAACGTATCTTCACATACCGACTCCTCAGCCTCGCTCAGAAAATATGATATGAGCTCTGCAAATATTAACGATTTCTTCGATTTTGCCGAAACAAACTCGAGATCAAACTCTTGTAGAATGACAATCCATTTATTATATTTTCCCCCAATCATTCTACGTGTGAGGACGAACTGAAATGGATTGACATGGGAAACCACCAAAGTTTGGCGAAGGAGAATATAATGTCTCAAATGCTGCACCGCATGTACAGTGGCCAAGGCAAGCTTCTCTACATGAGAATACCGAATCTCTGCATCAATAAGGTTTCGGCTCAGATAGTATATGACATGCTCTTGGAGCTCCTCATCCTCTTGAACCAAAACCATCCCAATCGTCTCTAAAGACGCGGCCACATATAATAGAAAATCACGGCTATAATCCGGAGGACTAATCACCGGGGCCGATGCTAGGGCTCTCTTAAGGGCGTCAAAGGACTCCTGGGCTCGCTCATCCCATTCAAAGGGAGTATCCTTCTTCAGGAGACGCATGAAACCTCTAGTCCAATTGGCGAAATTGACAACAAATCTTCGTAGGAAGTTTTCCATGCCTTGCAAACACTGAATATGACGAATATTTCACGGGGGAGACAACAGAAGTATTGCCTCCACTTTCAAGGGGTCGACTCTTATACCCTCTTTCAAAATGATAAATCCTAATAAACGACCTGATTTCACACAAAAGATGCACTTATGAGGGTTTAATCTAACAGCATAGTGCCGGCATCTTTCGAACACCAATCTCAAGTGATAAGAATGACGCATCCTCATACGAGAATGAGCAGCGAGGTCATCCAAAAATACTTCAATAATGGACTTGAGATCATGGAAAATAAAGGTCATCGCCCGCTGAAAAGTAGCTCCGGCGTTTTTAAGGCCGAAAGGCATTTTTCGATATGCAAATGTTCCCCAAGGACAAATAAATGCGGTCTTATGTTGGTCCTCAGGTTTAATTTGAATCTGATTATATCCAGAAAAACCGTCCATAAAGGAGAACACCTCACTACCCACACACTCATCTAAAATCTGATCAATAAATGGTGTGGGGAAGTTATCCTTAGGACAGGCACGATTTAAATCATGGAAATCAGTGCATATACGGATCACTCCTTGCTTCTTATATACCGGAACGGGATTTGAAACCCACTCCATCAAGGGAACGGGATAGATGAAACCAGCTTTCAATAGTTTCTCTATCTCTGCCTTTATGGCAGGTGCTTTCCTAGGATTTACCGCGCGTAAACACTGTCGAACAGGCTTCGCGTTGGGGTAAGTTTTAATCTCGTGTTCAACAATCCGAGGGTCAATCCCTGGCATCTCATCGTAAGACCAAGCAAAAACATCACGGAATTCCTTGAATAGCTCGGTATACTCACGAATCTCATCTTGGGAACAATCCGCCCCAATGTACACATTCTCAACCGTACCAGGGTTGCGAGAAATGTTGATAAGCATAGTTGATGATATGTTTTCCATGTTTCCATCAGCCATCTGACTAGGAGAGCTTAATGGAATCATGGGCCTACCAGCTTTCTGTCTAAGAATCTCCCTATAATCCTCATGCTCCAACAAGTCAAGCTCTGGAAGGAAATATGATCTATGATGGAGTTCCTCCCATGGTGGCTCAACTCCCAACATTGCCTCGATGATCGCTTCATCTGAAGGGAAAATCATATCAAGGAAATCGTGGGCATGAGAAGACTATACTGCCCATGCAGGAAGCACATAGGGGTCTTCTTCCTCTATCCGTGAAGAAGAAGAACAAGGCTCTGCAGCAGATTGAATATTAGCTTGGTAAGCAATCATGGCTACAGGAAACGGCACACTCGTTTTAATGGCATCACTCGAAGGACTCGGTGAAGGAAGAATCCAAGGATCTCCCATATGACTTGTGCGAAAAGGCACCGATCTCGTAGACGTGGAAGCACCATTGAAACTAGCTCCTATCATAAGGACGGGTGTAGGACAACTAAAGGTTCCCATGAGGGAAGGATACATACCTACACCGACACTCCCAGTTGCCGGCTGGGAATGTTCAACTTTCAGAACCGAAGCTTCTGAAGATGCACTAACAGGCGGATTCTTGAATGACATCTGATCAATCGTCACAATCTTCCCATTATGAGGAAAGCATACAACGCGAAATACGGAAGACGCAACGGCTTGCATACTATACATATAATTCCTTCCCAGTAAGAGATTGTAGTCAAGGGGCGCATCAACCACCTTGACCTCTATCGCAATGGTCTTCCCCCCTAAACGGACTTTAAGAGAAGGAAGGATACCGTGCGGCCTAAATGATCTCCCATCAAAAGCAGTTAACATGGTCGTAGACTTTGACAACTCAGGAGAACCAAGACCCTTCCAACAAGACAAAGACATCACAGAAGCAGCAGCGCCCTCGTCAATCGCAGTACGCTTGACGATCAGATTAAGACATTCTACATGCACCAAAAGGGACACATAGTAGGGAAAGCGAGGCTGATGTCCTGCGGTTTCAAACTTGATCACTGAGGAAGAATCATCGCCATTCACACCAAGAGCGGAAAGCAAAGGCTTCCTTTGCGATGGACAACTCTGAAGCACCTCCAATGCAGACATCGCACAAGGAGTATGACCCAAGTCCTCGACAACTGAATAGTTCTGGGCGGCTTGGGTATTTGGATTATGCCCCAAACGCTTAAGTACCCCCTTAGGAATGCGAGGTGCAGCTTTAGGTTTGTCCGCAGGTTTCTCAATACGCAAAGGGGTTCCTGGTGGATCAGGTTCTTTACCTGGGTTGGGTTGTGACGAAGAATAATCTTTTACACTCGTCACAACTTTCACGGCACGGACCATATTAATGCACCCACAACCACTAGTTTCAGGTGGATCATCATCACTAGATTGATCATGGGACTTCGAGTTCATATTTTGGTTATGCGGTAAAGGGTTCGTTAACACAGTTGGGCCCTGTGCTATGAACTTCGAAGCTTCATCCATCCTAGGGCACAAGTAAGTGAGGTGATCGTCCTTACAAATATTGCAAGGAAACTTAACCTTACGCTTATTCTGCTTGTCCCCCCCAACATTTTTATTGTTCTTGTCATTATTGTTGGCATTCTCATTTTTATTCCCACCCTTCTTATTATTGTTTTTACCCTTTTTTCTATTCCATCCAGGTTGTTGGTTACCTTTCTGGTCAGATGATTGTACAACAAGTACATTCGCCATTTGGGCGGGCTGAGACGAAGCCGTAGCTTGTCCCGAGGAAGATTGGTTGATTGACAATTGAGAAACTTGTTTCACAACCGAACCTGCAGGTTTCTTACTTGCACTACCCACAATGCCATCGGCATGTGGTCCACGTTTGACCTTGGGATCGAAACTAGAACGAGGGGCATTCGGTATAATCTCATATAACAAACTAGACTTAGCATAGATCAAGTCTAGTTCCTGCGCCCTAAAGATGGCTTGTTCCTCATTTTGCACTCCGGATGTGGAGACATCCTTCGCGATATATGGTAATAACGATTTGAGGAACCACTCAAGGAGGAATTCCGACAGTATAAAGGCTTTGATTAATCTCTTCCATCTATGCCACTCCTGAATATGATTAGAAATATGGGTGGCTTTATCTTGCTGAAATGTCGACAAGAGTTCAGTACCGACATCATATCGCACTGGTAGCTGGAAGTGATTAAGGAAAGTCATCGCAAGGTCGTCGAACAAAGTAAAGGCACCCCTAGGTAACTCTATGTACGATTTCGCCACAGGCCCTGTAAGGGTGCGTTGAAATAGTCTCAAGTTGACTGAGTCCTGATGCAATGAATTGGAGGAGCACCATAGGTGGAATGTCGTAATGTGTTCACTCAGATCCTCTCCTGGTTTGCCTTCGAACTTAGGTATGTCCGAAGGAATCTTGGTAGGGATAGCCGGCCAAGCCGCGTCATGAGCCACAGGATTGTTCGTAAGTCTCGATAAGTCAAGTAAATTGAGTGTCGCGAGGAAAGGGAGCTTAGCATTATGAGGTTTAGGGACCGCTCCGTGGTTCACATAGGATTGATTACCACCATGACCTTGGCCATAGTGAACTCCTCCTGTATGACTCGTATAGGGTGGCGTGGAAGTTGCATAATGAGGTGGACCTTGACTAGTAGGAGCTACAAAGCCATAGTTGGGAGAGTAAGCAGGTTGTGAATACCCACCTCCATAAGGTTGAGAGACCTGACCATATTGCGCCCCATGGTAGGGTCCATAGGTCATCGGCTGCGATGGCCCATGAGACACTCCATAGGTAGGAATATACATTCCGGAAGTAGGAATATACATACCGGAAGTAGGGATATATGTCGAAGAAGTAGCAACTTGACCTCTAGAAACATGAACATAACCTCCCGAAACAATGGGTGGTATGTAGGCTTGAGACACAACTGGTCTAGTAATCGCAGTATGGATCTGACTCGTAGCTACATGATAACTCGAAGGACCACGAGAGTAAGGTGGAGGGTTCGCATTTGAAGAACTTGGAAGCAAGGACGAAGGAATCTCTGTAAGAAGATATGTGCTAGTGCCTATCGTCACTCGTCTAGAACCTAGTATAGCTATGGGATCACTAACTCTAGACCTAGAAGTTACATAAGATGTGGCTTCCACCGCTGGGATGGAAGGTGCAATGTGACTAGTACTCCCAAACCTCTCCGCAAGGTAAGGCATGGGAATGCCCCTAGGTATAGTGTTAGGATCAAAGTCGGATTCAACATGAAATGTCAAATCGTGCATAGGAAAACCAGTGGTAACATAACCACCATAGCTGGTGCTAGGAGGGTCAAAATGAGTCTCGGCATCTTCCGGCATTCCATACCGGTATCGGGTCAATGGGGAATCTGGCCTAGTATAAGTAGGTCTATCATGTAAAGATCCTATCTGGGAAATAACGGGACCGATCTCAGCTAGGTGAGGTGAGGGATCATATGTAGGAGTAAGTTCCCCATCATCAATACGAATAGGAGGAGGTGGGTCAGGAATAATCTCTGAATGATCCTCCATGGTGTGTGAATCAATGTGTGACACAGTCCGCCTGGACCGACTAGGCCCCTCTCCCAAAGGAGGAGGAGAAGTGGAAGGAGAAATTCCTGCTAACCTACGAGAACGGCGCGGAACCGCACCCGACTCCACAATGACTCAACAAAAAAGCAAAGACTCTCTATTTACGTCAACCCTAGGCCAATTAGCGTACACAGAGCAATCACTATCAAATCTAAAGCCAAAAGCAAGCAAACAAGGGCTGGATAAGTGAGCTCCCAAATGTGGCCGGTATGTCTCACCTAGGAGAGGCTTGAGAGGCCCTTTTCACCACAAGTGGAGGTTCGAAACCAATTATTGTGGCCCTCAGCTTCAACGCGTATAGCGACTGTGCTGTCCGACCCCAACCTAGCCGGGACACATGCAGAATAACCTCTACATGTACCCCCTCGATATCCTAGGTAAGGTCACTAAGGTCACCTCGATATAATCAACACTCAGGCGAACAGTCGCAGGCGGGATTGACCGCATGGGCAGGGTAGCAAACCCTGAAACTCCCGAAAGAGCCCCCAGATACGAATACAATCCTGGCTATATCGCCGGTGCTACACAGTTACCAACTAGGGGTTATCCCGATCAACAACCGCTCACACTGCCTAGTGCTTGACTCCCTTTTGAGAGGAGATTCCTGAGAACGCTGGTTATATAAAGGATTTCACACACTCCCTGGACAGACACCTAGTTGTTGTAGTTTAGTGATCTTGGAGAATTAAATTTCAATGAACTATTCCAAGATCCTAAAACCTAAGCTTGTTGGTGCACCCTAAGAAGAAAAAGAGTGTAATTCATTTTATTTAGCGTTGATTTTAGTTTGGCTTTATTTACTCAAAAATAGGATATGGTCGTGCAACTAATGGTGTTATGACGCAACAAGAAGTAAAATGCACACCTAACAATCAATGCAAATGCATTGTGTCCATGAAAACAGGGTATGCGTACTACACGAATGCACAATTTCTTCTTCAAATGCTGAATGCAAATTTCCCTATATGAATTCCTAACTATTACTCCAAAGCAAATCTAGATCTAATGCAAGTACAATGCAAAATGCATAATGCAATGCATGATGATAAGCAAATATTTTAGATTTTTTGAAAATAAAGAGATACAAAAAGCAAGAGAATGATTCTAACCACCCCAGACTCTGCAAGCACACATAAACAACATTCCAGCAAAGAACTAAGGCAAAAGGACTCTAATGCACTAATCTCAAACAAAAAATCAAAGATGCCATGACAAGAACTTTCGTAAAAGAAAAAATTTAGGCTAAAAAAAATGTTTCTGGTAAAAAACAGAGGCCTTAACAGACTCAGGAAGTGCCAAAGGAGACTCAACAGCTAACAGCATTCACCCAGCAATCCACAATCTTCCACAAAAGGTAAAAAACCAGGGTATACGTGACTGTGCGTAGTGAACCCGCGTGTATACGCGGAAATTCCAGAGGAACCCGCATGTATACGTGACTGTAAGTGACCAACCCGCGTAAGGGAAGAAAAAGATGCAAAAATTCTAGGAAAACAGACAGGCTGAAAATAAATTCACACCAATCAGGCTCTACCAGGCATACATGCCCCCATACCCAACACAGAAACAAGAGAGAGAGAGCACTTCAAGTACATTGAATTCCAAAAGATCAACCCCCAAAGGACAATTACTAGGAACTCCCCAACGGAGTCGCCAATTCTGTTACGGAGAGAAATTCCTATGGCTTGGGGTACCACAACAGACAGCTGGACTCCAGAAATCAATCTTTCCCAATATGCAATAGAAATAAAAACATCTAACACTAAAGGATCGAACCTCGCACCTTATTCCGGACGGTTGAAGTAGATGCCCGTTGAGCTTTCGAATCTTCAGCTTGAATTGTTATAGCACGTCCTCAACAACAAGTAAACAACACAAGCATACTATATTTCATGGTGTTAGATCTATTCTAGCATATATAATCAA
>LPNX010451375.1:102819-141993 GCA_001517045.1 Pseudotsuga menziesii
GAAGATGACGATGTTTATGATGATGATGATGATGAGGATGAGGATGATGGTGATGGTGATGATGATGGAAATGATGATGATGATGATGACAATGATGAAGATTATGATTATGAATATGGAAATGAGGATGACGTCTACAATGATGAAGATGATGTTGAGGATGAAGATGATGAAGATGGTGATGATGATGACAACAATGATGATGATGATGAAAACCATGATCGATGATCATGATGGTGATGATGATGATGATGATGATGAATGATGATGATGATGGTGATGATGATGATGATGATGATGACAATGATAATGATGATGATGTTGATGATGATGATGATGATGATGATGATGATGTTTATGATGTTGATTAGGGGGGAGAAAGGTAGGAGGAGGAGGGGAGTTAGAGATACGTAGAGGAGGATGGGGGATTAGTAAGAATTGGGGGGAAGAGGGGCAATGTTAGTCGTAGGGGGTGACCTATGGATGTGTGATGTGGGTGTCTATGTGTGTGAGAGAGAAAGGGTTGGGAAATGGATAGTGGGGTGGGGGATGAGTGTAGCTGGATGAGTTGGGGAGAAAGAAATAGTGGAGAGAATGGTTTTAGGTTTTATGAGTGAGAGAGAGGTGCTAGGGGGATGCGTGTGTGTGAGAGAGAAGAAGAGAGAGAGAGAGAGAGAGGAAGGGAGGGAGGTTTAGGAAGGTGGGGTGTTAGGAAGACAGAGGAGGGGGGGTTAGTATGAGTAAGGGGGAAGAGGGGAGTCAGGGGGGGACATAAAATAATAAAAGTATTGGTATAATTAACAAAACAAGAACTCATTGTAGTATTTAAAAACATGCTCCCATTTTTCTTAGCTAAAACATGCTCTTGTTTTGCTT
This sequence comes from Pseudotsuga menziesii, assembly GCA_001517045.1. Lineage (NCBI taxonomy): Eukaryota > Viridiplantae > Streptophyta > Pinopsida > Pinales > Pinaceae > Pseudotsuga > Pseudotsuga menziesii. The sequence continues at coordinate 103,696 of LPNX010451375.1, forward strand.
AGCTAAAATGCACTTCCATTTTGCTTCACTAAAACACGCACCCATTTTGTCTAAATTCAAAAATCTATTCCCTCCAAAGGATAAGGCTGAGCCTCCACCCATGATTTCATGGAATTCTTAGGCCTATGTGTTTGCTTCGGATTCAACATGCCTATGCCTTGGAGTATGATAAACCATGGCTAATTCATCATTATATCCAAATTTTCAATATGCTCGTGTTTAGCGGTTCATCTGATTATGCTGCATACCTCCATTTTTTTATGAGATTTTAGAAACAGATATGGTTTTTTTTGCAGATTATAAATATGTAAATTTTAGCAAGAATATGTAATTTTTTCTATTTTTTTCTTATTTATCTTCTGTCATCACTCCTTAACTCGAAAAACACATTGTTAGTGTTTCATCCATATCTCTTTCATTTCTTAACCATTTAAAAAAAAATTTGTATGGTGCACTAAAGAACACCAACCTATAAATGCTATAAAAAACCCAATTCCAAATAATTGCATTAAGACATTCAAACGCTGCACCCACAATTGACGTACCGTTTTCGAGGTTTGATCTTTTAGATAATTAAAAAAAATTAAAAAAAATATTTTTATTATTGGAAAAATAGTCATGCACTAGTACTATATGTTATCTATATGTATACCAGTTCTTGTAAGTTTATTCCATCATTTAGACACTCAGACACTGGACCCACATAAACATATACCTATTAAAAAATATCTAACTTTAGATAGTCAACAACATTTTCAATAGAAAAAAATTATATATTTGGAAAGGTCATTCAATTTCCTACATTTCTTGTTTTTTACTCATCATAAGATTCATTGTGTAAGTATCTCAAAATATCCATGCAAGTTGATGGATGCCTATTTTTTCAGTTTTGTATTACATCTAATGCGCCAAAAGAGACCCTCAGCTTTGTGCAGTCCCCCTCAATCCTATGGAATGTTGGTGAATCATATTAGAAAAAATAGAAAATGACAAAAATTTTCTTAGAATAAAAACCTCCAAAATTAGCCACTCGATGAAATTTTGACCCTAAAATTTTCCATGAGGAAAGCATACTCAACTTTTGATCACCTCATAAGGCATGGTGGTATATCAATCATTTATGCATTTTCTAATATGAACTAATGACATGGTTGGGACAAATTTTAGTAGGCTTGACCATTTATTTAATATCTAATTGAACTTCTATTATGCACCTTAATAGAAGAAAATAAAAATTAGACAAGAACTATAAATACTCCTTTAAAGTGAAAAGAAATAAATCACCACAATAGTGGAAAATTGTACATAACCAAATACCATAATAATAATACCTTTATTTATCAAATCACTATTCATTTTCATCTTTGATGGGATAGTGATCCAGGTTGTGCCCACGAGCACGCTTGGGATAACAGTCAACAAAATGAGTTAAGCATTCTTACGGAGGAAGCTTATAAAAGAATAAGAAATGTAGGAATCACACTATATCGATAGTAAGTAAGTACAAGGACAATATGCAAGAATTAAAACCAATTTATATTATTAATTATTCTCTATGAAGGTTGGTTGATTGTTACAATAATGTACATGTTTATATAGAATGTTGAGACGCTTGGGTGACTAAGCGTTATGTTTTGTTACAAGAAGTTATAACGGTTTAGAAGTTCGACCGTCGTAGAAGACTAGAAGACAGAGACATTCTATCAATGTTGGATAGTCGTTGATGCCGACAAGGCATGTCAAGTTCGAAACCTTTCAAAGTTTTCAGAGTTGGTTGTCTCGAGGTTTGGACTTGTCAAAGCCGATGGTGAACCTATTGAAGCAGTTGAAGTGCTAGACTTTGTCGAAGTTTGATAACATGCCAAATGTTGGTTGGATCATTCCTCCTTAATAAATAGTGGTATTCATTGTGTATTCGTTCAGGTGAGGAAACTTGTTGGCTACTTTAGTAGCAGACTACCATTTTCCTTTCACGGGGAGTGGTCCGACTTTAGCCACTTGAAACAAGGGAGTGGAGTTCATCCTTGTATGGCATATGTGTCCTCCCACAATGGTGTCACAAATAAGTGGTTCCTGAACATCTGGATGGATGTCTTCGAGTTTTGTTGTCTGCAAGTTGTTATGTTCCAACAATTGCTCATAGTATGATCGAAGTAGATCTACATTGAAAATTGAATGTAGACTAAGGTATGCAGGAATGTCAAGATGAAAAAAATCATTTTCACCAATTTGCTTAAGGATAATGTATGGACCATATCACAAAGGTTTCAACTTTCTGTGTGGTCTAGTGAAGCGATCCTTCTTTACATGTAACCATACATGATCCCCAATTTTGAATGAGTGAGGAATACAATTCTTGTCGTGTCGGGCCTTAGCTTTTGTGTTAGCTCATTGCAACATTTCCTGTGCTTGCTTCTAGATGTTGTATATTTTATCTTTGAACTTCAATTCTTTCTCAACTTATCATCCTTCAAAGTTGGTGTCATTCGACTGTGTTGAGTAACTGATCAAGTCGATAAGCACCGAGGGTTGAAATCCATAATAGATCTCAAATGGAATATTTCCTGTAGAAATCTATTGAGCATGATTGTAGCTATCCTGTATGTATGGAAGGTTGTCATCCAATGTTCAACGATGCTTGTGGTTGTACATGTGGAGTAGTTTTACTACAAACCGATTTACAACTTCCATTTGTCCATCTGTCTACAGATGTAAGGATATTGACAAAGAAAGTCTCGTGTCGAGATGTTTCCAGATATTTTTCCAAAAGGTGCTAACAAATATAGCATCTCAATCAGAAATAATGATTATTGGGAGTCCATAATGTTTCCACACATGTTCGGAGAACAACTGAAAAGTCTGTTGTGCTGTCGTAGTCTTCTTACATGGTATACAGATAACCATCTTGTAAAATTTGTTGATTACTACTAAAATCACATCATGATGATGTTTAGTAGTAGGATATCCTATCAAGTAGTCCATAGAAATGGATTCCCATGGTTGACTAGGAACTGGAAGGGTTGTGTACAATCCTTGTTGTTGATTCAATGATTTAGCAATGGCACAAACCACGTACGATCGAATGTGCTTGTGGACATCATAATTAAGTGAAGGATAGTAAAAATATTTTTGGAGGATAACAAGTGTTTTTGTGACTCCAAAAAGGAGTGAGCATCCCAATCTTAGCATTCCAATGTTGTAGTGAGCATCCCAAATGAGCTTTCGTTGGTGGTCACCAGGAAGTACACAAAGATGACCAAGCTTGTATAACAAGGTTCCCTTCAGGAAGTAGTCAGTAGTAGACAATGTTTCAGTCTGAAGCTGTTGATAAATTGCGGAGAAGTCACAATCTACCGAATATAATTTTGGCCAAGTAGTGGTATCGTAACCCTGCTTACTCATCATTGTAGCTAGTAGAGTAATGGGTGGTTGGATGAGACAATTGGATGTGGCATTGGATTTTCCTTTCTAATACTTAGTTACCAACTAAAATTGTTGCAGGTAATTAATCCACTTGAGTTTTCAAGTTGTCTGTAGTTTCTAATGGGATGGAGAGAACTGCAAAGGTTTATGGTCAGTGAGGATGAATTTCTCCTTTCTGAGAATTTAGTGTCTCCATTGTTTAAGAGCTTTCAAAATGGTGTAAAATTATTTTTCATATGTCGAATATAACAATTTTGTTGAAAGTTTAAGAATGAAACGTGACTGGGTGACCTAACTAAGTGATCACTGTGCCGAGAGCATAGTTCGATGCGTCTGTCTCAATCTCAAAATGTTGATGCAAATCAGGCAGCACGTGTACTGGTGTAGTACAAAGATTGTTTTTTATTTGTTCAAAAGATTGTTGTTGTGTCGGTGTCCATTTGGAGACAATTTTTTCCATTTCCTTTAGTCAGCTGATTCAAAGACCATGCGATGTGACTGAAGCCAACTATGCACCATCGATATAAATTTGCAAAACCAGGAAAACTTCTTAGTTCATGAATGTTTTGAGGAATGAGCCAATATTTGAGGATCTGTACTTTTTTTGGTTTGACATGAATGCCTACAGAGTGAATTACATACCCCAAATATTTGATGTTGGTCATCGAAAGTGAGCATTTTTCCATGTTCAAATATAGTCGATGTTGCCAGAGAGTATCATAGACTTTTCAAAGCTGTCTAACATGTTCTTCCCATGATCAACTGAAATACAAGATATTGTCGAGATAGACAATGACACACTTACCGATGAAGGGTCGTAGAAGGTCATCCATATATCTCATGAATGTTGCAGGTGCATTGGTTAAGATGAAATGCATGACTAAGCATTTAAAAAATCCTTCCTTAGTCTTGAAATCCATTTTCCATACATCGGTGAACTCGATCAGAATTTGATGATATACCGACTTAAGGTCAAGTTTCATAAAGAACTTAGAACCTTTTAGACTATCAATGAGTTCATCTATCTATTTAAGAGGGTATATGTTATTTACTAAAATTTTGTTGAGAGCTCGATAATCGATGCGCATGTGCCAAGTCCCATCTTTCTTTGGAACTAGGATGACTAGACTTCCACAAGGAGAAGAGCCGGGGAGAATACCCTTATTGATCAAATCATGTATTTTCCTACAAATATTTTCATTCTCAAGAATGGATTTTCTATAAACATATGTCTCATGTAATGAATAACTAGGAATAAATTCAATAGAGTGTTTTACCTGGAAATGCAGAGGTACTCCATTTGAATCTTGAAATACATTCTGGTATTCCTTGAGGATATTTTCAATCTGTTGTTGTTTTCAAGAGATGCTTTGGTTGGTGATTCAACTCATTGTTGTATTATTTCTGAAATGCTAAGGATTTATCATAATTAATGCAAACTTTTGAGTATGATTGGTAAGATTCTTTGTTTGTTTGGAATATATCATAGCAACCGTTTATGTGGGTTGTCACTCTGGTATGTCATACCATTGTTTCTAAATTTTGACAATAACCTTCCAAGGGTGAGACTCATATGTACCGTGTCGATCCCATAAGTAGGTTTTCCTAAACAAGGCATCGACCACGAAAAGTGGTGCCACATCACCACAGGGGCTTCACTTGTTGACCAATATCCTATCACGTTAGTTCATGTTGTGGGTTTTAAAATTATCAAAAATCGAACCAATATATTGTACGTATTGGGGGGATGAGGGGTTTAAGGTGGGGGTGGGTAGGGTGTTTTATAAGGATTGAGGTATAAAAAGGGGTGGGGAGGAGGTTTTAATTATTAGGAGGGGGTTTCAACAAAAAGAGTTTGGGTCAATATCTCTCGAAATCAAGGGTATTCTTTAATATCCCACGATCGCACGTGCTATGTGAGAGGTTCACTAAGTGAAGTCCCCGTGCACATCACAGAGTACTTCATCTTCAAAAGGCTTAATGAAGTACGTGAGTCTGCATTGGCATGTGATTATTAGTTCCGTTCTATCTTTCATCCAATTGATACTGTAAGGATGTGGATGTGGAGTGGTGACAAAACCTAATTTATTCAGAAGACATTTAGAAACAAAGTTCTTCTAGCTACCATTATCCACAATTAGATGTAATTGATTTTTTTCAACCCATATCTATGTATGGAATAGGCATTCTCATTCCTCCTCATCGATAAAAGTCAAGGATGTCGAATGGGTCCAGGTCGAAGATAAGAGGGTTTCTACATTTGGATCATATTTTACCAGGGTTATGTCCGACAAATTGGATGCAACAATTTTTCCAAAAATGTCTTCTGAGCTTTGCATTTTGACATATCATGCCATGCTAAATTGTGATAATCACACCATTTCCTAGTAGGAGCTTGTTTGTTCTGTTCCCTCCTGTCATTCTGAAAGTTCTTCTTTTGATGATAAGGATTTGCAGTAGTTGACTGAGAAGGGTTCTTCGACTTGTCAGACTCAACCGATGACTTCTTGTCAGATGTCCAACATGTTGGCTTGTTCACGTAACGTGATTTTTCTTTGTGTTTGGCTTCAATCTTGTTGGCGTAATGAAATGCATCCACAAGAATACTAATAGCTAGAAAATCCATCTCTTCCTGCGTTATGAGGATAAACTATTGATGTACTTAGAATAAGCAATTTCTCTTCTTTTTGGAATCCAAGACTAGCTATGAGTCGATAAAACTCGTCGATATAACTTTGAATGGACTAGTCTTCCACTGCCTTAGCTGCTGCTACTTCTTATACTGTTGTTCAAGATAATTGGAAAGTAAAACTCCTTTCATACATACTCGACAAATTTTACCCACGTGTCTATGGGGTCTCCTTCTTTTTCCATATTTGTCAATAAATTTTCCCACCAGTAGTGTACGAAGGTTGACATCTTTAAGGATGAAATGGTGATATTTTCCTCTTTAGAGAGTTGATTCACAGAGTAGTAAGATTCCAGTTGGTGTACCCAATTGTCGACCAATTCTACGTCAATCTTGCCTTCAATATTTTGTATGTCCATATTCATTTGCAATTTCAAGGGGATGGTCTTATCGGAGTGAGGTCTTGTTGAGGATTCCTAGAGTTTGAAGTGAATCCAATAAGAATTTTGCTGAACTCAGAGAAAATTTCAGTCCATTGGGGAGCCAGTGATTTTTCTATGAGTTTTGATGTCGCGTCAATTGCATGTTTATTGTCTTCTTCTTCAACCATCTTTTCTGAAGCCAAAGGAAGTGTCTTCTTATTTTTCTAACTTTGCAAGTGTGTTTGAATAGGAATAGGTTAAATAAATTTGATGAAAGTGGCGATATACTTAGGGTCTAAACAATATAAAACTCCGATACCAATGATCCAGGAAGTGCCAAGGTGCATGGTCGGGACAACATTCAATTGAATAAGTTGAGCACTGTTATGGTGGAAGCTTATTAAAGAACAAGAACAAAAGGAATTACACTATATCGACAGAAAGTATGCGCACAAAGAATATGCAAGAATTTGAACCAATTTCTATTATTACTTCTTCTCTATGAAGGTTGGTTGATTGTTACAATCATGTACATGTTTAGATATAATGTTGATATTCTTAGGTGAATACATGTTACGTTCATTTACAAGAATTTATGACGGTTTGAAATTTCAACCCTCGTAGATGACTGGAAGATAGAGACATTATGTCGATGTTCGACAGTCATTGGAGTCAACAAGGAATGTCAACTTGATGTATGTCAAGTGAAAAACCTATCGAGGTTGTTGAAGATGGTTGTGTCGAGGTTTAGACTTGTTGAAGTTGATGATGAACCCATTGAAGCATTTGAAGTAGTCAAAGTAGTCGAAGTACTAGACTTTGTCGAAGTTCTACAACATGCCAACTGCTGGTTGGATCAGAGAGTCTCCAAATAACCATAGCTCTATATATAATATTCTTCAAAAGACATCATAGTACATTGCTTATACTCCTATATATAGTTACTATTGAAGTAAATTCTATTAGATTTATTTTCTCTATTGTTGTTACTTTCGACCTTGAAATAGAGAACATGGATGTGAAGACAACATTTTTACATGGTTAGTGGAAAAATAAATCTACCTCAAACTTTTTTGTATTAAAGGGAAACAAAGAGCTAGTTTACAAGTTGAATATCCCTCCGTATAGATTAAAAAGTCATCAAGAATGTGGAACCAAAATTTTTATACTTATTTATATATTGCAACTTGGTTTCTCAAGAAGAAAAGTTGATCACTATATCTATTCGAAGCAGGTTGGTGATGATTTTATTTATGAAGTCTTATATGTTAATGATATTTTTTTGGTTGGAAACACCAACCAAATCATCAAGGATACCAAAGTCAAGTTGTATTCTATATTAGATATGAAATATCTTGGTGCTTCAAATTTTTTTCTCGGAATGAAAATTAAAAGAGATTGGGCAAACATAAGACTTTGGATAAGTCATAGGAAATATGTTGAGACAATATTATAGAGGTTTAATATGTAGGAATGTAAACGAAAAAAGGTTTGTATTCCTGTAGGTGCAATGATATCAACATATTAGTGTTTTAAGAATCAAAAAGATGTAGAAGACATGTCATGTGTTCTCTATTCAAGTGTCATTGGAATTTTGGTGTATGTTATGTTCTGTATTAGACCTAGCATTTCTTATGTAGTGGAATTTTTAGAGTAAGTTTATGTTAAAATAAGGGAAGGACCAATGGATAGTAGTAAAGAGGGTTATCATATATTTGCACAGCACTTAAAAGTACTCCATTTTCTACCAAGTAAGGATCAAACCTCATAAAAAGATAAATATACAAGGCTTTGTTGATGCAGACAATGTTGGAGATCTTGACTGTAAAAGATTTTAAGTGATTATGTTTTTAGCATATTTAGTGGAGTAGATTAGTAAGAGGCAAGGTGTAGTTGGATTGTATGCTACACAAGTAGAATACATGGAATTAAGGAAGCCACATGGTTGCAAATATCGTGTTCAAGTATTGGTTTTGTTCATAAACTAATGCGAATAGGTTGTGACAACTTAAGTGCAATTTTTATAGCAAAGAACACTAATTATCATTCTAAGACAAAGAATATTGATGCTTAGTACAATTTTTTTAGTACATGGTTGAGAATAAAAAAGTAATTTTGGAAAAAGATGATACCTTGAATAATGCTGCAGATTCATTGGAAAATTCTATTAGTACTGAAAAGTTATCTAGGCGTAGAGAATCAATGGGAATTTCTATAGTTAGTATACAATTTCATGAATGCTTCCCTTTTACCTGATATTTCAAATAATACAACAATTCAGAGAATATTGGGGGTGTTTTAATCTATGTAGGTTCCCAGAGAAAGGGGGTTATGAGGTCCATTTTTAGTTGATTTTGAGTTTTTTTTCAAACCATTGTTTTATGGCCCATTGTAAACCAATTCCAATCAAGGAATTTTGGATGTAATCTAATATGGGTTAATGGATTAGGGTTTTGTATGTTATAATATAGTATTTTAAATAATAATAAAAAATATAATACAATGACGTAGAGAGTGGAGAAACTCTCAAAAATGATAGTTTTCCTAGTTTTGGGTTTCCCCAGTAAATCTGTGTGTATTGTTTGTGTGACCCATTTTTAAATGTTGTATTTTAGATTTTTTTTATTTACATAATATTATCAAAGTTATTAAAATATCACTTCCTTGGTGCACTTGACATCCCGTCAATAGGAGTGTCTGGAAGGCGCTTGCTCATATTTCTACTTCTTATTCGATAATGGACCTTTCTATATCAGTTGTTGAGGAAGATTCAAGAAATTTTTTGTTGATATTCACATAATGTTTTATAAATATCATCATAGGATTAATGTGCATTTTTATTTTTTTTGAGTATTCATTTTTTACATTAGTTATTTACTTAATTAAATCACCTCTTGTAGCCACATTACCAACAATTTTAATTAAGTATACATTTGAATTCCGATTGGTTATTTTGAATCCCTCATTAACATTGAATAGATATATTGGTTGAAAAATGTCTATAATCCATCGTCAATATTGCACCTCACATGCATATTATACATTTTAGACAACTTCAAGGTTTACTTTCAACCTTTAGTATTCCTGGTTGTCTTGTTCATCCACCTCAATGTGTGTGAATCAAACATTAGAATCCTCCTTTCTCAATTAGTCTCCATCGATATCACCATATTTAGGATGCAATCAACCTATATCACTACCTTAACATATTTCCACTTGTCCATTATAAATCTAGTATCCAACATGTCTGTAATGTTCCCACCCAACTCTTTAAATCACCCCATTCAAATATCAATATGAATGCGACGCACACATCAGTGTGAACGTACCTCAAATGTCAAGCCTTCCTTTCACCTATAATATGGATATTCTTGATTTTAATAATTTAACTAATGACTCCATTTGACTTAATCCCACATGGCCTCCAATTCCCACTAAATTAACCTTTGTCATCCAAAAATTTGAAGGTAAATATGGATAGAATCCTTCCAACCAGATCATGTATTTTCATCTATTCTTCTCCTCAAAAAACATTGTATATTATTCCATTCATTTAAAGTTATTACAAATAACTGTACATTAGAGAAACTTTGACGTATTAAATGGGACTCCTAAAGAAAATAACAAAATAATAGTTAAAACAATAAACTAATATTTGTGAGTTTTGGAAGAATAGAGGGGAAAACTACTTTTTTTCTTCCTATTTTCAACATATCTCCCTGTGGTTTTACTCACATTTCAAGTGGGAGCACTTGTTGGATGAAGAATTTAATTACGAATCCAATGAGTAACCACACTACATAATTTTTATGGGCTCCACCCTACAAAAAATGCGAAATACTTGAAAAATGTGTTACTTTGTAAGTAACACATTTTTTCCAGGTATTTCTCATTTTTGATGGGGTGTGGCCCATCAAAACTATGAAGAGTGGGTACTAGTTGGATTAAGATTTGAATTCTACATCTAATGAGTGCTCCAACTGGAAATTTTAGTAAACCATAGGGAGAAATGTTGAAAATATAAAGAAAATAGTAGTGTTCGTTATGCAAATATGCTAAGTCAACCATTATGGTTGATTTTTTTCTTGAAATTCTATTGGTTGGATATTTTTTTATATGAGTCCCATTTTTTTTGGCTCTTTTTCTTATGAGTCTCATTTTAGACTCCAAAATTTCTCTAATGGCTTGACTTGCAACAAAGTCATACATAAAACAAACTTTTGCAACACATCCTAACTTTGTGCATTGTTCTACAGTTTTTTCAAGTTCTTCCTATTAAAGTTACAACATCACGAGTCATTGTCTAAGAAAATATTGTCTCTGGATTGGGCCTCATGTGTTGAGGTAGGGATCCTAAGTTAAGCTTTGGAACTTGGAGTAAATTTCATGGGTTGGACTCAAGAATTATTAAGCCTTCAATGTAAAATGTTATCCCTCATGTGTTGAGGTCAATCTTTTGATATGTCAAAGTGATGATGTTGTACAATCCTGTTGGACAAGGCTAAGGAATTGTGTGTCAAGTTGGAACCTAATGTGTTGAGGTGGACATCTAGTGCAGAGGTGCTGCTTTCCATGTTGAAGGATTAATGTTGTGTGATGTATTAGTAACCATGGTCACTAGGTTATTAAGTCTCCTCTAGTGACTAGCCACCTCTAGAGTGAATTACTTTAGCATATGATCATTTGGTTCGAGAGTAATATAATATGATAACAAAATATGATAAATATTCTTAGTATAATCTAATATGATAGATATAATAAACTTAGCACATACTGACAATGAATATAAGATAAGAGATAAAGATAAAATCCATAGAGAACAAAGAGAACTTGAATTTCTCATGAGAAGACTTCAACTGACTAAAGAGAACTCAATTTTTTAACATTTAGTTCAATTGACAATGTATTCCTCAATTAATTAAAGGAGAAATCACAATGGTCACTTCAATAAACCAATCAACATGATTTAAGTTAAGAATAGTTAACCAAAGTTTTATTAAGAAGAACTAGTTAACTAAAGTGTTTTGCATGATGACGCTTTAGTTAAAATTAAATATGACACTTTAGTTAAACTAAAATATGACACTTAATTTCACATACGACGCTTGAGTTACAACACTTGCATGATGACACTTGAGTTAGTAGATAATCCTTAAGTTAGTAGAGCATGATTTAATGTCAAATATACAAGTCATTGTGCATTGTGTTATGTAGGATTGAAGAAACAAAAGCGCAGAGATATTTTGCAAGAAGGAATTCACTATATTTTGCATGGGAGACAAATTTCCCATGTAGTGATTTGCTACAACTTGCATGAGACTTAATTTGGAAATTTATTTATCTATTGGACAAATTGAAAAGTTTATTTGGTTGATCTCTATTCTCTATTGTCTAGTATTTACACCTAGTGTGTTTATTCTCTCATATCTTGCACCTAGGATGCTGAAATAAATATGCTTTTGTAAAAGACATTCTTTGTTATTGATCATAATTATACTTTACATTTGTTGGGATTTTTCATCGTCATACTCTTTAGGGTTTTCCCTAGTGTACATCCTATGTTATATGTGAATGATTATCTATATGAATGGTTATTATTTATTTCAAGTGCTCTATATTTTTGCAATTAAAGATTACATATCAAAGTTTAACATATTTTCAACAAAATTCAACATGGTATCAAAGCTCAAGGCGGGAAGGATCTAAGTTTTACCAAGCAATCCTGAGCCTACGTAGATATTGAGAAGTTGATCACTTTACTTGAAGACCATGGCATCAATCTCAGTAAGAACAAAAGACTGAATTGAAGGACCCTCCAATTTCAACTCTTGGAAGTCTAGGGTTACGAACATCATGGAAGAACGTGACTTAGATGGATACATATATAAAGTGGTGGAAGATCCCACTAATAATGCAGGGCACATTAATTAAAAGAAGTACCAATCCAAAGCTAAATAGATCATCTATGATTCGGTGAAGGACAAGTTGATGGTGGTGATCACTCCATTGAATATTGCAAAGGAATGTTTTTATACTTTGACAAATATCTACGAGAATAAGGGTCCAAGTCAAAAGAGATAATTGAAGAAAAAGCTTCAGAATTTGAAGATAGAGAAGGAAGAGATAATGGCCTCCTTCTACACAAATATATCTCAAGTAAGAGATTGAATTACTAGAATTGGAGTAGTGGTGGATGATTATGATCTCATTCAAATCGTTTTTGATGGTCTCTAATCCTCACAGTAGACAATATTGGTTTTTATTAATGGTTGAGAGGTGCAACCTAACTTTGATAGGTTGTGGCATGAATTCCTCCAAGTGGAAGAGGGAATCCAAAGAAAGGTTTCTTCTACCAAAAATAAATCCTTCCTCTTATGGCAAGGACGAAGAGGGGATTGATGAGTTCTAGGCACAAAGCAATTTATCCATGTAGTGATTCACTATATTCTGCATGAGGATTTTGTCACCCATGTAGAGACTCCCTACCTCTTGTATAAGACCAAATGTACAATTTAATATGCAATGAGATTCTTTCAAGAAATAAGATCAATACCTAGGGACTCCAATAATATTTTCAAGGAAGTAGAGAGAAAAAGGGATCCCACAAAACAATAAAAGATAGGTATTTATATTTTGGTTATCAATTGCTATTGTTAATTGAATCTGAATATTTTTTAATATGTTTCATTACAGTTATATGCAGATCTATATTCCTAGAATTAGGAAGTATGTTATATTATAACATGATGAGCATATGTTATAGGTTTTTTTTATTCCAGAATAGTAAAACTAACGAAGTAGATGTTATGATTAAGTAACTATCATATAGTTTTGTATAACATTACAAGAGATATGGATGGAGATTGTGTTAAAACATTGGTTAAATTATTTGCATGACTTTGCAAACTATGATAATTTCATTGAATATTCATATGATTGAATTTCATGATTATACAATGTTGTTAACTATTGGAATAAATTTGGATTATAGGGAAAGACATATGCTATGAACTACAAGAAAAGAATGAAAAGTATTGAATATGGGTTCAATGTGATGGAAGATCCTCAAAGAGAATAAGGACACAAATGGAAAAATATTGAAAGAAAGGGATATTGACAATTATAGTGAATAATCCAAAGCGAACAAAATATATGTACCAGGTGAAGGACACATTGCAGTTAGCAGAGATGTGATATTCCATGAACAGGTTGCATTCAAGTTATCTAAAGAGATGTAGTGTGATTCAAAAATGGAAGAGAATGAGTTTACCATGATGGAGGACCCAAATTCTAGTTCTCCCCATTTATATGTTGAGAGGGAGAATCTAGAAGAGTCCTAAGATTTGCTAGCTCCTAAAGAACCAGTAGAACTAGTTGAATGATCCCTTGGTGAACCTCTTGCTAAGAAGATACTTGCATGGTGTTGAGACATTCTAGAAGGTGTTGGAAAGCATGGAGCACCATTAGGCACATCTAGAGAATGAAAGAGGACTTAAAAGTGTTTAGGTTATGTTGCATAGATGAATCACATCGTTGATTCAGAACCTTCCACCTATGAAGAAGCAACTAAGAAACAAGTATGTAAAGATGCAATGGTAGAGAAATACAAATGTATTATGAAGAAGGATATTTGGGAATTTGTTCCTAAATCTAAAGAGAAGTTAATAGTAGCTTCCAAATGGATTTATAAGATTGAGCATGGTGCTGATGGAAGTATTTAAAAGTATAAAGTCATATTTGTAGCTTGTGGTTTGTATAAAAAATAAGGAATAGACTATGATAAGATATTTACTCCTCTAGTCAGGTACACCATTGTTTGAGCTACGATCTCACTTGCACTTTTTCTATGATTGAAACTTCACCAAATGGATGTGAATACTTGATTCCTCAATAGTGAGGTTAAGGAAGAGGTTTACATACAACAAATTGAGAGGTTTTTAGTTTATGGGAAGAGTCCCATGTATATAAATTGAAGAAATCCTTCTATGGTGTTAAGAAATCCTTGAGGGCATGGTATTTTAGGATTGACAAGTATATTCAAAGGTTGGGTTTCTCTAATTGAAAAGTTGATCCAATCCTATAATTTAAGATTGTGAAGAACCAATCTTTGATATTAGTTATGTATATTGATTATATGTTCCTTACTGGAGAGGAATGTCAAATAGCTTGGTGTAAGAGGGAACTCACTTTTGAGTTCAAGATTAAATACTTGGGTATTTTGATCTAAGAGGATATTGGTGGCCACCCACCTATTCCACTTGGACCCCCACAATTCTTTATTTCAATTTTCTAGTTTCCTTAATTGTATCACAATTTACTATTTTTGGTAGTTTTCGGGTCCAAAACTTCCGGAGCCATTTTGAGGCCCTAAATGGCGTTTTTTCGGCATCGAATGGTTGGGAAACTATGAGTCTATTTCAAACTTGATATATGTTGCCTAAGGATGTAGTTGTTGAAGAGATCTTTCTAACGATGTGTCATGTGTGTTAAATGGAGGTAGTATGCCAAAGTTACGACCTCGAGAAATTGATGTAGCAAGTTACCCAACGGGGCCGACATTCTGGCGTTTCACCTCCTAGGGTTACGTTTTTGGATGTATAGGGTTTCCATTGTTTCTCAATAATATATAGGCCTTTGAGCCTCATTATAACAGGGAGTTCAAAGGCATGTGGCTACCACATCTCTTCTCAGAGATAAGTTACCAGCACTCTAGCTAGTTTATTTCCATTCTGTATGTAAATAAGTTTTAGTTATTTGATTAATGAAATGAAGTGTTATTTCCATTACATATTTGTTTCTATGGTTATTTGTGTATTCTTTTGTGCTCCTGTATAAATCTGAATCAGTGGTATCAGAGAAATCTGCTCTTTCTTTATCCTTCTTTGAATGTCCCCAATGAGGGTGGGGTATAAAGAGTTAGGGCTCGATCTGGTTGAACCTTTGCAAGATCATCCTCGCAAATCCCGATGGCCTCCCATAGGGGACAAAAAGAAATATGAGGGCACATAAGATCCTATCAAAATGTTGCTCAAGTAGGCCCTTGAAAAACAAAAGAACCCTATGATGGATAACTTTGCCCAAATCATTTCAACGACTTCCCACTGGCGACGCATCTACATCTAGCAGCCACTCTGGAGGTGCAACCCCTTTTAAGGTACAAGTAAAATTTGAAATTCTCATATTTGATGGATGAATAGATGCAGATGTTGTAGATAGATGGTTGAATCTATTAGAAGGATATTTCTCGGTTCAAGACTTTTCTGACCAGGAAAAGATTACTTTTTCTCTACTCAAAGTGGTTCCCCATGTTAAGGACTGGTGGGAAACCTACTATGAGAGAAAGGACAAGGAGGAAACCTATCTGTTCCTGGTCGTACCCACTTGGAATTCATTCCAAGATGCCATAAAGGGACAATATTATCCCATGGAGATCTATGAGGACAAGTACATACAATGGACTAAACTGCGACAGCAAAGAGATCAAGATGTGCATGAGATGATGAATCTGTTCCATACCCTGCGCACCAATTTGGGTATAAAATATTCATAGAAACATTTGGTGGTGAAGCACCATAGTTGTCTGCATAGATAAATTCAGGAGGAAATGGATTTCCTTGACATCTCATCGCTTGGTATGGCATACCGCTATGCTGCCAAAACTGAGTGAAAATTCAAATAGAAAAAGTGAGACTTTGGATCTGTGAATCAAAAGCAAGTGAAAGGTGCCCCTAAAGCACAGAACCAAGGACACATCCAAGGCATGGAGACTCAAGACAACTTGCCAAAGATTTAAGTGAAGAACAACACTTTGAAGCTGAAGAAGGAAGCAGGAAAGTGGTGCGAGTTCCATAAGAGCCCCACTCACAACACCAGTGAGTGTCTGGCCAAGTAGCCACTAGTGGCTGAGATAAAGGATTCTGAATCAGATGCATACTCTGACATTGAATTAGAACCTGAGAAGGGGAATGACAGAGGGAAGAAAATTTATCGATGCAGAGCCCAATGCCACCATTGCCACTATGAATATCCAAAAGGAAGAACCAGAATATTTAGAGGAGGAGGAGCATCTTTTCCACTCCCAGATGTTGGTAAAGGGTTCCCCACTACAGTTCATTGTCGACAGTGGGAGCCAAAAGAACCTCATTTCAGTAGAGGATGTGAAGCGGTTGGGCTTGCCAACCATAGCACACCCGTAGCTGTACACCATCGGGTGGCTTCACCAAGGACGAGATCTCCACGTCAGCCAACAGTGCCACCTTCCCTACAACATTAAGCCCTTCATCAATGAGGTATTATGTGATATTTCTCCTAGTGATGTTTGTGATGTATTATTGGGTCAACCATACTTATGGAAGTGACATGTTGTGTATGATTCTCAGCCTCGCGCTATTATTATTAAGTTGGGAAATAAGTTGTACAAGATACCAAAGGTACCACCTCCTACCACTATCTCTTTGGTTACTACAAAAAAATGTAGTAATATCATTTCCAAAACCAAGAGATTTGTTTTCTTAATGATCCACCCTCAGGGAAAGAAGAATATCATGGCCATGACCTCCAGACATGGCCTATCTGCAAGACAACGAAAAATGGACAAGGTCATGGAGGAGTACCGAGACATATTCACCTCACCCACATGGGTTCCTTTGCACTGTCAGGTCAAGCATCCCATCAATCTGACCACAGGTGCACCGCTTCCCAATGGACCGATCTATCAACACTCTATTATGGAGAATGATGAAATCAAAAGGCAAATTCAGGAGCTGCTGCAGAAGGGTCACATCCGTCCAAGTTCATCACCCTATGGGAGCCTGATCGTGTTGGTATAGAAGAAGGATGGGACTTGGAGACTCTGTATTGACTATCAGGCGCTGAACAAGATCACTGAACAAGATCATTGTTTGAAATAGGTACCCAATTCCATAGATTAATGACCTCCTGGACTAGCTTAAAGGGGAAAAATATTTTAACAAGATCGACTTAAATTCTGGGTATCACCAGGTACCGATCGAGCCAACCGATGTGTGGAAGACTGCCTTCAAAGCGAAGGAGAGGCTTTTCGAATGGTTGGTCATGCCTTCTGGGCTGATGAATGCTCCTGCAACCTTCATGAGACTAATGGAAAACATTTTGTGGCCATTCACCAACTCATTTGTATTAGTGTACTTGGATGACATCCTGATATTCAGCTAGACTTGGGAAGAGCACCTCCACCACATTCGACAGGTCCTCCAAAAGCTGCGGCAACACAAGTTGTGTGCCAATTTGGACAAGTTCACTTTTGGCATGAACCAGGCTCAGTATTTGGGATACATTATTGATGAGTATGGGGTACATGTGGATCCAACCAAGATCCAAGTCATTCAGGATTGGCCAGCCCCAACTACTCTAACAGAGCTTCGCAACTTTCTAGGTCTTGCTAATTTCTACCACAGGTTCGTGTTGGGATTATCTCATATCACTTGGCCCTTGAGTTAAGTCACAAAGGGAAGAGAAAAAGGAAAATTATTCTGGTCAGAAACTCAACAGAAGGTGTTTGCAGAATTGAAACATCTCCTCTGCTGTGCCCCAATGCTCACATTACCAGACTTGCAACAACCATTTGAGATTGAGACAGACACCTTTGACTATGCTATTGGGGTAGTCCTTATTCAACAAGGGAATCCAATGGCATATCACACTGATACACTATCCAACACAGTCCAAAAATATCCCACTTATGACAAATATATGTATTCCATTGTACATGATTATCGACAATGGAAGCATTACATTTTGGGGAAGGAAAGGATCATCCACATAGACCATTGACCCTTGCAGTTGATACAAACACAAGGGAAGTTATAGAACGATCACCATTAGAAGTGTTCCACATATATACAATAGTTTCATTTGAATATCAAATACAAGAAGGGAAGCACCAATAATGTTGCAGATTGCCTCAGCCGACCATCGATCATGGTGATAACTACCATGCCCAACTCTTGTGGGCACGAGACCTATGATTGGCCACTTCTCTACAAGAGCGATCCAGAATTTAGCCACACATATAGGATGCTCTTGGAGGGAAACCAAGTTCCAAATTTTCACCTCCAGGATGAACTACTATGTCACATGGTGTTGCAGACATTTACCACCATACACAATCTTTTTGGTCAAATTGGCCTTGTTAAACCACTATCCTAAGTATAATTGACATTAATTGAAATCAGTGGAGCATTAGTTGACATCATCCAATAACACCCATGCCTACCTATAATAAAGGAGGCTAAATTAGCCTTCTCCTACAGTCAAGGAGGCTAACTGGAGCACTCCGAGGGTGATCTGAGTGATATTAATCCACCTAATTTCTAACTGGTGGATACAATCAGTTCAACTAGTTATTTAGGGCACCTCCTCTCATTAAATATATTATTTAATGATTATTTATTATTATTTAATGATCTGGACTCAACAGGGGCACCTCCACCAACTTCTGATGATCAGTTTAGCTTCAGTTAACCTCATCGGGGTTCATTGAAGTCATTGAAGCACTAGCACTTGATGGTTGGATTTCTATTACATGTGTTTGATCTCTTTCAGTTGAGATTCAGTCATTTATTACACTCTAACTTCAGTTAGGGTTTGGTGAGTCAATTATGGTTTTGGTCAAGTGGTTAACTAAGTGTGAACCAATGGCTTACAGTCAGTTAATCTAGACTCACTCATGATTTCAAATTGCCTCCTTAGGTATTCAAATTTCTCATTGATTCAAGCTATTGCTTGACATTGTTATTGTAACTATTTATTGTTTTATTGAACATACATAGAGGAAACCATTCTGGTTCTGATTAAGACCATTTCATGAGTTATTTGTTGATTATTCTTTGATGAGATTGATGCTTTGTTCCTAGATCAATCTGCAAGAATAATATGGTATCAGAGCTTACTATAGGACGAAGATCTATCTCTCAAAAACAAGTTTTTTGACAGATTTCTCCATGAAAAGTGAGCAATAGCTCAAAAATTCAGCACTGCACTAGAAGCCAAGGCTTACCACTCAATATCCCAAGTAAGGAACTTGTTGATCAAGCTTGCTTGATTGACTATGCTGGGTGTGATGAAAGCCTAAAATGTGCAGGCTGTCTGACATTACGGTGCCCCTTTTGTTTTGATTTGTAGGTTTTAATAGGTACAACTTCAAATGGACTCATCAATCCCTCTTCTCACCCCATTCACAAGCTATTTGGAATGGAAGTTGAAGATGATTGCATCTCTGAAGAGATGAGGTATCAATGAGGTGTCTATTGGAATTGGAAAAGAGTCTTATGAGAACGATAATGACTAGCTAAATTATAGTGATATAGCTTTTGGAGCAATATGTCTTACCCTTTCTCCTAGCTTGCACTACCTTATTGGTTCTGCTGAATACCCAAAGGATCTCTAGACAAAATTGGACAAAACCTTTGGAAAGCACAATGAGGATCATAATAGCACTTTGGAGATCACATATAGCAGCACAAGAGTTCTTTACTCAAAATTCTTAGCCTCTACTCTCTCTGATGAAGTTGTTCAAGATGAAGATGAAGCAGAATCTTCTACACATTCAATTTGAATTGAAGAAAGTCTCCATGCAGTGACTCCTTCTCTTGATGCTCTGAAAGTTCATGAAATATCTGATATCTCATATTCTCATATTGATTAAATAGAATAATACATTTTAATCTCTGATATTGAATAAAAATATAGCTGCACTTCAATGCAAACATTCACCGGTGATTTTCCTTTGAATTCTGTGCAAAATGTACCAGTAATTACTTCCCAAAGTGAAGAGAAATTTGATTTTTCTTCTGCTAATGTTGCTGCTGGTGTGAAAATATGTAATACCTTGGATATTTTGGAAAAAATATCAGATTACAAGAGTGATCAATTTGCTCCCCATGATCTATATCTTCCAGCAAGTTCCTGTAGGATTGCATGCACCAAAATTCAGAATTTTGAAGAAAAAGACAACTGTGCATCCACCATCTCGGTTGACCATACTTTTGGATCTGATATGAATGTTATTGGATCTGATATGATATTATTTGGATCTAATCTGATATTTCTTGTTTCAAAATTTCAGGTTCATAAACCTTCAGTACTGCTTGTAGCTGTTCTCATCAACGGTGTGAAGAAACAAGTACTGCAAGTCTCCTACAAAACTGTTGCTGGGGATTTGATTTCATTTCACAGTTTTGGATCTGTTGTGAACTTATTTAGATATAATTTAATTTCTGATATGATATTATTTGGTGTAAATTTTAAAATCCAAGAGCTTTCACTCATGTTTGTAGCTTCTTTCACCAGTTCCGGTGTGAAAAACCAAGTACTGCAGTTCTTCTTCAATTTTGCTGCTGGGGATTTGGTGTTAGTTTCCTCTTATGAGGTTGATGATATTTTATTTTGTGAATAATTAGCTATTTATGAATCTATATCAGATTATGGAGCTCAAGCATTCACTCTCCAGAATCCCAGGTATTCTCTACCTTTGGTCAGATGCTCATCTCCTCACAGAACTAGTAGAGAGGAAGACATTCTACATCCGCTTGGAAACTTGCTCCTAAGATTTGGGGCTGATTTTACCACTCATGGATTTCTATTCAAGGATACAAAATATCAGTTTCTTAAGTGTTCCACACATGGTTCGAATCCTCAAGAACCTTTTCTCTCTCTTCAGATGATTTCAACTACTCTACATGGGTATAGTTTTCACCATAAAGCTGTTTATATTTTTTATTAGGTTGAGTGCATTGTTTTTGTTCCAAAGTGGAAGACTACTCTAGACATATTCATTTATTTTGGATTCATAGGTTCACATGCATAGTCTGAGGATGCTGCTGCATAGAAGAACCAATTATTGATTTAGTGCTTAGTTTGAGGGGGGGTATTTTTCCCATGAGGTTTTCCTCGTTTCCTTGGTTATATTAAGCAGTTACTTTATTGTACAAGGTGACCTATGGCCTTTGTTTCCAGGGTCCTAGCATTTTTACTCATCTATGTTTTCTAACTCTTCTTGAGTATAGCTAAGGGGGGGTGTTGGAGACATTTACCACCATACACACTCTTTTTGGTCAAATTGGCCTAGTTAAACCACTATCCTAAGTATAATTGACATTAATTGACATTAGTGGAGCATTAATTGACATCATCGAGTCACACCCACGCCTACCTACATTCAAGGAGGCTAACTTATCCTTCTCTGTTGTATAATGAATCTTTAATCTTGTTTCTAGTCTACTTTCATTCTTTCTAAATCCCCTACTCTATTGTTGCTTTTGCAAGCATAAATTAGGACACATCTAAAGCAAGTTGTGCCTTGTTTCTAGGCATCTTCATTATAGTAATATGTATTGGTAGGTGTTTCAAGGCATCCTTTAGCAGTTTTGATTTCTTTGAAATAAATTCGTTTACATAAAGTGGAGAATGTTCCTCACACAAAGACTCTTATTTTCATGTTGTTGGTACCAAGTCAATGACTTAAAATCCTGTTTAGTTTGATGTGGAATCTAGAACTCATTTAGATGTTTCTTCACATGAAAACTCTTCTACCCCTGCAAATTGGCCAAAGGTGGTGATTCTAGTCATTACTAAATTTGACATGGATCCCATAGCTATGAAAATAGTTTCTCTTACATGTCACGTAGCTAAGAGACAAATAGGAAACACCATAAAAACAAAGACAATCTATAAGCCTTTGACTGTCGGCTTTAAACTTCTTCAAGTCTGCAACATACCTCTATTATGAACTCTGGAAAAGACATATTCAGCTTCTATTTTCACACCTCTATAATGCAGACTGTTTTTGTGTCAAAAGATTTAGGGAATTCTCAGGAATTGTGGTTGCACGATCAATATCCCAATAGATCCATTGTTGATGTCATTGGTTAAGTGATCTACTAGTATCAGATATTTTCAATGGTTTGACATTATGAGGAAGAGCCTCTTATACATGTTGTAGAAGAACTGATTCCAAATTTGCAAGCTGAGTTGTAAAACAGTCCAAAAATACCAAGGAAATCCAAATCCAGTCATAAAGGTAATTTGATGGGGACCATCAACCTTCCAAAGGACTGAGGTCTGATACATGTACATATTAGAGACATGTTGGCATTGATAATTTGATACCATATAGGAAAGAGTTACAAAAGGAAGTTTTTTAACAAGTAGAGCATGACAATGCTGAAGTAGTTTGTTAACTTGAGTAGAGATTTGGAAAGTAGGAATGCTTCAATATTCAAAAAGAGTGGAATTTATGGCAATCCAAATTTCCCATATAACAAGGAAAGGTGTAACTCTTAGAATTTTTAGATTTGATCTGACAAACCAAACTTTGAGACGACCTTCAATAGAAGCTTCGTTCCAGATAGCATGATTCCCAAGGTTGTCTTCCATATCTTTCCACACATGTTTAATAAATGGAAATTTTATGAAAAGATGAGTAGTGCAAGTCTTGGCATCAAATCTACAAAGTAGACAAATGTTTGGCCCAACTTTTTTTTTTTGTAGAAATTTCAAAGTAAGAATTGTATGATGTAAAGATAGCCACATTAGAAGTTTAGTTTTTTAGGGGCTTTGTTCTTCCACAATATAGAGAACCACATACCTGCTACTTGTATTTCATCCCCTTCAAAGGCTATATATCCTTGTTTTGGATTGTAACTACCACCAACTTTGTTTTGAACCCAGACTAGTTCATGAATAAAATCACCAAGTCTGATATACACTCTTTGCATTTTTGATACAAAATTTTCCCAAGAGTGATCATAATCCACCAACAAACCTAAGTCTTTAGTTGATATCCATCCTTATTTCCATATTGAAGTGGTAATAGGGTTCCCAAATTGATTCAACGTGAATTTACCAATACCTTGAAAGCACTAAATTAACTCTTCTGGAACAAAAACAACATTATTATTGGCCATTGTAGCACCTACTTCTAACTTACATGTGATCCATTTCCAATATTCTAGGCCATAATAATGTAAGGCGTCCCCTTATTGATGGTTGTAGCTTGATTTGCTACAAAGAAAAACCCAACAACCATGCTATACATCACTGCAAAGTTAGCAGAGATTTCTCGGCATGAATTGCTATTGAATACACAATTCTGCATCATTGGCTTCAATGAAAAGGGATCATTTTTGGGAAAGACGGGACAGTCAAGATCGGAGGATCATGTTTAAAATGCAACTTTTGATAGAGAAAATATTCTATGTCATTTGGTTGATATCACAATGTTTAGACCGAAGGCAACAATCCAGAATACAACTAAGTTACTTTAAGATAGATGCAAAGTTTCTTGAAGTTGGGGACAAAGCTGATGAGATTAATTAAGACACTTGTCCAACTTGCTATGCACACACTACTACCCACGATGCTTTAACAAGCAAGGATCTCTAGCAATAGATCTTTCATCAAGAGCCAAAACTGAAATTATAGCCACCTTAGAGACAGGTAAATACATAAAAAATGTCGTCCATATATGCTAGTTATTGCCTATAAAGCAAAGCTTCCTTCAAAACTCTTTGTAGGATACAAACCTCAGTCATTAGTCTATTTTTCCCACCACCCTCAGAAGTAATTGCTTGCAGTGACCCAAAAGGAACACCTAGCATTCCATCACCATGGCATTCCATCAATAACGCTGATCGAACATATTGTGGGAGCTGCAAACCAGTGACTGGTGGAACATGCATATCTGACGATGAAGAGGAATGAGTAGATCACGAAGGATGAAAATGACTACCTTATGTAGGCCTGGAAACAGAGGATTCTAAGCCCTGTCCTTGAGCAACACCACCACTCCTCCTAGGTTCTTGTGTTAAAGGAACATGTTGTGAACCCCAAGGCATACTTGGTAGTGGATGTAGCATTGAAGAAGCAATTTCCCCAGGTCCATTTGAATTTTGGTTCACTGGAACCCAACTTCCAGATTCATGGTTGGTTGCTCTGTTCTATGAACCTACAGCAAAACAGGTATTGCTATAGGAATACCCATCATCATGTTTATTGAAGTAGCTTCTTCTTTCTGAGAAAATTAGCCCTCCCTTGCACTAGCATTAGAGCTGGAATCATTGCCAAGTCTAGGCATAGAAATTTCATTCCATCCAACTGAATGCAAACTCCTCTGTATACCAGCAGGTGGCACATGAAACATGCTAGACTGGTGCAAATGGGCACTAGTGCTTACACCTACTAGGCCTTTGTCTGCAGACTGATCACCTGAAAACAGTCTTCTGGAATGTGAAGAATTTAGCTGCAAGTCAGGCATATACCTTCCAGCATTTCCAGATGGCCACATGTGAGGTAAACTTGGTTCTTGTTGATGAGGAGGGTTGTGCCTTACTCGAACGCCTTACATTGTTATGGAGACATGCTGCAAAGAATGGGCTGATAACCAATTGACATTAAAACTAGATCTGTTGGCACTGTGAGGCCCAATAAAACAAAGACCAAAAGGATCATCCACAAACCAAATGAAACAACATCCTCTTAAGGGGTGATATGGACAGTTGTAAATGTACTCTCTGACTTCCACCTTTTAAAGATTCATTGAAATTCCATTGTCTTGAGTATTGACAGAAGATCAAAACTTAGGAGACAACATATTACACAGGAAATAGACATACTTGGGATCTCCACTTCAGCACACCTCTATAAGGAGATGTGATATACAAGTCAAGAGGTTCAGCTTTATTAAGTTCCATTGAGCTCTTAGTTTGGTACCTTTTGTCCTTATTTTCTGAATCTCATTTGTCCCTCCCTACTTCTATATATTCTCTTTTGGTGTCCTTTTAAGTCTTCTGTAATTTAACTCCTCTAGTTATGAGATCTAATTTGTCATACCTATCACTCCACTTTCTTTCTTTCTACTTATATAGATCCAAGAATAGTTATAATGAAGGCTAATACTGGAGAATACTCCAGATTTAAATCTCTCAGTGATCTTTCATAACACAATTAAAGATCACCCATGAGAGACCAAGGTTGGTTACATTCAATTAGCTGTCAATCTTCTATCAGGTGGTAAGAGGCAATGTGACCACCTGATATGAGTGTAAATTAATCAAAATTGACCACTAACATGGTATGGGTTCTTCTTTATTCATCCATTGTTCAGCATCATCTTGGCATGATTGGAATCATTTATTAGGTTGAAGCAATGATTGATATTAAATCCTAGAATTTTTAATTTGAATGAATTCCTTATGGGCTCCCTGCCATCAAAGAACCATCGTGCATGTCTAATATTTGAAATTTATCAATCATCCACACTAGATCACTTCAATAGCCTTTAACTAGACCTTGGAGTTGGTATATTTGGAATTCATATTTTTAATTAGAGCAACCTATATCTAGGCATGACATTTCCCAAAGTTATTTGATGTAAGACTACCATGGCAGAGAAAACCAGAGATCTATCAGAATAGTTCCAATAGAGTCTGGAGCCTTTCATTAATTAGTCATGGTTGAAGGAGATGGGTCATAGAATGATGTGGCTAATTTTCCTGACAACAGTGCTACTGCAGAAGATTGCCATTTGTCAGGCTGCATTAAAATAACAAACTAAGGATGGATTGATTATAGAGAATTTTGTAAAGTCGTTCATTGACAGCTGACATGAAGGGAAGGATGCTGAAGTAAGGAGGATATCCAGACATTTCCTGCCATCAATTCATATAAGCATGTATGGCATTGAAAAGGTGTCACCATGTTCTGCCCAAGTACAAGATATCTTGACAACTTTACATTGTCGTTAACTCTAATTATAGAAGGTGCCTTTGGAAGATAAAATTGGGTGCAGATTTCTGAAAGACTGATGCACCTGCGAATAATGCTTCAATTACTAGCTACTTTATATGGTTGACAAGCTAAATAATTTGTGTTGTTCAGGTCTTGTGTCATTTAAGGTTGCTACCAACTAAATGATGTGAGTTTTATAAGTCATTTTCTTATCTATTTGGTAGTCCTAAACTTATTTTAGTTATGCTCAAAAGTCACTTGAACTGCTCTTTCCTAATCCCTTTGTAACAACAGAATGTACTCATCTCGACTGCAATAAGTGTTTTTTAAGCTCTTCTTTGAAGTCTTAATAAAAAATAAAAAATGTTTCAGCAGAATTATGATCATATTAATAGTAGAAGTCAAAATTTTGTATCATTCTAGTCATACCCTATCAATCTATCAATAACTGACAACTTTAACATGTAATTGGCTATTCTCTCATCATCAAATGTAAGGCTCAGCAAGTCAGGTCAGGCTAAATGAAATAGGGAATCAGATGGAATTGACCATTCACTGGCGTATGTGGCATGTGACTGGAAAAATATTTCTTATCCTCCAAATCATTAATCCCATATTCATTGAGGGATACTTCCAGGGTTCCCTCCCTATTAAATAGAGGGCCCACTGAATTCAAGTATAAAGGCTCGCCCTAACTGGAAAATTCAGTTGCAGTCCTTGAATCTGCAACCGATACAGATATCCCCATGCATGTATCCTTACCTGAGATCTCACTCATAGGTTCTGAAGTGCCAGTTTTCTGCAAGGATGGAATTTCCATGTGATTTGCTTTCTGTATTGATGTCTGTTTTTCTATGCATATTTTGCATGTCCTTAATGAATCACTAATTAAATTGGATGAACATAATATAGAACCATGCTTCGGCAATGGAAACGGTACATTCTTTCCTAAATCCTTTCTGACCAGCTCAGCAGTAGCCCCTAAGGAGACATTCATGTCATAAACTTTAGCTACTGTACATGAAGAATTCTGTGCACTACAACTTAGGGTTTTGTGCCTTCTGTGGGGATAAACTTGAAGTAGCCATTGACGTAGGTAATGAAATGTGATCGGACAAAGATATATCTACCTTCCCATTACAATGACCAAGTTCACTAAGCAATATCTCTAAGACACCCTCCCCTTTAAATTTGAAATGTGCCTTAGGGCTCAGATGCAGGGTAGTAGTTGATGGTGCATGTTGCTACAGGGTGATTCCATGAAGATGGGTAACACTTTTTGGCCAAATTTGGCGATGAAAACCTGATTTTTTACTCATGTGCTAGATAGAAGCCCTCAAAACGCATATATGCCATGTGAATTTTGACTTGCAGTAAAAAAACAAATTGTAGAATATTATGTTGGCTTCATAGTGATATTTTTTTTTTAATATTTCGATGTCATTTAATGTGTGAATTTTTGCATTTAATGAACTGTGTGACCTTAAAAATTTGAAGAAGCTAATAAGTGGCTCGTGTCCACGTAGAGTAATTCAATCTTGCATTAATAATTTAAAAAAAATAAATATATGAGCATGATCTACATAAAATGCACTGTGATGTGCATATTTTTTTGTTAATTATTTTTGCATTATACAATTATTTATTATTTTCCGAAAGTGACCACATTTGATTTCAGCATCGTTTTAAACACATATTTGTCCACGTAAAGGAATTTTTTCTATTTTTTCAAAAATTGAAAAACCAAAGATACCCTTTCGAAGAGGACACGTCGATACGTGATGTGTGCATTTTAAAGAATTTTTTGGCTGTGTATTTTTAACTCTGTGGATTTTTCTTTGAGCTACTTCGAAGTTGCAGTGTGGTTTTCTAAGTATAAGTTTTAGAAGTAATTAAAAAATAAATTGCATATGAATGCCAAAATGCGTGTATGATACCTCAATGGATAGAAGATTCGTTGGTGAATTTATGGGTGTCAACTCCGCTCAGTTATGTGCTAGGAATGGCAGGGTTTACACCTCTGCAATGCACAGGAAATTTTTCATTTGTTTGAATGAGGGCTAAGTCTGTTTTTTTAAGCCCTCGACCGAGGTATAAACCTCGACCGAGGTATCTAAATACCTCGGTCGAGGTATTTAAATACCTCGACCGAGGGTTTGTAAAGCCCACAATACCTCGGTCAAGGTATTTAAATACCTCGACTGAGGTATTTAGATACCTCGGTCGAGGGCTTGATAAAACCTCGGTCGAGATATTAAGACCTCGGTCGAGGGCTTAACAAGCCCTCGACCGAGGTGCGTTTTTCTATTTTTGCCGAAATGCGCTTGCCAAAAAGTGTTACCCAGGTCCGTGGATTCACCCTACAACTGCTATTTTTTATTTCTCTGCTTGGATTTAGATATCTTTCTCATATTTTCCATTGTTACATGACCTATTAAATTCACACATTCACTATTCTTCTTTTCTTGAAAAGAATTATTTTGTTCCAGGCCAGGGGCAGAAACAGAAGTTAAAATAATATTTTCATTATGAACAACTATTTCTGGGCTAGGCATGTTCATTGGAAAATTATTAACTACAGCATTGGACTTCTTTGTAGCTGACAGTTCAGTCACAGTAGTGAATTGTGAACCAAATATGTCTCCGCTGACAGCCACTAAAATAGCTAAAGGAGTTGAACCATAAATTCTCTTAGTAGCAGATGATGTTGAACAAGAAGATTTCATTTGCAGAGCCTCCAATGAAATGAGGCTAGTTTCTTCAGCCTGAGTGAATGGTTTTGATAGATCCAATGTTCCACCAGACTGTGCCATAGTTGGCATATTTTGACCTAAAGATGTATGCATAGGATCATACCTCACAGAAGTAGCACTTGATGATGATACAACTGCCACTAAAACTGACGTATTTGGCTGCGTATGTAAATTAATTGAGTGGCCATATGATCCTGCTAGTAATGCTGAGTTGGAATTTAGTTTGTGAGGACTGTTGAAAGCCAATTTTGGGCATGAGCAGGGATGGTAAGAGAACTCAATTCTCATTTACAAAATATTTGGAGGGGTTTTGAGTGCATTGTGTTCCCTAGAATAACAATATAAAAATTTGATATAGCCTTTTGCATTAGAAAATGTGACAAAGTATAAACAATAGTCATAAAATCCTTAGAAAATCCAGGTTTGATGTGTGTTAGGGACTCGTGTATGAAATGAAATCCCTATAGGGGGTGATTTACCTATGTGACCATTCATGCCTTGTTTGGAGTATTGTTCAACCCGCGTGGGGCACTCATGGCAAGTTTGGATAGGTTTGCGTGGTAGATTGTGAAGCAATTGTTGTAGTAGCATTTGGATCCTTCAGTCAAGTTGAATCCTTGAATCATTACACAAGTGGAATCCAACAAAGCATTTGCTCCATATATGTATGGAATTTAACTTAATAAAGGTGCACAATATGGAAGTTTATGAGAAGTTTTGGAGCTTGGATCTCCTTTTGTTCAGTATATGTGACTTCAGGAAATAAAATTATAAAGATAACCAACAGGTTTTCTAGTTCTTCTCATAGAGATGAATCTTTCAATTTGGAAATGTCCTATATGCTTGGAGGGGAGGTTGGATGAAACTAGTAAATACTTTTTTATTGCTGTTTCAAAAGTCTTAACTTTATAAGTCAATATAATGTACAAAGAGTAATCCTTTACATCATTGAATTTCCTCTTACCACCACAATGAGGAAGGCAATCATATCCAACTAGGCTGTAATAGTAGAGGACACAATATACTCTCCTAGAAAGGAACGGAATCTAACTTCAGCTAGATTTTTATCATGGAGTAATGTATTTTATAACAATGTGGCTGTGTTAGATGGAAAACTACCTTATGAAATCTAACATACTTTAGCTTTACTAACCTTGCAATGTTTTAAGAATGAAAACTAACTCTAGCCATATTTTCATCAATGTGCATTGTGATTGATGACAATGTGGTTGTGCTATATGAAAATCTACATTATAAAATCTAACACACATTAGGTTTCACTCATCATGCAATGATTTAAGGACGAAAGCTAACTCCATCTTGATTTCCATCATGGTGCAATGCGATCAATGACGATGTGTTGTGTTAGATGAAAAACTACATTATGAAAGCTAACACATATTATCTTTTACTCATTGTGCCATGTTGTTAGAAGGAAAGCTAACTCCGACTAGATTTGCATCATGGTGTAATGTATTTGATGACAATGTCGCTGTGTTAGATGGAAAACTACCTTACAAAAGATAACATACATTAGTTATTACTCACCATGCAACGTTTTAAGAACTAAAGCTAACTCTAGCTAGATTTCCAAAATGGTGCATTTTGATTGATGACAGTGTGGTTGTGTTAATTAGAAAACTACATTATGAAAGTAAACACACATTATATTTCACTCACCGTGTAAAGATTTACTGTTGAAAGCTAACTCCAGCTAGATTCCCATCATGGTGCAATGTGACAATGTGGTTGTGTTAGATAGAAAAATACCTTATGAAAGTTAATACACATTAGCTTTCACTTATCGTGCCATGTTGTTAAAAGAAAGCTAACTCCAGCTAGATTTTCATCATGGTGTAATAAGCTAACACACATAAGCTTTCCTTTATAGTGCCATGTTGTTAGAAGGAAAGTTAACTCCAACTAGATTTTCATCATGGTGTAATGTATTTGATGACAATGTGGTTGTGTTAGATGAAAAATTACATTATGAAGGCTAATAGATATTAGCTTTACTTACCGTGCAATGTTTTAAGAATGAAAGCTAACTCCAGCTAGATTTCCATCATGGTGCATTGTGATTGATGATAATGTGGTTGTGCTAGATGACAAAATACAATATGAAAGCTTACACACATTAGATTTCACTCACCGTGCAACGATTTAAGGATGAAATCTAACTCCAGCTAGAATTCCAACACGATGCAATGTGCTTCATGACAATGTGGTTGTGTTAAATAAAAAACTACCTTATAAAAGCTAACACATATTATCTTTCACTCATTATGCCATGTTGTTTAAAGGAAAGCTAACTCCAGCTAGATTTCCATCATGGTGTAATGAGCTAACACACATAAGATTTCCCTTATAGTGCCATGTTGTTAGAAGGAAAGCTAACTCCAACTAGATTTTCATCATGGTGTAATGTATTTGATAACAATGTGGTTGTGTTAGATGAAAAATTACCTTATGAAAGCGAACATACGTTAGTTTTATTGACCATGCAATGTTTTAATAATGAAAGCTTACTCTAGCTAGATTTCCATTATAGTCCATTGTGATTTATGATAATGTGGTTGTGCTGGATGGAAAACTACATTATGAAAGCTAACACATTAGATTTCACTCATTGTGCAATGATTTAAGGACGAAAGCTGACTCCAGCTAGATTTCCATCACAGTGCAATGTGATCAATGACAATGTGTTGTGTTAGATGGAAAACTACCTTATGAAAGCTAGCACACATTATCTTTCACTCACCATGCCATGTTAGAAGGAAAGCTAACTCCAACTAGATTTGCATTATGGTGTAATGTATTTGATGACAATGTGGCTGTGTTAGATGGAAAACTACTTTACAAAAGCTAACACATATTAGTTATTACTCACCGTGCAACATTTTAAGAACGAAAACTAACTCTAGCTAGATTTCCAAAATGGTGCATTTTGATTGATGACAATGTGGTTGTGCTAAATGAAAAAAAAATTATGAAATGTAACACATATTAGATTTCACTCATTGTGCAACGATTTAAGGTTGAAATATAACTCCAACTATATTTCCATCACGATGTAACGAGACAATGTGGCAGTGTTAGATTAAAAACTACCTTATGAAAGCTAACAAACATTAGCCTTTACTCACTATGCAATGTTTTAAGAACGAAAGCTAACCCCAACTAGATTTTTATCATGATGAATTGTGATTTATGACAATGTGACTTTGTTAGATAGAAAACTACACTATGAAAGCTTACACACATTAGATTTCACTCACCGTGCAACGATTTAAAAATGAAATCTAACTTCGACTAGATTTCCAACACAACACAATGTGATTGATGAAAATGGGGTTGTATTACATGGAAAACTACCTTATTAAAGCTAATAGACATTAGCTATAACTCATTATGCCATGTTAAAAAAAAATCTAATTCCAGCTAGATTTTCGTCATGTTGTAATGAGCTAACACACATAAGCTTTCTCTTATAGTGCCATGTTGTTAGAAGGAAAACTAGCTCCAGCTAGATTTTCATCATGATGTATTGTATGTGATAACAATGTGGCTGTGCTAGATGGAAAACTACCTTATGAAAGCTAACATATATTAGTTTACTCACCGTGCAATGTTTTAAGAAGGAAAGCTAACTCTAGCTAGATTTTCATCTTGGTTCATTGTGATTGATGACAATGTGGTTGTGCTAGATGAAAAACTATGTTATGAATGCTAACACACATTAGATTTCTCTCACAGTGTAATGATTTAAGAACGAAAGTTAACTCTAGATAGATTTCCAACACGGTGCAATGTGTTTGATGATAATGTGGTTGTGTTACATGGAAAACTACCTTATGAAATATAACACATATTAGCTTTCACTCATCGTGTCATGTTGTTAAAAGAAAAGCTAACTCCAGCTAGATTTCCATCATGGTGTAATGTATTTTATGACAATGTAGTTGTGTGAGATGAAAAACTACTTAATGCAAGCTAACATACATCAACTTTACTCACTGTGAAATGTTTTAAAAATGAAAGCTAACTCTAGCTACATTTTAATCATGGTGCATTATGATTGATGACAATGTGATTGTGCTAGATGAAAAACTACATTATGAAAGCTAACACAGATTACGTTTTACTCATCATGTAATGATTTAAGGATGAAAGGTAACTCCAGCTATAATTCCATCATGGAGCAATGAGATCGATGATGATGTGGTTGTGTTAGATGAAAAACTACCTTATGGAAGTTAACACACATTATCTTTCACTCATCGTGCTATGTTGTTAGAAGGAAAGCTAACTCCAGGTAGATTTGCATCATGATGTAATGTATTTGATGACAATGTGGCTGTGTTAGATGAAAAACTACCTTACGAAAGTTAATGCACATTAACTATTATTCACCGTGCAATGTTTTAAGAACAAAAGCTAACTCTAGCAATATTTTCAACATAGTGCATTTTGATTGATGACAATTTGGGTGTGTTAAATGGAAAACTACATTATGAAAGTAAACACACATTATATTTCACTCATCATGCAACGATTTAAGGTCGAAAGCTAACTCCAGCTAGATTTCCATCACAGTGCAATGCGACAATGTGATTGTGTTAGATAGAAAACTAATTCAGCTATGTTGTTAGGAGCAATACTAACTCCAACTAGATTTTCATCATGGTGTAATGTATTTGATGACAATGTGGTTGTGTTAGATGGAAAAATAACTTATGAAAGCTAACAACAACTAGATTTCCATCATGGTGCATTGTGATTGATGACAACCTAGTTGTGTTAGATGGAAACTACATTATGAAAGCTAACACATTAGATTTCAATCATCGTGCAGTGATTTAAGGAATAAATCTAACTTCAGCTAGATTTTCAACATGGTATTATGTATTTGATGACAATGTGACTCTTTTAGATAGAAAAGTACCGTATGAATTCTAACACACATTAACTTTCACTCACCATGCAATGTTTTAAAAATAAAAGCTAACACTAACTAGATTTCCATCTTGGTGCAATGAGCTAACACACATTAGGCTTTCATTCACCGTACAATGCTTTAAGAATGAAAGCTAACACATTGTTAAAAGGAAAACTAACTATAGCTAGATTTCTATCATCATGTTATGTATTTAATGACAATGTGATTGTCTTAGATAGAAAGCTACATTTCGAAAACTAACACACATTAACTTTCACTCAACCGTGCAATGTTTTAAGAACAAAATCTAACTCCAGCTAGCTTTCCATCAGGGTGCAATGAACTAACACACATTTGATTTCACTCATCATGCCATGTTGTTAGAAGGAAAGCTAACTCCATCTAGATTTCCATCATGGTGTAATGTATTTGAGGACAATATGACCGTGTTAGATGCAAAACTAATTTATGACAGCTAACACACATTATCTTTTACTCATCGTGCAATGTCTTAAGAACAAAAGCTAACTCCAACTAGATTTTCATCATGGTGAATTGTGATTGATGACAATGTGGTTGTGCTAGATAGAAAACTACATTATGAAAGATAACACACATTAGATTTCACTCACCATGCAATGAGTCAAGGACGAAAGCTAATTCCAACTAGATATCCATTGTGGTACAATGTGATTGATGACAATGTGGTTGTGGTAAATGAAAAACTACCTTATGAAAGTTAACACACATTAGCTTTCTCTCATCATGAAATGTTAAAATGAAAGATAAGTCTAGCTATATTTCCATCATGGTGTGATATATTTGATGACAATGTGGTTGTTTTAGATAGAAAGCTACCTTATGAAAACTAACACACATCAACTTTCACTCATCGTGCAATGTTTTAAGAACAAAAGCCAACTCCAGCTACACTTTCATCATGGTGCAATGTGCTTGATGACAATGTGGTTGTGTTAGATTTAAAACTGCATTATGAAAAACTAACACACATTACCTTTTACTCATGGTGCAATTTTTTAAGAATAAAAGTTAACTGTAACTAGATTTCCATCATGGTGCTATGTAATTGATGACAATATGGTTGTGTCAGATGAAAAACTAATTGATGACAATGTGGTTGTGTCGGATGAAAAACTACCTTATGAAAAGTAACAGACTTTAGCTTTCACTAATTGTGCAATGTTTTAAGAATGAAAACTAACTTTAGCTAGATTTCCATCGTAGTGCAATGTGATTGATGACAATGTAGTTGTGTTAGATGGAAAACTTCCTTATGAAAGCAATTGCATGTTAGGTTTCACTTACCATGCCATGTTGTTAGAAGGAAGCTAATTCTATTATATTTTCATTATTGCCTAATGTATTTGATAACAATGTGGTTGTGCTAGATAGAAAACTACCATATTAAAACTAACACAAATTAGCTTTTAGTCACCATGCAATGTTTTATGAATGAAAGCTAACTACAGCTAGATTTCCATCATGGTGTAATGTGATTGATGACAGTGTGATTTTTTTAAATGAAAAATGACATTATGAAAACTAACACAACTAGATTTCCATCATGGTGTAATGTGATTGATGACAATGTGATTTTGTTAGATGAAAAACTACATTGTGAAAACTAACATAGCTAGATTTCTATCATGGTGTAATGTGATTGATGACAATCTGATTTTGTTAGATGAAAAAATACATTATTAAAACTAACACACATTAAATTTCATTCAACATGCAACATTTCAAGAATGGAAGCTAACTCTAGCTAGATTTCCAGCACATTCATACACATACATCAATAATATAAGTCCCATGTCCAAAGTCAAATAGGATTTTGGTTGTTTTATTGGAGTTGATATCTATAATTCTCTAATAATTCTTGGATCTCTTATTGCTATCTCTTCATATATATTTTGTGTAATTTACATGTAAATTCCTTTTTGCTAGCATGCACAAGATTTAGGGTAACAATGTTTCGTGGCATGCAAAAGGGCTACCCTATTGTTTTGAATTATTGCAACTATATTAATTTTTTGAACATACACTTCATATGGGTTAACCTTAATTAGAAACTAGAATTCAAATGTGTTACAGAAATTGGGAGGAGTTACAATGGAAAATATAATTTTGACAAGAGGAGACTATGTTGACCTCCTAATTAATGGTCAAGTTGTTGGACTAGGAAGGGTTGAATCTACAAAGACTACAACTCATTATGGTGGACAAAGGCTTAATGTAGGATATGTTATGGTTTTGATAATTGATGTCATTGAACCACATTTGATTGTGGAAGATGTTGATTAAGCGGACTTACATCCATGGAAGATCATATATTTGAGGCATAACAAAGGTAAATTAAAATCTTGAAGCACATGTTAAGTGTTTTTGATATACATTGCTTGTTTTTTTTGAGCAAATACTAAGTTTGTTTAATTCGTTGTGTAGGTGCAAATGTCTCTTTTGCATTTTCTATTGGAGACAAGGTAGATCTTTTGCAATGTGGATTGAAGGTGGGTGAAGGCTCCATATTTAATACAGAGATTGGTCATAAGGTGCATGGAAAAATGGTGAAAAAAGGATCCATAATGGTTAACATTGAGAAAGTGTTAAAACATGATGCTCTTTTGCCACATCCAACAGGATTTGAGAATACACTAGGGGGTGCATTGGGATCTTATGAGATTTGGCCAGAATCAGATTTGGAACTTCATTGTCATGATCATTCAGTAAATAATCCCCAAAATAGGCTTACATTCACATGTAAAAAGTTTTCTCTTACACATGAATGCACAGGAACAAGCATGCGCATTACCAAAGGGATCATAGTTTATGTCCATGAGGATTACATGGTTGAGGGTGAAATGTTAGGTGAAAAGGAATTCGATGTTTTTGTGGAAGACATAGATAGAAATTGTGAAAGATGTAGGATTGGGGACAAGTCTATACATTGTTTGGTTAGATGGCCAATAAATAAGTTGGTGGACAATGAAGGTGATATTTTAAGGGTGAATGAAAATTTCAAGGAGGCACCCAAGGAAATGGCGGTATGGGATCTTATAGAGGGCACAAGTCCCTTAAACACATAGGATGATGATATTTAGAATGAAAAAGATCCAGAATCAATTGCTATGCATGAAACGAGGCCATATAAAAGGATTAAATGTGTTGTGGCTACAAAAAAAGTTGGAAACTTTCAAATACAAAGAGATGAAGAGAAAGAAATCTGACTTTTGGTAATGGATGAATGTTGCAAACAAGATTGTCTTCAACATATGGATAGGAAAGCCATTACAACTGCTAGAAGGGCTATGAAACTCTTTAAAAAAAATGACATTAGGGAATTTGTCTTGAATTCACTCCTTTCCAACACAATCATGTCAAAGAGCCATGGCCATGGCCTACCTCCTACTATTAGGAATGTAAAGGACATGAGGTTTAATGGAGATATTATTTGTAAGAAAGCATGGTACACGATACATCATAGTCCTCAAAGCACCTTCTATATTTACCAACATAATTTTCAACAAGAACATGTCAAAGGAATTCATGGTAACACCAACAAATCCAAACCACGTGCACATACTATGGCAGCCATAGAAATATTACACAAAATTGTAATGGATAATTCAGACTTTTCACCAAACCAAACATGACAAGTTGAAGAAGATGGAACATCTTCTCCTTTAAGATTGCTGCCATTAACGTACACCCAAAGTTCTTTGTTAAAAGAGATCAATGAGGCTCTTGAAGAGCTAAATTTTCCATCAATATCACAACAAACAATGAGCAAGATTTGGAATACTCATTTTCTAGATGTGGCATTCTCAAAGAACACTAACTTCAGTAAATGTAGTGAATGTATCGTGTTGAAAGCATAGATGAAGATAGCGACTACAAAAGTGCTGGAAGAAAAGGCACGAGCTAGATTGAAGAAACATAACAAGATTGTTATGTGTGGAAGATATTGCTACTATGCCCACAAAATTATGTCATAGCCGTATCTAAAGGAATACTTCAGCATTATCCATGATAAAATGGACAAAACAAAGACTTCAATCCCAAGATTACATGTCAAATCAAAATCTGTTGCAGGAACAAACTTGGGTTTGTTGTTGATAGGTATGCTAACACATGGGCATAGCACAGGAGGTTTTGGTCATTTTTTCCTACCATTTGTACACATGGGATCACAATTTACCATTACATCTCTTGCAAAGTGCTTGAGGGACCTTGAAGACCCACACTTTGATATGTATGGTGATTTTCTTTATGAGAGTGGAAGTTCAAGAAACACACTTTCAAATGCATTACTTCAAAACTCTATTTACTCAAAATGTAGAGTGTACA
>LPNX010451375.1:142042-188220 GCA_001517045.1 Pseudotsuga menziesii
TCCAATTCCTTGTACTCAATGATGTTCCAGTTATCATTAGAGGAAATTTGGGGTCTAAAATAGGCCTTATAAGAAAACGTGCCAAAATAAGTTTTTGTGAGTTGGAATTCAAGAACCAATAGAATTTCAATAAAATAAGTCAACCATAATGGTTGAATTGACATGTTTGTCATTAAAAGAAACTATTTTTTTTGTTCGTATTTTCGACATATCTCATTGTGTTTTTACTCAAATTTCGATCGGGAGAGCTCGTTGGATGCGGAATTTGATTCTGCATCTAATGAGTACCCACCATGCATACTTTTAATGGACCCCGCTACCCCAAAAATAAGAAATACCTGAAAAAATGTGATGATGATGTCATCATCACATTTTTTTCAAGTATTTCTTATTATTGGGGTAGCGGGGTCCATCAAAAGTATGCAGTGTAGGTACTCGTCGGATGTGGAATCAAATTTTGCATCCAACGAGCTATCTCGATCGAAATTTGAGTAAAAACACAGGGAGATATGTTGAAAATATGAACACAAAAAGTAGTTTTTTTCTTTCTTCCTCCAAAATTAATCAATATTATTTTATTATTTTAACTATTATTTTATTATTTTCCTTAGGAGGCTGATTTTAGACCCCAAAATTCCTCTAATGGAGGTATAAATAATCCATCAGAGACATTGAGTGGTCAAAACCAGTGGAGTTGTGGAATATAGATGATGAAGGCTAACTTATATTGCCCACAAGGAAGCCATCTTTCTTACGTCCCAAAGCCAATGATGCATATTTAAAAGAACTAAAGGAAGGAATAACATCATACATAAAAATGTGGAAAGAGACTATTGGCAATGAGAATTCACCAATTGTTACAGAGGAATGGAATGAAAAACTAGATTATTGGAAAATAGTTCTTGATGCATTAGATGGAATCTATAATGACCATACACCCTTGGATGAAAGTGATTCTTCTTCTGATGATTTTTGGCCAAAGACGAGGCAAAATGTTAACGTTGATGATAATGCACTCCATGCAATGTCAAGTATTATGGATGGGGATTTTGATAATGTGACAGATGAACTGGTATATGTTGGATCCAAGTGCAACAAGCCAAAGCCAACATTCGATCCTAACATTGGTGTTGAGAAATGAAAGATGTTGCTTGTTAGATCAAGAAATGAGGATGAAGGAGAGATGATTTGGATGGCAAAAGCCACCTCAGATATCTTCCAGGATGATGACAGCGAGACCCTTCATGTAAAGATTGATTGGTGACAGCCTAGCTTAGGGAAAGACAAGGGAAAAGTTTTAGAACAATATTGGGTACCAAATCCCGATGACACAAGACTTGGATCTATTCCAATTAATACCATAGTTTGGGCATGGATGCCAAAGAAAGAAGATTGTAAGAAGACAAAGATAAATAAATGTGGTGTACAAGCTGTACTTGATCTACTTGAGCAGATATAAGGAGATTAGGTGGAGATGATACACGAATGTAAATTTGCTTTTTGAATGAATTTTAGTATACATGAAGAAACATTTTTCAATGTTTGTATTATAATAAATACTCTTCAAGCTACTTTTTGAGGAATTTTATATTATTTACTGCATATATGAAATTTCACTTCAAGTTCAATGTTAATTTATGTGATGATACTTTATGCGAATTAGATATTACCATTCAAATTTTAACTTTTCAATTTGTCTTTTAGATCAACACAACATCTCACTATATCAAATGTTCATAATTATATTCATTAATGCATGTACAAAATCCTTTCCTTATTTATTGTTAGCTTTTCCTCAATCTCTTCAATAGTACTTTGAGATTTTCATTTTGTTCCCCTGATGATTGGCGGAGTGTCCACTTGAAATGTAGGGACGTTTCAATACACAGAATTTAATTCCATAAACTCTCTTTGTCATTATGATTAACTATAGAAATCTTCATCCTGAAGCTGTACTTGATATGCTTGAGAAAATATAAGGAGATTAGGTGGAGATGATTCATGAATATAATTTTTCTTTTTGAATGACTAATTAATATACATGAAGAAAAAGTTGTCAATGTTTGTAGTATATCAAATATTCTCTTCAAGCTACATTTTGAGGAATTTTATATTATTTGCTACATATATGAAAATTTTGGTTCAACTTCAATGTTAATTGATGTGATGATACTTTATGCGAATCCACCTTAAAATATCTTATAGAGTTTCTTTGTGAATAAATGTAAGGCACTTGCAATAAGGTTTGAAGTGATTTTTTCCTATTATTCGTTATTATAGTTGATATAAATTTAATTGTACTACTATGTTGCATTCAAATTCATAATTATATTTTCTCGTGTAGACTTTAAAGTGGTGCCAAATTTGTACTAGTATATTAACTTATACTCAATAAATACAGTACTAACATTTTGAGCATGCAGGTTTTATCAGTTTGTCATCATTGTGATTGATTTTCTGGATTAAACTGTGTGAACGTTTTTCACATGAACATTTTGAGTGGACACTCCACCCATGTTTGTTACGGGAACCATGAAAAATTCATTGTGGACTGAAAATATTTCACATAACTTAATCCAGAAAATCAATCATTAAGTGATAACATCATGTTAGCTTTAATTCATGTTAGACATTATCATCAAAGACATTGCATCATAAAGACAATTTAATCCACGTGAGATTTAATGCTGATCATAATGCAATGCATGTAATATAAGTATTATGGATGGAGAATTTGATAATGTGACAGATGAAGTGGTATATGTTGGACACAGGTGCAACAAGCTAAAGCCAAGATTCAATCCTATGATTGAATTTGAGAAAGTAAAGGTGTTGGTAGTTAGATCATGAACTAAGGATGAAGGAGAGACAATTTGGATGGAAAAAACCACCTCATATATCGTCCAGAATGATGAAAGTGAGACTCTTCATGTAAAGGTTGATTGATGGAAGCCTAGTTCAGGGAAATACAAAGGAAAATTCTAGAACAATATTGGGTACCAAACCTTGATGACACAAGACTTGGATCTATTCCAGTTAATACCATAGTTTGGGCATGGATGCAAAAGAAAGAAGATTGCAGGAAGACCTCAATAAATAAGTGTGGTGTACAAGTTGTAATTGATTTTCTTGACTGAATATAAGGAGATTATGTGGAGATGATTCATGAATGTAATTTTCTCTTTGAACTAGTTATTAATATACAAGAAGAAACACTTTTAAATGTTTGTTGTATATCAAATATTCTCTTCAAGCATTTTTTGAGGAATTTTATATTATTTACTAATATGAAAATTTTGGTTCAACTTCCATGTTAATTCATGTGATGGTACTTTATGTGAATTAGATAACATCATTCAATTTTTAACTTTTCAATTTTTTTTTTACATAAACTCAACATGTCACTATATCAAATGTGCATAATCATATTCAATAATGAACCTTAAAACATTATCTAGACTTCCTCTCTGAA
The DNA here is from genome assembly GCA_001517045.1 of Pseudotsuga menziesii. Classification (NCBI taxonomy): domain Eukaryota; kingdom Viridiplantae; phylum Streptophyta; class Pinopsida; order Pinales; family Pinaceae; genus Pseudotsuga; species Pseudotsuga menziesii. Next base: position 145,515 of record LPNX010451375.1, read on the forward strand.
TAAAACATCATTTTGCTTTGTCATAGAGGATTAGAAATGTGTAATCTAGCTATTAACACAGTCCCTCTCCCCTCATGTTGTAAAGGATTCTATCTCAATGGAAGAGCACCTGCATTCCAAGCACGACGATGGTGGTTCGATTCCTTCGTGCCCTAATATAAATTAAGACATGATTTACATCTTATTGATAATATAAATATTGTAAGATATATATATTTTCAATAAAAATATGCTTTTTTCAATTAAACACATTGTTCAAATACTTCATAAATAAAAAATGAACACTTGCAATAATTAGTTAAGTTGGTTTTCCCCCTTTCCTCTTGTATATTAAAAAAATCAAACTCTACTGCACTAATGTTATTCTAGTTCATAATTAATTTTGATTGTTAAAATAAATAATATTAACAAATAAGGGAGGCTTTACTAACATCAATATCATTAAATAAATTTATAGGTAAGAAATTTCTCACGTTAATCTATAATTCATAAAGTAAACATTCATCAACGTAGTTTTTAATACACTACCACTACCACTACCAACAACAACAACAATAAATTATGCTACTATTTTAATTCATAATTTATTTTAATCATTACAAGGGTAAAACTTAGACTTTAAAGTCATAAAATATTTTCCTGTTTTGATTATAAGTGGTGTGAACTTCCAAAAATAAAACAACATACTCATCAAAGACACAAATAATTACTACAACAATATTTCTAATTGTTGTAGTAATAAATACAATGTTGGTATTATGTCATAAAATAATTTAATCAACTTAACATTAAATACAAACTATAAATAATATTACTAGACATTATGTAAGGATTCAAAGTCTATGACTTCCCTCATTTTGAAAGAACTCAATCTAGCGGAAGTTCTAAATTCTAGATTGACTAAATATTTACAAATTTAATGAAATATGTGTTATGGTCACTAGTCTATTAAGTCTCCTCTAGAGACCGGCCACCTCCATAGTGTATTACTTTAGTATTGATCATTTAGTTCAATAGTAATATAATATTATCTCAACATTTGACAAATATTCTTAGTATAATCTGATATGATAGATAAGTTAAAGTTATCACATATTGACCATGCATATAAGGTAAGATATATATTTAAAATTCATAGAGACAAAGAGAATTTGAATTGCTCATGAGAATACTTTAATTGAATAAAGAGAACTCAATTTGTTATGCTTCAATTCAATTAAAATTGTATGCCTTAAGTAAATCATAACTCACAATGGTCACTTTAGTAAATCAATCGACATGGTTTCAGTTAAGCATAGTTAACTAAAGTGTTTTTCATGATGACACTTTAGTTAAACTAAAATATGACACTTAATTTATGACACTTGAGTTACAACACTTGCATGATGACACTTGAGCTAAAATACTGACTAAGTGATCCTACATACAGTTAGAAGGTGATTTCATCTTGAAATTAGTAGAGCATGATTTAAGGTCAAATATGAAAGGCATTACACATTGTGTTATGCAAGATTTAAGAAACTGAAGAGAAGAGTAATTATCTAAGAAGACATTCATTATATTTTGCATGGGATCCTAATCTCCCATGAAATGATTCACTACATCTTGCATGAGACTAAATTTGGCATGTTATTTATGTTTTGGACAAGTTGGAAAATTTATTCGGTTAATGCCTCTTCCCTTTTGCTTAGTATTTACACTTGGGGTGTTTATTCTATCTTATCTTGCACCTAAATTACCAAAAGTAATATGTTATTAAAAAATACATTCTCTGGTATTTATCACTACTATACTTTAAATATTTGTTTGGTTTTTTCATCCTCATAGATTTGGGGGTTTTTCCTAGGTACAACATGCATTATGTGTGAATGGTTCATTGATATCAAGTGCTCTAGATATTTGTAATTAAAGACTAAAATTCAAAGATCATCATATTTTCAACAAAATTTAACATGGTATTAGAGCTCAAGGAATGAAGGAGCTAAGTTTTACCAAGCAAGATTGAGCCTACGTAGATCATGATAAGTTGGGAACTATACTTGATTACAATGTCATCAATCTTAGTAAGAGAACCAACTTGAAGGCATCTCAAATTTCAACACTTGGAAGGCCAATGTTTTGAACATCTTGGAAGAACATGACTTAGATAGATACATATCTAATTTTGTGTAATATCCCACTACTAATGCACGGTTCACTAATTACACGAAGAGCCAATCCACTTCCAAACAAATCATCTATGTAGTAAGTGAGGGACAACTTGATGGAAATGATCACTCCATTGAAGACCATAAAGGAATGTTTTGAAACTTTGAAAAATATATATGAGAAGAAGGCTCAAAGTAAAAATAGGGAAATGAAGAACATGCTTTAGATTATGTAGATAAAGAAGGACGACATAGTGGCCTCCTAATTCAATTTTTTTTTTCAAGTAAGAGATCAACTTACTAGCATTGGATTAGTGGTGGATGATGCTGATATCATTCAAATCATTGTTGATGGCCTCCCATAATCATGGGAGACATTCTTGGATGTTTTTAGTGGCCAAGATGTGGAGCCTAAAATTGAGAGGTTGTGGCATGACAATGTCCAAGAGGAAGATCAAATACAAAGCAAGCTTGATTATTCCAAAGAAGAAATCATTGTTATTAAGACAAGGATGAAGAGAGGATTGACGAGTTTGAGGCAAAAAGTAATTTCTCCATGCAATGATTCACAATATTTTGCATGAGGCTTCCTTCACCCATGTAGAGATTTTCTACCTCTTGCAAAGTTAAGATGCAGTGAGCTTCATTCAAGAAACAAGATAGAGGCCTAATTACTGCAGTAATAATTGGAAGGAAGAAAGATAAAGAGGGATTCCACAAAACAATAAAATATAGGTATTTGTATTTTAATTATTAAATTCTATTGTAAATCAGATCTGAATATTTTTAATATGTTTCATTATAGTTATATACATATTTGTATTCCTAGAGGTAGGAAGTATGTTATAGTATACATGATGAGCATAAGTTATAGTTTTCTTTTATTGGTGAGTAGTAAAACTCATGAAGTACATGTTATGATTAAGTATCATATAGTGTTGCATAACATTCCATGAGATATGGATGGAGGTTTTGTCAAAACATTGGTCAAAATGTTTGCATGATTGTGAAAACTATGACCATTGCATTGAATTATTCGTGTGATTGAATTTCATGATTATACAAAGTTTCTAACCATTGGGCTAAATTTGGATTGTAGAGAAAGACATATTTTATGAACTACAAGTGAAGGATGGAAAGTATTGAATATGGAGTAATTACAATATCAGATCCTAGAAGAGAAAAGGACAAAGATGGATCCATATAGAAGCAAAGCTATCTTTGTTGATTATAGTGAATCATTCAAATACTACAAAATATATGTACCAGTTGAAAGACACATTGAAGTCAACAGAGATGTGTCATTCCATGAAGAGGTTTCATTCAAGCACTCTAAAGATATTCAGTGTGATTCAAACATGGAGGAGCATGCGATTCCCATGATGGAAGAGGAATATTTTGGTTCACCCAATTTAGACATTAAGAGAGAGAAACCAGAGAGTCCCCATATTTTCTAGCTCCTGAAGAACTAGTTGAATTGGTTGAATTCTCACTTGATGAACCTCCTTCTAAGAAGAGATCCACATTGTGCTGATACATTCTACAAGGGGATAGAAACCATTGAGCACCATTAGGTACATCTAGATACCAAAAGAGGTCTGAAAAATATTTAGGGTATGTTGCATAGATGAGTCACATCAATGATTCAAAACCCTCCACCTATGAAGAAGATGCTAAGAAACAAGTATGGAAATATTCAATGGTAGATAAATACAAATCTATTATGAAGAATGATGTATGGGAAGTTGTTCCTAAATCTAAAGGGAAATCAATAGTAGCTTCTAGATGGATTTATAAGATCAAGCATGCTCGTGATGGTAGTTTTGAAAAGTATAAAGCTAGATTTGTAGCCCATGTTTTCTCTTAGAATGAAGGAATAGAATATGATAATACATTCGTTTGTGTGGTCAGGTACACCATTATTTGAACTATGATATTAATTGCATTTTTTATAGGATGGAAGTTTCACCATATGGATGTGCAGGATTCCTTCCTCAATAGTGAGGTACATGAAGAGGTTTACATACAACAAATTGAGAGGTTTGTAGTTTATGGGAAGAGTCCCATGTATGCGAATTGAAGAAATCCTTTTATGGTATTAAGCAAGACTTGAGTGCTTGGTATTCGAGCATTGATAACAATCTTCATATAATATGTTACTCTAAGAGAGAAGATGATCCAAACCTATACTTCAAGATCGTGAAGAACCAATCTTTGACATTTGTTATCTATATTGGTGATTTGTTTTTTATTAGAGAGGAACATTTGATAGCTTGGTGCAAGATGGATCACACTTATGAGTTCAAGATGGCAGACTTGGTTCTTATCCACTACTTTCTTGGTCTTGAAGTTTGGAAAAGGAAAGATGATATTTTTCTTTCATAAGGAAAGTACAATGTTGATGTTTTACGAAGGTTTGGCATGATGGATCGAAAATTCATGACTACTCTAATGGTTTCTAGTGTAATGAAACTACATGAGTAATATTATGGATCGTATATAGTATATTATAGCAAGTATATTCATCTCATTGGTCCCTTAATGTATTTGATACATAGTTGACCTGCTAAATGTTATGATGTGACTAAGATTATGTATAATCCTAGGAACAAACATGTATTTATACTAAGAATGTTCTTGAGGACCTTCAAGTTAAATTTTATTATGGACTCATATATGTCACGAGTGGTGAGTTGAATTTACTTGGTTATTCCAACTTTGATTAGGATGGTAGTACTATGACTAGTACAACAGAAGCAAAAACGTGTTGAATCTAATACTATGAAATCAAAGTGTATTGTGTATAGTAAGACATAAGTACAGTGTATTGTGACTAGTACTACAAAAGGATTGTGTATTTAAACTAATACTACATAAGAAATGTATATTGAGATAGTACTACCTGCCAAGGATATGTGTGGCTTAGGAAGCTACTAGCTGGGTTATTTGGGCAGAAACTATTGGCTGATAATCGAAGTTGTATTAAGATTGCATAAAATCTTGTGTTTCATGATAAGTTGAAACAAATTGATATGAAGTATCACTTCATGAGAGACATGGTATGGAGAGGTGCAATAAGAATTTAGTACATTGCAACTAAAGAGAAGATTGTAGATCTATTAACAAAGCTTCTGTCAGTGATGAAGTATAGGTACTATCAAGACAAGATTGACATGGAAGAGAATGCCTCCCTTACTGAGAGGGAGTGTTAAAGTTACAACATCATGAGTAATTCTCCAATACAATCTTTTTTTCGGATTGGGCCTCATGTGTTGAGGTAGGGAGACTGAGTTGGAATCAGGATCTTGGAGCATATTCTTTAGTTAGACTCAAGAATGACTAAGCATTCAATGCAAAAGGTTATTCCTCATGTGTTTATTTGAATACTTTGATATGTCAAAGTGATGATGTTGTGCAGTCTTGTTGGACAAGGATATGGACAAGAATTAATGTTATGTGATGTATTGCTAACCATGGTAATTGGGATATTAACTCTCTTCTAGAGTCTGGTCACCTCTAGAGTGAATTACTTTAGCATATGATCATCTGGTTTGAGAGTAATATAATATGATCACAAATCTTAGAAATATTCTTAGTATAAACTGATATTCTAGATAAATTAATGTTAGCACATATTGACCATGCAGATAAGATAAGAGATAAATATCAAATGTATAGAAAACAAAGATAATTTGAATTTCTCATGAGAAGACTTCAGTTCACTAAAGAGAACTCGATTTGTTGAGATTTAGTTCAATTAACAATGTATTATTAATTAATTAAAGGAGAACTCATAGTGATCTCTTCAGTAAATCAATTAACATGATTTCGATTAAGAATAGTTAACTAAAGTGTTAATAAGAAGAACTAGCTAACTAAAGTGTTTTGCATGATGGAACTTTAGTTAAACTAAAAGATGACATTTAAATTAAAATATGACACTTAAGTTATGACACTTTAGTTACAACACTTGCATTCTGACACTTGAGTTGGCATCCTAACTGAGTGATCCTACATAGAGTTACAAGGTGAGTTCATCTTGAAGTGAGTAGATCATAATTTAATGTCAATGATGAAATAAATTGTGCATTTTGTTATGCATGATTGAGGAAACTGAAGAGAAGAGCTATTATCTAAGAATGAATTCAGTATGTTTTGCATAGGAGCCTAATTTCCCATGCAACGATTCACAACAACTTGCATGAGACTAAATTTGGCAAGTTAATTATGTGTTGGACACATTACAAATTCTATCTGGTTGATCTCTCTTCTATATTTCTTAGTATTTACACCTAGGGTATTTATTCTCTCTTATCTTTCACTTGGGGTGCCAAAAGCAATTTGCTATTGTAAAAGACATTCTCTACTATTTATCATAATTATACTTCAAAAATTTGTTGGGGCTTTCCATCCTCATATTTTTGATGATTTTCCAAAGGGTACATCCCGTGTTATGTGTTAATGATTATGTGTATGAGTGGTTCATTGATTTCAAGTGATCCATATTTTTTAAATTAAATATAAAAGATTAAAGATGAACATATTTTTAACAAAATTAAACCCTTCCAATTACCCATTTGGAATGATGACCAAGTGTAAATTATTTTATCATGTTATTAGAATAGGGATTCCTATATCATCGATCACATCCATGAATGGTTCAAACGAATAATCCTATGATTGATAAAGCTATATGACCACCTATTTATATGTTTATTTTTAAAATATATCTTATTATTCATAACCAAGGATGTCACTTTTAAATGAACATAAAATTAAGAGGAATACCTTATGAGGGTTCAACAATATGATTTGATAAATGATAAATTACAATATTTTTGCTTCATCATCCTAGATGTTATTTGAGTTGATTCTTCATGAAGAATTTATCCAGGGGAATCTCGTTATGTGGATGGAGTGATTGGTTTGGTTGCATTAACCTCTCATATATACAAATAAGTTGCATGTCCTCTTGAAACTAACCTATATATTGTAATACATATGACAGCATGAGTGTTTTTACTTAGGTTATTCATAGTTTCAAGGAACTCTATGGAAAAAAAATACCTCCCCACTTTAGGCCTTCAATATGGATCTCGGGATAGAGTGAGTTACTCTTAGACAAACTTACAATATGGGTGCCCAATTTGATTATCAAACCAATTTTTTTTTATAAACATGGTGCCATATTTAAAAGGTTGGTTATAAGAAATAAATATGGAGGAAAATTTCAAGATAGAAAAAAATAATCACATCCAAACCTTTTAATGTATACCATGTTTATTAGGAACCTTTATCCCACATCTATAAAATCAAGTTTATTGAGTGAAATATATAGAAGAAGATAAAAGAAAAAATAAAGAGAAAAAAGCTTCAACTATGAGAAAGTGATATTGAAGAAAACATAAATACTACAAACAACAAAGAGGTATGGAGGTATTCAATATTTAATGTTAAGATAGAAAAAATCATGGGAATGAAAGAATGAATCCAACATATTAATAATTACCATGAAATTGAAAAAAAACTTAAGTTTTAGGAGTTGGAAAATATTTATTACTAATTGACATAGCAACAAATACTAGATGCTATTACAAAAGGATAAAACATAACCATGGACGTCATAACCTTGACATAACCCACTGCAATACACAACATATATCAAGTATTAAAACTAAGTCATTGCTTAGGACTATATTCAAAATTTATTTATTAAAGAAGTCACCATAATGAATCTTGAATAGTGTTATTCATAACTAAAATAAGGATTTTACTATAGTTTAAGGACAAGAAGGAAAGTTTTCCAAGGACTTATAAATATACAATAACTGAAGAACACATATTGTGAAAAATGAGTGATTAAACCTTTGGAAGGTTTTTGGTCTTTATAGAATGAACAATGGCCTATTGGGTAGTGAGGATTCTCTTTCGTCTGAGGAGAAAAAAATACATCCTCATTACTGTTAGTAACCTTGTGTTTTTTGCTTTATGAAATGATGAATTTATTCCTCTTTTAATGTAACAACCCCTATCTTTGAAGAAATTTATTATTGTATGGGAAATTTGAAACATTGCTAGCTCACCTTGCTTCCTTGGATTACTTAAGTACAACCATACTACCAACCTTGAACTACCTACCTCACTTACCCAACCAACTTAGTGCACCTGTTAACCTAGCTCCTTCCTACAACCCTTCAAAGTTGACAACAAAGAACGAGAGAAGTCCTTACTGCAAGAAAATGAGAGAAGCATCATAGAACACCTAAATTGGATTTTATTCCCATTTAACATGGCCCTTCACTTCTTAAAATATGTTGAAAGTTGATGTGGATTTGAGATATCTCAAGTATTAGGAATGTGTAATCCATATCATTCATATAAATTTACCAACCCTCCCACTCCTCACCTATTTTTATATTATTAAGTGACCCATACATAGTTACCATTGAAGGCCTCTTACAATTAATGATACTTTATCAACAAATTATTTTGATCTTTTTAATATAATGTGCAAGGAAATTGTTTGCTCTTTTTGTTTTTTCCAAGAGCACATGTACCAAGAGATATAGCCTGGACAAAAAAATTTCATAAGAAATCTTCTATAATAAATAACCAATTCATGAAATTGAACTATATGTATAAAACAAACATTACCTTTCCTAAATCATCAAATCCAATTTTTGCACTTTATTTCAATCTACATGTCAAGGGCGGCAGTTCCTCCACTTCCAACACATTTTTATTCACAAATGCTCACACTATCATTTCTTCTAGTGAAAATACACTATATAATGAATAAACTCTCTCTCTCTCTCTCTCTCTCTCTCTCTNTGAGATGGATTATAGATCAATGAATGGGACAATGATTTTTGTGTGTATCACCTACCACTAGTAATGATCCTTCAAATATTTCTAGGGAGATTTAACCTAAATGAAAAATAATGATCTATGTACATGCTTCAAATCAATATTTTTTTATGCAACATTGCTAGATACAACAAGGTGTATAAGTTTTCAATCAGTTGTCTTATTGAGACATTTTCTAAGAATTTTTGGGAACTGTTGTTGAATTTCCAATGAAGGACTTGCTCTAATATAAACCCTAGGAGGTATCTGTAATATTAGAAATTTGAAACAACAAATTTGATATCTAATTGGTCATCTTCATAAAATGAACTTTTCCAACAATAAGATACACAATTAGAAAAATCACCAAAATAGTCATCCCTTTATGAAATGTTCAAGGGATTCTTTTACATGGAATTCTCCAACAACATCATATGCCTTGGTTAACTCATCAAGTGTAAATGCATAAAACCATTCATAGCCTCAAAATTGGGAAAAATACCATCAAATATGATCTAGGTTTCATTACGTTCCATATTCATCTTACCATCACCCAAACGTGGAATTTCAAAAGTATTTGGAGTAATTATATCACCAACTCTCGTATCAGACACAACAAGTTAATTCAACACAGTGAATTAGTTGCACTTCTTGAGATATGCACCTTCCAATTGAAGATTAGATCATCTGGATAGTTAACATGAAAATTTAGCCCTTAATCCCTTTATCTTCTTACGCAGTAAGGAGGTACATAATTGCATTAAAAGTGTTCTACATAAGTAGTAATGGAGATCATGATCGATTTAGAACATGTCAAGTACAAACTGCATGGGTGTCTTCTATCACATTTAATTTTGTAGGTAGGAGTAGTGGCACTGCATCAATCACATCTAAGGTTTAATTGTGCACATATTGAGTTGAAAGCAGTTGCATGAAGTCATGTAATAGAAGCCATGAACAAAAGAATTTTCTTTGGATAAGTGTCAAGAATCTTGTGAAGTTTCCCAATGGAGTTATCCAAATATCTTATTGAAAGATGACACATGGTAGTAGTCGATAGGGTGTCAAAGGTGTTAATTGGGGATACCATCAAAATATGCTAGAGAGGAATTTCCATATAGAACATCAAGTAAAAAAACCAAAATCATGACAAGTTGCAGAACCAAATTGGTCATTGGTGTTTGATATTGGAGGTGTCAACAAATTCATTTAGGAGAATCCCCAAAAGTTATCTTGTGATAACATATAAAAGGTTGGCATGTGGTTGTAGCAGAGTGGTTGTCAGAGTACTCACATTGGAGTGAAAATCAAAGAAGTTCAAGAAAAGTTCCATTAGATGAGGTCTGACAAATAAATTCTGAAAGTGTACCAATCCCACAGTATTATAGTTATGTTTGTGTGCACATAATGCGACTCCTCATGGGGAATTATGATAGGGCACATGTCAACATATTAAAGTCATCATATCAGAGTTACATGGAGTTTCTATTTAGGTGAGGGATGATGAACAAGGTTTGATGGAGAGTCCCAATGGGACACACCACTAGTACGTGACTAAAACATCTAGTCATCATAGTTTTTTCAAGTAATTTACTACTAAATATGAGAAATTTTGATTGACCAAACTATAAATGACTAAATTTAATGACTAATTTAGTCACGAATTAACAAATATGACTAGATAATAAGTGACAAAGTTAAAATTGACCAACATAAACGACCAAGTTAGTCACAAGATAAAAAATGATTAGCTAGAAGAATATGAATTAGTCATTTTTAATTGTGTTATGGAAAATTGCAATTGTGACAATGAAGTGTTACAATTTAGTAATTTTTGTAAATTTTATACCTTCTATCTCCGACCATGTGTAGGTTAACAATTCTAAATCCAAATGGAATTTGTGGGGTTAGGAATATCTAGTGTTTTTCCTAGGTGGTTGGGATAGTGTTAGGGTTTTGTGGAAGCAAACGATGTTATTTAGACATTGATATTTCTTTCTAGATATAATACTGGGATCACAAATCCTAGATGATGTATATGTTGGAAAACCCTTTTTCTGTAATGGTGGCATGCACCTCAATATTCAGAGATCCACCAAAGAAATTGCACGAAATTGCTCTTGGCCATCTTTATCCCTGCTGCACCATTGAAGAAATTCGTCAAGCGCCAAAGGAAATTAGGTTCCTATAGTTATGAATTAGGATGTAGAACCAATACCATATCGATAACTAGAAGCATCATAGCTAGTGTTTTATCCTTCAATGTGAGAGTCCCAAGTCCCATACTGATCAGGTGCTTTTATAACTTCAATATAGCTATCATGATCTATGACCATTGAACTAGCTTCAACAATCAAGGTAGATTCACCAGGCTTAGTTATTTTAAATGTTGTAGCAATTGATCCATTAATTGAACCAGTGGAAGAGCCAAGAACAATATTTTAACCAATCGAAGAATCAATTATAAATTGGGGTGCTGACCCAGAACCAGTCAGCTCATATCTATATGCACTAAAGGTAGAGGCCCAATCTTGTATTTTAAGGTAAATAATTTGATTCCTACTCTTATAGGATTGACCTCGCATAATATGATAAATAAAATGAAGTAATGGATTCTCCTTATAACTATCAAGGTAAACCTCCTTTTTTCATTGGTGTACAGGTGAATTTTGGATCTGACGACACCACCCACCTAATTCACGATGTGCACAACTCTTCTCCAATGTCCTCGATTCAAGTTTATTATATATACTACTATAACAAAAATAACATTAAAAGAAATATTATATAATAATAAAACAAATTAATTATATTTTATATTAATCCTATTTTATAAAACTAAACAAGTTCTATAATAATTACTAAACTAAATATAAAATAAAAACAATATATATAGTTATAATAATAAAAATAAAACAAGTATATGAAAACATAGTTTCTAAAACAAAAAACTATATGCAAGTGCAACTCTTGACCCACCTCTGCTTGACGACTTTCATGATCGATTTTCCTAAACCCATGGAGATTTCATCCTCCAATCCCACAGACAACTACTCAATCGGCCCCTTCGCACCAAATAACATGTCCAAGAAGACCGTTGTTTCCAAATATTTTGCATTGGTTGGAGGTGAGGAGGGTTTTGTGGGTTATGAGAGGTATTATAAGGAGCAGAAGAAAATATGGAGATATTGCAAAGAATATTTTCATGGGTGCGGTGCATGGGAACTCCCACTACCGATGGGCCTATGTTGAATTCATCTGAGCAGTGTTCACGGGCCCGATGTGTAGATAGCTGGAAAATTCTACAAGGAATTCAACATAAGGAGATAACCTAACCGAAGGCTTTGAATCATTCTCAGACAATGAAGACTCTGTCCTCAAGTTGTTTGAAATGGATAAATCCTATGGATACAAGGCCTCCACTAGCACAAAAATTTATTAGATCTAGAATATTTGGCGTGAGGATAGGTTGAGAAATATTCCCAAAACATTCCCAAAACATGGGATTACAAAATCAAATAGTTTTAGGGTTGGACAAGGGAAAAAGGCCACTTGGCATATAGGGCCATAAGTTCATCGATGTCCTAAAAATGGGCATCCCTCAAGTGGAATTATGTTTTACAAATCTGGGAGGAAATCTCCATCTTTTTAATTTTATTCCACTCTTTCATGAACAACTGTATTTGAGCTATCAAAAGCATGAGGAACTTCGATCCACTTCTTGATTTATTGGATTGTGACAAGATTTATTTGCTGGATCAGTTCCTTGTTAGCATAAAAACGTTATTCCACCTATTATAGTTGAAGCTTTGGCAAAGCTTCTTGACTAATAGGCCCCAAAAAAGGAAGGTCCAAATAGGTTAGTAAATGCTCAGCATCTGACCACCTTGTCTCACATGTTTTCTGTCCTTCCTTGATAAGAGTCTCCACTGAGTCACAGATACCTTCCATTGATTCAATAACAACCTCAGTCATTTTATCCTACAGCCTGTCCAAGATAAGAAAGTCATGCATTTTTTATTTGATGTTCTTCTGCCAACATGTTACTTGTTCAAAATCCGTAGATGTTGTCCCCATATGATCATGATGTCTTTCAAGGGTTTTAGAATGCTTATCAAGCCATTCATACAACCCTTGCATCTCATTAAAACAAATATACATATCTACCATGGCCTGTTAGAATTCTTGATGCACCCTACAGAGAACTTGTTTGAATTCTTCTGGTGTCAGACCTAGAAAAGAGGAGGATTTTGAAGCTAGTTGGGCATCTTTCAGCTGTTGGTTGATAAGGAAAATTTATTCTACTTGCTGCTGATTTAGAACATCTGCATTCCCAAGATGTAGCTTTAGTTACTCAACTTTCTTTTGCCACTACTGAACTCTTTCTTCATGCTCTCGTTTGATATGGCTAACTTCTTGTTCATGCCTCTTCTCTACTACTACCAAGTCTAGTTTGTATTTCTGCATTTCCTTTTCTTTATCTGCAAGAGCCAAACTCAATTGTGATACCGAGTTAAAGTTTGCACCTGCAAAAACTCCCATGGTGGTTGTTGTATCCACAACTCCTTGCTGAATATGAGTTGTATCTGACTTCCAAATAACCTGATTAATGGGAGGCACCTATTTAGCTGAACTGTCCCTGGCTCTCTTGGATCCCCTCTTTAACACAACTTTTTCCTTTTTGCCCCAATAGTATTTTCCCCATTGATACCACAACATATTCTCCAAAATCTACCATCATTTCAGATGATGAGGTGTTTCGGTGTTGGATGGTAACCAGGGGATTAGTTTGGGTTTGATTTAAGTGGGATTTCTATGTTGAGGGGAGGGATATTCATGGGAGCAGAAAAAAAGGTAAAAGTAAGGAATGTGAAAGAATAATATGTAGGAAAAACTTTTTTCTGAGGAACATTCATAGATGTAGAAGAAGTTTTCACTTGAGGAGGTTGGGAAATTAGGGACGTTGTGATAGGGTGAGGTGGTGAAGGGGGACGAGGAGAATTATGAATAGGAGAGTCAACTGGAATTGTGGGAATTATAGTATTAGCTCCCATAATCAGTGAGATATTTATCTCGTAAAAGGATTGCTGGCAAGATGACAAACCTAACATATTGGGAAAACCTTGGAGATTGGGAATGGATGACAAAAGGGTATTCAAAACAGCTTATGGGACAATAGCAGGGTCTCCTTCCACTTCCAGATCAGTATGCACATCATGAATTTCAACCTGAGCTGAAGATAAATAAGCTACCTATTGTGTAGAAAGATATTGCACAAGGGCTTGCTCTTTTTGAACATTTGGGAGTGAAGGCATCAGTCTTTATTTTGCAGGCCCTTCCTGCAATTGAGTCGATTCTAAGCTTACTTGAATGTTTTGTTTCTTAGGTTGGGATTCATCCATCTCTCTATGGGTTTGCAGCTGGGAACTTATTTTTTCAAGACTCCTCTTGAATTCTTTCCCTTTCTGTAATGCATCTTCCACTAAAGCAAAAGGAAGTCTAGATGGGCCTTCAAGGACACCTTTACCTTTGTCCTTGGGTTGAGCAGCAAGGGAACCAACATAACTTCCTACATGTTCTCTTTCTTCCTTTTTTGTTTTCTCCTTCTGAATATTTTTCTTTATCTCAAGTTTATCTTCTCTTTCAAGGAGAATTCTTATCTTGAGATCCTTCTGGTACTTATATAGATGGGACTTGGTATTCGGATTAATGATCTTATTCATTGGTTCTTGAAAATATGTAGCTGCTTGGAACATGGAATCATTAGGGTCATTTTCATGCACGTAATGAAATCTGACATGCTCATGAGTAAAGAGATTAGCCAAATAAGCTATTGGGTCATGCATTCGTTTAGATGCCTCTCCAAAATTCATAATAGAAATTTCCTTTCCCAGCAGGGATGCATGGGTGGGGTTCTGTGACACAAGAGAGTTGAGATATATAGGAAATTTGGGCCAAGCCCTTTTATTATGCTTATTCAACTTGGGAAAAATGCCATCGACGACAGTCTGGTAAGCAAATTATTGCAGCACCATGTACTCAGGAACTATCATGGGAAGTAGGTGGAATGTATTGCTGCCAAAAATCCTTATGTAAGAGAAATATTATCCTACGTACTACTCGCCATAGAGTGAAATTAGTTCCCTAGCACATTCAAAAAACACATGAGCATCAACTTTGAAAATTTTAAAATACATGGACCCGAGAAATATGTTGCACAACTCATACACCCAAGGGATGAAGTTCTCTTCCCACATATCAGAGCAATATATATGTACAAGTGACAATTTCGCATCCCAATACCAATTTAAATCCAAGAAATAAGAAGATGCAAAAAATGCATCCATCATGAAACCTGACATATAGAAAGCCTACTTTCGGTTGGCTAGGGTTTTCTGATATTTCTCAAATTCATCTCAGATATTGTACGACAAAATTTGTGTCCAATTGAAAGAATCACCTGTAAGAAAAATATGATGTGCCATAGGAACTCACTATGCTCTAAATGAGGAAGAGTTTGGTAACCCATATAACCTACAAAACATGGTTTCCTGTAATGAGAAAGGTTCTTTGAACGGGGAAATTGGATATACCGAGAGTGAAGCGGGAATAACTAATGTCGGGTATTCAACCCATGATTTTACTACTTCTTCGTAATTGAATTTGGAGAGGGTTTCATGAAAAAATTATGATGAGAGATGTTGTTTGGGAGGTCCCAAAGCATAAGCCCTATCAAATACCTCAAGATGGAATGAATAAATCAGCGTATTATCTGTGTCATGAAATGTGCACCCCTTAGGGTCGACATGGTCCAATGCCTACTTGACAGGGTATGTGTAAGGAACGAATGGAGGTCTGGTAGCAATGCAATGGAGCTGAGAATTATGAATCTGGAGATAAGTGGGCTGGTCATGAGAAACAAAGGAAAAGTCATCATTGTCAAAGACGAAGTAAATTCTGGACCAGTCTAGATATAGGGTATCAGACACGCACCCACTAGTTTCAGTGAAAACATCGACATTGGGATATTTGTTCTTTTTCTCTTGAAGAGATGTTTTTGATCTAGTTTTCTTGGTCATGGTATATCCCTTCCCTCGTTGGATTTTGGAGACCATGTCTGATAATCACATGATTCCAATTAATAGAAAAAATGGCTAGGCGATGAAAATTTACCACTGAAAATGCTCAAAAGACCACAAGTCCATGTGCTAGAACAAAGAAAAAATGTACAGTGAAAAACCTGAGCACAGTGAAAAAGCATAGGAAAAATGGTAAAAACACTCGTAACTTCGAAATTTAAAAATAAAAAACCAAACGGCCAAAAGAACCCGGGCCGTAGATCTCGTATGCATGGATGACTGATATTGAGGTGGTGAAATAAAATACAAGGTTATAAAAGAACCGATTTTCATGGTCTTCGATAACCGATTTCTAAAAGTCGTGTGGTTTCTAATTCTCGATCATGGAAAAAGGAAAATTGGAAGTTGGAAAATCAGGATATCTGGTGCAAAAACTGCTCAATGGACGGACACACCAAAGACAACTGTCAACAAGAATTCAATCGAGAAAATGTTCATTTTGTTCAAACTAAGTGTTTCTGTGACGTTTTCCAAGAACATGGGTCACACATGATGAAGACCTGCCCTTACAATAAGAAAAATGGAAAAGCTTCATGGTGTGTTATATGTGAGGTAAAAAGTCATGCGACAACCGAATCCCATTTTAACCTAAAGAACCAAAAAAATTACCATGCATTCTACCAAACAAATGCTATTGCTCAGAACAATGATAATATCCCGAGGAACAATGAACAAAATGAACCAAGTAACCAACACAATGAAGTTCAAAGATATGAGTGCTGAAATGATAATCGTTGTGGAGGATTTGGAGGTCGAGGCTGATTCAATGGAAATCATGAAAACAGACCATGACAACCCATCCAGTGTTTTACATGCTAAAAATATTGTATCCTATGCATAGACTGTCCGTATAAATATTAGACCGACCTAAAATTTTGTACTAGTTGTGGCGTGGACCGTCCCACTATACTTGACAAAATTAATAAAAATAAAAATAAAAATGTCTTGTCGTGTGTTAAGAAATGTGATATAACCCATACTAAGAGTTTACATGTAGTCACCAGACAAAGGACGAAAATTGGTAACGATAATCCATGCATAAGTAAAATAAAAAATAGATATGATTATCCTAACCCCATAAAGAAAAAACAATTGTACAATGATGCATCAAACATGTTCCAAGAATTTGCTCGACAAGAAGAGATTGATAACAGTTGACAAGATGTCTCACAAAAATTACTTAACTTAATACATAATGACAAATCAGTAGCACAATTTATTGATCTGTTATATAATATTAAGAACGAGCATAGCATGGAGAAACAAACTAAAATATATGAATCCTTAATTGGAAAGATAAGAGTGATGTTGAACTAGTTGTCAACCTGGAAATCAAGGCCCTATCATGTTCGAAAAGTCATACTCGACTTTGTATCCCAAGTAAACATCATGAAAAGGGAGACATCGGAACAACTTGGCAAACATCAACTAAATGAATCATGCATATACTTGAAATTGGCAGATCAAGGATTAATCAAAGTTATTGGCATTTGGAGAAATGTCTATACAACTATAAAATTAATTTCAACAAAAGTCGGCTTCGAAATCATCGACCCAAAATAAGGGTCCAGTTCTTTCCCAGCCTTGGTGGGACACCCCTAGGGTCAAAAGTTGAAAGAATCGATTTCATTAGACAAAGAAAGGATAAATATAAAAGGAAATGGACAAAAATCTATTGTACCCATTCACCCTTCTCAAGGAGAACCTTGCAGTGAACCGATAGATGAAGAAGTGGATGCTCAACAACTCTACAAAATCCAAATTAATGAAGAATATATTGAGCCAAACATCTACGAGGAACTTCACTTAGGGAACCAAGACTTAGTTGGCTATAATTTGGATGCAAAATTATACAATTGGGAGATATAAGATTATGAAACTCAAGAACGAGGATGTTGGACTATCCAGGCTATATCAAAGAAACTGAACCGACGATGCTTTTCGGTGTCCATCATTCCAAAAATATTTGAAAGAAAAATTAGGGAATACCCTTCGCTAAAGATGATTAAAACTGAAAATAAACAAACTCTTTGGTACAAATAAACAGAATAACCAATCATCCATATCGAACACGTCTCAAAGAATTTAGGAGAGCATGACTGACTAAAAATCCCGATCAAGAAGTTTACAGGTCAAGTTGCTCGATGGTGGGATACCCATCAGTTGAGATTATAGACATGGAAAACAAATTCAACATACATCATCGAGAGATTTGGCAGCAGGAAGCTAACCAAATAGGCACAAATACCAGTCTTCACAGAAGGACAAAACCCTGAAAATCACATAAGTATATGTGAAATGGAATGGAGAATACTTAGGTACAAAGACGAACGAACATGGCCACACTTATTTCCATCTGCACTTGACGATTTACCGAAAAAATGGTATAATATGGAAGAAGCTCATGGAGAAACATTCATTTGGCAAGAGCTTAAGGAAAATTTCAATAAAGACTTGAGATACGTACCGTAAGATGAAAAACTGGTCGAAGCAACAGAACAATTAAAAACATTTATACAACATACTATTCAACACATTTTGACACAAAACCATAACTGACAGAAAGCATTATTGTAATAACATTCAATCGAATAAAATACCATAGTCGGTAAGACTTTGAATGGAGAATGAGCACACATATGGAAATGCTTTCAGTGGAAAAATGATCATCCAGAAATCGTAAAACCAGTTAAAACAATATTCAAAATTGAATAGCCCAACATAGGAGATACTGAGAGGATGACAGCAACAGAATTCCTAGCCTCATTTTCACATTTTAAAGAAGAAATTCAAAAAATAAATGAAATGAAGGCGCTAGAATGGATGGACACGAAAGTTAAAACTAAAGAATTCAACATCTCGAATGATGATCAACCAAAATTGGCATGAATAGGTGATTATTGGAACAATGAACAAACAACCAAAATAATTAACCTATTAAAATAATTTTAGGATGTCTTTTCCCGAGACTATAAAGACCTAAAAGGGTTTATACAAGAGATGGGTGAAATGAAAATAGTCATAAAACCTGATGCAAGATCGATTAAGAAAAGGCCTTACAAATTACCTCACAAACACAAAGAAATGGTGAAAAAAGAGACCGACACCATGCTAGAAGCTGGAATTATCTACCCGATCAACCAGTCAGAATGGGAAATTCCCATGGTAGTCCAACCAAACAGGCATGATTTGACCAAACTGAGAATTTGTGTCGATTTTTGAGAGCTAAATAAAGTCACTTTAACAAACCCTTTTCCTACAAATATTAAATGAAGTTTTCGGACATGAATTCTATTCATTTACACATGATTTCTTAAGATATAATCAAGTTCCAATCACTAAAGAAGACGAGAAGAAGATGACATTTGTTTGTGAATTCAGTTTGTGTACAATGTTATGGCATTTGGATTAATGAATGCAGCAACTGTATTCTCCAGGATAGTGGTTAAATCATTCCAAGAATACATATACAAGTCAATGGTTGTATACTTTTACGATTGGACAACATACTCCATGGTGAAAGACCATTGTAAGTGGCTAAGACTAATGCTGGAAAGATGTCGACAAATCTAGTTATCTCTCAATATAAGGAAATGCACTTTTTGACTCCCATAGGAATCTATTGGGACATATCGTATGCGAAGAAGGAATCAAAGTTGACTTTGAAAAACTAAAAATCATTTTGGACCTAAAACACTAGGTGAACCCAAAATAGGTATGAGTTGTATTAGGACACAAGCTATTACAGAAAGTTCACCTGTCATTATTCAGATATGACTTATCCTTTGGAAGAGCTATTGAAACAAGACCAAGAGTACGAATGGACTCAGGAATGTGATGCTTCCTTCAACACATTGAATAAAAAATTAGTCAAAGCACCCATTCTCAGATTCCCAAACTAGTCAGTCAAATTTCACATCCACATTGATGCATCAGGAATAGAAATAGGTGCAATACTAACTCAACCTAGAGATGAGGGGATGGACTATCCCATTGTGTATAGTAGTTGAAAACTAAATAAGGCAGAATACAACTATTCAATGACAGAAAGAGAGGCATTGGGAATGGTATTTTCATTGCATAAATATCGACATTACATATTAGCTAATCCTTTCATATTCTACACAGATCACCAAGATTTATAATACTTAGTAAAAAAACCTTTACACCATGGAAGAATATGTCATTGGTTTTTACTGTTCCAAGAATTCAAGTTCAAAGTAGTAGTTCAACCAAGGAGGCTAAATGTCGGTCCTGACAATTTGTCGAGAATCGACATAGGAGAGGAACCGACAAGAGTTGAAGACGACCTTCCGGATGCACATCTATTTTTTAATAGAAGCTGTACCAGCAGAACTAGAAGAAATAGCTCAATTTCTAAAGAATGGTCAGGCACCTAAAGGTATGATCACTAAAAAGAAACAAATTCTAGCAATAAAGGCCACATCATACACTCTAATTAATGGATTCCTATAAAAATGGGCTTGGATGAACTACTCCATCGGTGCATTCTAGAAAATCAAAGAGAAAACATAATGCATGAAGCACACTATGCACCAGCTAGAGGACATTTTTAGTCAGACATGACTGCTAAAAAGATTCAACAGTCAAGACTATGGTGGCTGACACTACACAAAGATTGTGGAAAGTTTTTTAGTAAATGTGACCGCTTTCAATGCTTAGGTCGACCTATACCTAGCACTGAGATTCCCTTAATTTTGGTAAACCGAAGTTTAACATATGAAATATGGGCTATCAACTTCATTGGACCATTTCAAGTTCCAGCAAGGAGGACATGCACATATTATATCATAACAACAGTGGAATATTTCACTAAATGGGCAGATGCAGAACCCATCGACACCTTCTCCAGTGAAGTGGATGCCAAGTTCATATATGAAAATATAATCACTATATTTAGTTATCCGTTGACCTTAATCAATGACCAAGGATCACACTTTATTAACATAACTATTGCAACACTGACATAACAATTCAATATCAACCACAGACAAAGTATAGCTTATCACCCTCAGTCTAATGGAGCAATATAAGCATTTAATAAAATCCTAACAAAAGGCCTGACAAAAATTTGTAACACTGATAAAGATGACTGGGATGAAAAAATCCTTGCTATCCTATGGGATTATCGATCAACAAATAAATGATCCACCAACCAAACACCATTTTGTTTAATCTACGGCCAAGAAGAAGTAGTTCCCCTACACTTTCGACAACATACACTGGTAATAGCCGACATATTACATATTAATGTTGAAGAAGGAAAGAACGATCGACTAATGCAACTAGCTAAGCTAGAGGAAGACTGAATTATGGATATACAACATCAATAAATTCATAAGCAACAACAAAAATCATGGCACGACTGAAAGATTAAGAACAAAAACTTATAGGTTGGAAATATTGCACTGTTGTTCAACAGTCGGGTGGAAGGAAAAACAAAGAAACTAAACACAGAGTGGATGGGACCTTATATCCTGGAGGGAATCAATGCCAATGGATCAATGTGATTGAGAATGTTACAAGGAAAAGTATTTCAGAAACTGGTAAACAGTGCCCGACTAAACCGCTATCAAAACTGAAGAAAAATAAAAAAATAAAAAAACTTAAAAAAATGAAAAATCATAAAACAAAATAAAAAGAGAAACGATTTCATAACTAATAAAAAAAACCTATAATAACAAGAAAAACCTAAAATCCAAAAGAATCAAAGAAGACAAAAATGTCAGGAAATATTGAAAGACGCAGCAAAGTGAAATTCAACAATAACTGACATTTACACCATCAACATACTGCATATCGACCATACAATCGACATCAACAAGATGATCAAAAGGTCGAATCAACCCATCATGACTACAGTGAGAAGGAACGCCAAAACCAGAGAACATTGAAAGATCCTTCAATAGAGCGTCCTTTACAGTCAAATACACCATTAATAACTCCATCGATGAGATCACCATCCAGTCCACCAATAAATACTACATTGGACGAAGAATTCCTACCAATTTACAAATATCTAGAGCAATAGAGTTACCAGAATTCCGAGAGCAAGTTAACCATGAAGAAATACGAGCCAAAAACCGACAAGGTGGCCCTAAAGCAAACTAGAGACATGGCCTCCAAAACAAAAGAGTTGAAATCCATTATAAGTCCATTAGTGAAACGATTAAGAAATATTAAAAATGCAATAGTACAGGAAGTTTCATGGGTGCAACACTGGACAAAAATTTAAAAAATGGGCTTACAGGGGTAAGTAAAAAAATTCAGAGGAGGGAAAAAAAATAAACCATAGCACTATCCTGAACAATATGAATGCACCCCTCATGGTGAGTTTTTGAGGGAAAAAAAAATATTGTCAAGTTCATCATCATCCGATACCACAATGGGAAGTTTTACTTCGACAAACTAGTGGAAATATCAGTTGAAACCATCTACAAACTTACTGGGATTTCCAACAAAGGAGACCATGTTCCTGTAGCTATCAAAGAAGGGCTAGCTGAAACACTAACAGGGAAAAAATCCAAAGGGTTAATTATCAGACAAATTAAAGCCACTACACCCAAAATGGTGGCCAAAATCATGTCCACAGGCCTGAATGTCACAGGAAGAGGATCTGATTTGAAGTTGGACATGTTGCAAGATTTCAACTGTATAAAAGAATCAGGGAAAGTTTGTTGTTGGGTTCAATACGTGGCCAACATGGTGAATTCTATCTGTGAAAAGTGTCAGGAAATAGGTGCAATAATTAGATTTCCATCACTATTAATATGGATAGCCATGTACCACTTATGTCTAGTGGGGCATCCACAGTTCCTAGAACCAACTAAGTTTCACATGTGGCATTTCAAGTCGTTCTCAATGGGTGGAATGCCACAGGAGATGGAAGAAGGAACATTGTTCTTAGAAAATTGGTTCCAAAATATCAAAATCCAAACAGCCAGATGGAGCATGCCTCAAAATATTTGAAGATGTCTTCCCCTGTTAGCACATATCCAACTCAAACTCGACTACACTACAGTCTGGCACTCGCACGGTTCCAAAACAAATGCAAAATATCTTGACTACTATCCAACAGTCGAGGAAATTTTTATAGAATTAGCTCATCAGTCTAAGACCAAAATATCCATATTGGTAGGTGAAAAAGAGATTAATCAACCTATTTTCAAACCATTGACTGACTAAGATAAGAAAAAATACTATGAAGTTCACCTTCATATTAGTACCTTCACTTCTAAAGACAACTTGATAGAGGAGAAAAACCTCCTTCAAATTGAAAATGTATCGACTAAAAAACAAGCCATGGTATCGACATAAAAGAACATTATGGTCTCGAATCAACAACAAGAGGAGGGAGAAGGATAGATAAACGAAGAAACACAATCTGACAGACCTGAGTATTCTATGGCAAAGGAAAATCTGAAAACGATAGCTCACATAATATCAACATCAAGAAAAAATAAACGGAGTCAGGAACAAGGGAAGGGAAAGCGTAAATGTGTCCTTCTAGAGGAGTCAGAAGATGAAAAAGAATTACTCGCTACAACTGCCAACATTTTGGAGGACGCCTCAATGAACAAAGTATCTATCGAAACAAAGTTCAAACAGTTTATCAAGTTAGGAGCAAAGAAAGGTAGAACTAAAAAGGTAATATTTTCTACCCCTTCCAGAATAAGTCCTATTGATTTAACACCAGAGTCCCCATGACCTTCTCCAACCATAGTAACACTATATTCAACTATTGCCATATCACAATTCTACAAAGACATAATCCCTAGAACCCTTAAAGAAAAAAATTGATAAACATGTTGAACTTCAACAATTTATCAACAGACTCCCAAATCTATTCCTCAATTCCTAACAAATTAATACCACTCATAAAATCATAAAGTTGAGCTTTTCCCAACAAAGTCTCACCTCACAAACCGACCAAGTCTCACCATCGGTAAAATTTGTGGGACTTATCAAATCCTCATACATCCGAAACCCTGACAAGACATATGAAGTTGTAGCAACCCAAATCTCATCATTCACACCAACTATCCCAAAAAATCCTGTTAATGAGGAAAATTAGGGAACACTTGATCTTGAAGGTAATGATCAGGAAGCACTGGATACAGAAACCACCAACCCTTTGGAATCAGAATAAAGCGACAACCCTGTGGACTTGCAGCCAGAAGTGGAAAACCCCATGCCAACAAGTCACCTTCTAACCACTCCATTAACCCCATACCACTCACCATCAACATCACCATCACGACCACTAGAGTCCCCTCAAGATCAAAAGCCACCATATTCACCACTGCCGGAAGCACAAATAGGTACAAGCCCCAACCATGAAATTCAGTCAGTTAACCCAAACACAATAGAAGTTCAGTCAACTGAAAATACATCGACTGAAGAACACTAGGAAGAGTAGCAGCATCTAGCATTAGTACCAACAAGACTAGTAGTGATCCATCACTCTAAACATAAAAAGGAAAAGAAAAGAAAAGAGGAAAAGAGAACAACAATAGACACAATAGGTACCAAAATTTATCCACCTTCATCAACTAGGGTTGACCACCTCAGTTGACACCCCAAAACTTAGAGATGGAGAGCTAGACCAACTATTGCAAGCACTCAATAAAAAGGATGTAACAACAAATCAAAGCATCATATAAAATATAGAAAAACTTCAAGTAGAACAAGTCGAATTCTTGACCAAATGCAGAAATGTGACATAAATAGTTCTACCGGGAATAATAGAGACCGACACCGACAAACCATTAAAAAGAGCATACCATTTTCTACAAAGTGTCGTGTCGAACCTTTAGACACAATTGTATGCCAAGAGAGATGAGAAAAAAGGATATACTTTTGCGCTACTAAGAAATCAATAGACAACATTCTTAGAAGCCTACAAGGTACTGCAAGAACATTTGGACACATCTGCCACCATAAAAGAAGTACTACAAAACTGATATACTTATTATGGCCAGGTATTCCAACAGGCTCAAGAGACTTGTGAACTCATCAAATTTTTAGGAAATCAATAAGGTTTGGAGGAATAAATGCGGAGGAAAGTACAAGATCAGATTGTACTAGAGATAACAAAACTTGAAAAATTGGAAAAACAAGCAAATCAGTGGATGAATTAGGAACTACCCAACCTCAACACTCTCGACAAAATTTTTCCATGAATGAAAATATTACTCGATACAACAGAGGAAAAAACTAAACTATTTGGGATCGACATGAGTAATATCATAGACCTACCAATACAAGAGAAGATGTCAATTCTGTTAAGCATTATAATCTTGACCATTGACATTCAAAATTCCCTCTGTAATTGGACAAAATTTCAGCACCAACTTTCCATTACAATAGAATCCATTGTAGAGATATGTGTACATAAAATACCATCTATTCAACTACAAAGCCCATGAAGACAAAGAAATTGGAAGAAAACTACTTTAGACAGGATGTTTTTGTTTACCTCCCCTGTTTCTTCGGGACGAAGAATTATTTTGTTCCCAGGGGAGATGTTGGAGGAGTTAGTTGGTGATCCCACTAGATTAGTAGCTGACTAATTAGAGGTTAGGTCGGCCTCTAAAGGTCATGTCGGTTGACTGAACTGACAAGTAGTTATTCATAACTATTTTGTAATCATATATAATAGGATGTTGAGCCATTTATGAACTTGGTTCGGTTTTGATGTTTGTATGAACCCATATGTGTTTTGTGTAATAAAAGGTGTTATTTTACCCTAATATCTTGTCTCTTGTCTCTATTATGATTATATGAGTCTATATGTGTATTATTGCTAACTTAGTGATCTAAGTGATTACAACACCTGTCATTAAGCATAAAGAGTTGAATGTTGTGTAATTAAGAAGAATTAAATAGGATGCAAAACTACAAGCCATTACCCTGGCTTGGGAATCGACTAATGGTAATGTCGCTCACTAATTATGAACATGATAGGCTGGCTTGTTATAATACCTCCTATCTTGCATCTTACAATCATTCAGGTATTTGTTTATTTCGGTCCCATGTGATAAGGGGGAGATCATAAGAAACCTTAAGGTTAGAGAAACTATATAGATGTACCACTATTATCACCATAATAGCAGGCATGAATGAAAAAGTGTCCTCAACAAATTTTCTATTATCATGATGATAGTAAAGATAATTGTTCATCATAAATGTGGATTCCACTAAAGATAATGCCAAAAATAGATCTCGAATTTCTTTCCCATAAGGATATTAGTCCGAACCCAAGTAAAAGTTCCTGACATACTAAGGTCAAAATCCTTAGTAAAAGTTTTTAGGATAAACTGCTTTACCACTAGGCATTAGCTGATGTGGTTATATAAAGTCTTGTAAAATAAAGAAAAACAAACCAAACCAAATCCAGTCAAAACAATTCACACCAATCAAAAATACACATTATGTATGGGTTAGTAAAACTTACCTCAAGAAAAATATTTCTTGAGGAGCTCGACATTTATTGGAAAGGTGTGAGTAACACCTTCCAAAGTTTGGAAGTGAACAGTATGAGGGTCGAGCTTTATTGCAATAATGAACGTCCCTAACCATAGACGTTGAAAATCTATGTAGTCTCATTTATCCTTATGGGGCTTGTCCCACTTGAGTACCATATCCCCATTCTGAAACTGGCAATTTGTGGATGATTTATCATCAAGCCACCTTTTGACCAATTGCTAATGATGGTGTAGCTTGTTCCTAGACCTTTTGCTTTCTTCTTCTAATTTAAGAAGGGTATTGATTCTATCTTGTAAAGGAGAGGAGTCAATATCTTGTGAAACAGACTGAGCAATGTGTAAAGATGGAAGCAAAAGGTTTCTTGGTAAGACAACTTCTTTTTGGTAGACCAAATAGTAAGGAGAATTACCAATGGAAACCTTATGATTTATCCTGTCTTCCCATAAAGTATTGAAGAGTTTAGTAGAATAATTAGCAAAATATTTTACCTTTATCCCCTTCTCAATGGAATAGTGAGTAAGATCAATAGAGTTAAAATAAGAAGCGTTGTCAAAAACCAAAGAGTGAGGTACTCCAAACCTGATAAGGATCTTACACTTCAAGAATTATGTGACTGAGTTAGTATTAGTAACCTTTAATGTGATTTCTTCCATCCAACAGGTAAAATAATATGTTACAGTCAGAATATACTTGTGCTGCAAAGAGCAGCGAGGAGAGATAGGACAAACAAAATCGAGTCCCCACTACTAAAAAGGGTACTAGACCGTGACAAGATGTAGAGGAAAGGTTGGCTTCTTTAATTTTCCAGCACATTTTTGGCATGTCTCACACTTCCTAACAATGTTATTAGAATATTTGAGCATGGTGGGCCAATATTATCCTTCTCTTAATACCTTGTGGGATGTGGTTTCTCCAGAATAATGTCCACCTACAGGCCCTGCATGTAAATCAACCAAAAGTTTATCAGCCTTTGCTTTTTGAAGGCACCTGAGAAAGAAACCATCATAATTCTTATTAAATGACACATTATCAATAAACTAGTAAGGTGTTTGTTTGAGTCTCATAGTCCTACTCTTTTTTAATTCAAGGGTTGGAGGGGCATACCCGTGTATCAGATAAAATCTAATGTCATCATACCATTCAGATGACGGAGTAGTAATGACATCAATAGCATCAACTGAAATTTCTTCTACATGAACACATTGTCATTCCTACTCTGGAACATTGGATTGGACTGCCAATACGCATAAACCTCTCCCTTCTATAATTTTGGCAGGTTTTATCTCCAAATTGTACTACTAGAGCACAGTCATCCAGTGGGCCCTTTTTTCTCCCAACTCTTTCTGAGTCAGCATGTTTCTTACTCATGTGTATGGGACTATTAACTTTGTCTTCGATTTCAGCAAGTAGGGCCTGAAATGTTTCACAGACTTGTAGACATTATAGGCTTGTTTGTATATCTGTGTATATTTCAATTCTGCTCCTTTGAACTTGGAGCTCATAAAAGACATAGGGATTTCACTATCCTCATTATTTCTTTGTTAGATAATAGAAACATATGCCAATGTCAGTGGAGAAAGTGTATAATACAAAATATCTCAAAAAATTAGGAGGCAATAGTGCGAGAGCCTCCATAATGGCCTTCTTGATGTTTTTAAACGTGTCCTTCTGTACATCAGAATAATTGAGTATAGCATCCTTCTTTACCAAGTATTGAAGAGGTCTGACGATCTATGCAAAGTTAGGGACAAATATTATGACAAAGTTAATCTTTCCTAGGAAAGACTACATAGCTTTCTTCGATCTAGGAAGACCGATTTTTTCAATTTCTTCCACCATTTCGGGCTCAATGATTGTTCCATATTTAGACATAATGAATCCCAGAATTTTACCTTTGAGGACTGCAAAAAGCGATTTCTTTGGGTTCAAATAAATGCCATATTTTCTTCATTTTTCAAAAACATGTCTCAAAGCCAGCAAATGATCATGTATTTTCTTAGTAAAAATGGTAATATCATCTAAATATACAACAACAAAGCTTTGTAACAAACCTTGAAAAGCCATATCCATATCTCTCTGAGAGGTGGCACCAGCATTAATCATCCCAAAGGGCATCCTCCTGTCCACAAAAGTGCCCTAGGGTGCCCTGAAAGAGGTTTTTAGGCGATCAAAATTTGTAACTAGAACTTGGTTATACCCTAAAAAACCATCAAGGAGGGAGAAAATCTATGCACCCAATATTGTTTGTAATATATGTTCCATGGATGGAACTCGATAGTTGTCTTTTTTGAAAGCTCTGTTGAGAGTCCTGAAATCCACACAAAATACGATTTGTCCATTTTTCTTGCAAATAGGAAGTAAATTAGAAATCCATTGCATATGTCTAACGGGAAAAACAATTCTTTCTTTCAGGAGTTTGTCTAGTTATTTGTTTATGGAAGTCTCTAGACTTGGATGTATTTACCTTAACTTCTATTGATATGGCTTAATATTAGGCTTTAACGGTATATTGTGATGGATGATGGACGAATCAAATGTTTTTAGGTCATCATAGGCCCATGCAAAACCGTCTTTGTACTCTTTACACAATTTAACAAAATCCCTTTCTTCTTCAAGATAACAAGTAAGATCTATATTAATAAGCCGAGGATTGTATTCAATACCTAGATTGAAAGTATTGTGATTGAGAGTAGAACTTAGTGTTTTTCAATTAGGATTATCCTTAAATTTATCTTGTAAATCATAAATCCTCTCTAAGTTTAAAATCGACATGGGAATCCGATTGGAAGGAAAGATATTATTGGACAAGGATTTCTCATGTTCAACCTCATCTATGGAAAAGTATTTAAAGGTATCTTGTGTTGTGAGTAAATCTAGAATTTGAACATCATCGTCAAATATATTCTACTTGATAACATTGTCTGGTATGGAAGCCCTATACGTGAGTTCTATGGAAAATGTTTCAGGAGAGAGACCTTCTGCTGGGATGAGTCTGAATGCGGTATTTTCCAATAGGTTAGCATCAAAATTTTGCGATCTGGGGACAAACTTAATATTTAAAGCTTGGAGATAATTAGTCATATCCCTTACTAATTTTTTTATATTTTAAAAGATGATAATCTAAGCAATGGATCTGGCTCCTTACCTATTTAACAATGATCTTCAATTCACCATAGAACTGAATAGCATCAACTCCCAAATCAATCACTCTCTTCAGTCCTTGCCCATTTGAGATCGGCCATATCAGTGGAAATCCTTTGAAAAAATTTATTCATCTTTTCCATTTCATAAGGGTATTTATCTAAGTTCATGGGATTAGGGACATGCTCTTTCCTTCTCCTGGAAGTAGAAGGTCTTTCAGGTTCATGTTCTGGATTGTATTTAAGACCAAACATCTCTTTTTCTATAAGACAAGCTTTAGCGAAGGCATGTTGTAGTGTTGTCTTGTGAGCATGTTTAACCCACATAGCAATGGTTGTCGGAGATCATTATATTTAAAATACCAAGAGGGACCATCCTCTCCTATAATTTATTTTCTTGGCCAATCTTTTTTTTCAGTATTGAAAGAAATAAGATCTCTCATAATGGTGAATATTTCACTTTTTTCCAATGATATGTGCCTCCATAAAGAACATGAAACATTTATTAATATATGCATGGGATATAGTAAGTGGGAATCTTAATATGCTCCCAATATGAAAGATTATAAAATATAGATTTTGTTTTCATCCCAATATGCATTTTGTCAACATACATGTACAAAAATTTGGGATCATTAAACATAAATTTCCCATTTGAATGAGACAATTATACAAGTTTTTCTCCTTCTCTATTTCATATTCCCTAATCTAATCAATGAGTCTAATTACGTAATGTGTTTTGATCCTCTTTAGTTTACCATTGCAAGAATGTGAAACTATTCTATAAATGTGGTATTGTGGGAGGAATACCATTGATCAATAATACACTAGATTTTATAGGTGGTTATATAACATAGCCTTTATATAACTTCCACAACATTAACAACCATTTTTTACTTTTTCTACAAGACCTGCGATGTTTTTGTATACAAATCATATTATCATAAAAACATATAGTTGCACCAAATTAAGTATGCCAAATAATCTTATACATATTAAAAAACAAATCAATCAACATTATTAATAGAGAAAACTCCTATTCCAAGATAATGTTTCCAATGAAAACAAAATAGGTGCTTTTGAGGGAATACAGGTTAACTCTATTCATGGTTATGGCTAATAAATGTATTTGTATTTAATCCGTGAATTTGTTTTTTCATGTACCATATATATGCTTCATTGCTATTGAATCTACTAGGATTTGCATAACTCCTGGATCACTTCTATGTGAAGCATTCCACCCCTGAAACATGGCTAATTGTTTGCAATGAAATATCCGTCGAATCCTTGGAATGATAGACATGTGGCTCAATACCTTATGAGTAGGACCATGTTCCTTACCCTTCTTTTTTTATTTCTAAAACTTTCCATGCCCACATTTGAGACATATATAATTGTATTCATATCTATTTTTTTATAGGGTACAATCATTTGGACATGTGTGATATGATATGTAGTCAAATCCCAACCTTTTCCCCATTTTTTTCCTCAACACAGACATCGAGAAATTCATTATCATGTAGAAATAGGTTATATTTGTGTAGGATAAATTAGTGGGAAATTCAAATTTACACTATCATAAAGAATGTATAAATTTACACTATCATAAAACATGCATAATGTTAACCGTTTTCAATTTTCATTGTCTACAAGATTCATTAAAAAATTATGCGAATTAATGGTTAATTACCTAAAATATTCGTAGAATCACATGTTGAACATACCATACATTGCTTTCAAGTTGTAAAATAACATTTAACTATCCCTAGTTAGGGATACCTTGACCCATGTCCACAGAAAGGGGTGGTGGAAATATATTTCAGGAATTTGAAGAAGGTATTAAGTATATCAACATCATCCCCTATTTCATTCTGTTAGAATGCATGTAACAACATTCCCTCCATGTCATGAGAATCTTGTAGTAAATCATCCATACCAAACTCTATATCATTGCCTTCATCCGTGATATGTGACAAGAAATAGTGTTACCTTAGAGGTTTTGAATGGGTGACTTAGGATGTAAGGGAATTTAATAGGTGGTTAACTCAACCATTTTTAGTATGATTCCTCTCCAAGATGTGGTCATTTAAAATTTTTACCTTTATTTGATATCATAGTTGGGTGCAATGATAAATGGTTGATGGGTAATTCATCATCATAATCATAAATGTAAACATATGTAACATTACATCGATAACATAGTAACATAATTCATTTATATGTTCAAACATTATATAAAAGTTTTACTAGAATCATATAAATTGTTTCCAAATAATAAACATATAATCAACCAAGAGACTAACTACATATTGGAGACTAACTACTAAAGGGGGGATCTAAATGTATACCCAATGCAAAGTGTTTTTGATGATATTTTGGTGGTCTAAAAAAATTATAGTTTATTAATAACTTGTCATGAGGATACTAACTACATATTGCATTCACAACAAAAAATATGGATGCCTTCCTTTTCATAAATAAACCATTTTCATTGGAGTGTTCCTCAAAGGAACAATTTGCACTAAATAATAAGGGCATACATCCATTTGTAAACCCTAGAATGTTTCCATGAGTTTGTGGATGGCCATCGATATATAAAATGTTTTTTCATTTAATGTTGGCATAAGCACAATTGTTCTTGCACATACTATGCACGAAAATGTTATGTCTGTTTTAACAATATTAAAGAAACCAAAGTGACTCAAATATTACCAAAAAGTAAAACAAGTGCTATTGATTGTTGTGAGGAACAAATACATGTGAAAGGATAAGCAACCCAATATTTTCAACATATTTTTAAAACTTGGAAATCGTATAAATATTACAACAAAAGAAGAATTTGCTTCTAACATCAGGTACACGCATGGAAGATAACCAAGGGCCATACAAAGCATGGTTGCAATAGGTTTTTTATTTACTTTCTAGATGAATAGGAAGATGGAAGATATCACTACCTTCTAACAATTGAATCATTCTTTGTGTGTACTTAGACCTTTTTTTTCTCTTAGATCATACAACTTTTTGGATATTCTAGTAGAGTTGTTTTGGGTAGTATTGACATCATAATTTGGCACACTATAAGTCTCCATTGAATCAATATAAGTATATGAGTCAAGGAAAATTTAGGATGAAACTTAGTTGATCAAGTTTCCAACTTTTAAAAAAATTAGCATAAGGAAGTGTTATTATGTGTCTTTCCTCTATCACCTATTGCACTATTGATTTCATAGGGAGGTTTTAGAATGCCAACTTTGGGTATTCAATAATCAATATAATGGAATGATGTGACACATTCAGGGTTCTCCTTCAACCCTTTAAATTTTGAACAACAATATACTATTGAGGTGTCATAAAAGTGGTTCAATTCACATGTAATACCAATGACCCTAGTTGGTTGCTGGAAGATGGGATGTTATAATTGGTAGGAAAAAAAAACAATTCATTTTTGTCGAGAATCTAACTCTAGTATTTTTCTCTTGATAAGAGCTTGCGACATTTATGTACTAGTGGAATATCTTACGTATCTAAACTCGATCTTGAATCATGATCCTACAAAATTCAATGAAAAATTATTCACCTACGTGTGCATTAAAATAACACAAATTCAGTCAAATAAATGAAACATAAATAAAATTTAGAAGGAATGATAAATAAAATCTAGACTAACTGTAAACGATGGGGGATAACTTGAAGAGCTTGCAATGATATGGGATGAACTTGAATATGAAAAATTTGTCATTTGGTATTATATCATTTTTCTCCTGCATTTGATGCAAATACATATTCTATACATAAATAAATTATTAAAAAAAAGTTTAGTAAGCATAAAACAATGTAACTTCAAAACAAAATTAAATACATTTTAAAAGATATAAGTGCACTCCGTTATATATATCACCATTGCATCGAATAATAATACACAATAAAGAATGACCTCCATTCTTTCCTTCCCAAAAAAACATTTGTAAAATTTGAATTTCCAAAATATGTTTTTTTCTATTATCAGTTAAAGAATTAAAAGTATATTTTTGTATCTTATAAATTAAATTCTTTAGTGGAATCTTTTTACGGAGAAATCACACCAATGTGTTTTACACTATACAACACACAAACAAACATAAGTTACAAAACAAACACACATTTATCATCAATCCATCAAAATATACATTGAAAAAATGAGTGGGAATTTCATATTTAAGTGTGTGTTTTTAACATAAAACTTTAATCTGTGTTTCATTCCTTTTTTCAAAATTTAGAGGGGATATCTGTGCAAGAGAGATTTACGTCTGAAAATATTGGAGTGAGTAGAGTTTTTGGGAGAGTCAAATTTCTAAGGGAGAAATTTCAGGTATGTCACTTCATTCTTTTAATCATCTAATCTTTTCCATTTGGTTCAAACAATTTTCAATTCGTTATGAAAAGGTAAAAAGGTTTTGTGCTTACCTTCAATATTAGAAGCCTACAATTCTTGTTGTTCATCTTGGTTCCCTCTCTGTATTTTACAAGAAGATATTTGTATATTAAGAAATATTTTTTTACAGGGTCTATTTACAATGGGATAACTCATTGCATTAGATCCCAAACAATGTCGAAAACTTTTCTAGAAGAAAAAAAAATGTTCTTGGTATGCACAATATAGGAATATCACATCGATACATATGCTTTTGTGAAGTGAACCAATCGGTTTAAAATGTAAACAAGGGAGGCTGCTGAGCAGAAAGTCCCTGCCTAAAGTTTCAACAAGAATGAGAGACTTGGGATCATGGAGAATGTAGGTGCTTCTTCCAGGTATAATTTTTGTATTTAGCATCCTGCTATAAACATGAGATGAGTTTGTTGTTTTGAATTTGCTCTGTTGACCATAGGTATACTTTTTGTATTTAGCATCCGGCATGAGATGAGTTTGTTGTTTTGAATTTGTTCTGTTGACCACAGGTATACTTTTTGTATTTAGCATCCGGCTGTAAACATGAGATGAGTTTGTTGTTTCGAATTTGCTCTGTTGACCACATGTACACTTTTTGTATTTAGCATCCGGCTGTAAACATGAGATGAGTTTGTTGTTTTAAACATGAGATGAGTTTGTTGTTTTGAATTTGCTCTATTGACCATTTAGATGAAATGGCGAGTTCCTTAAATTAGATTTTTGAACAACACAATTTGGGATCCTTAAGAATTGTAATACTAAGTCATAAGACATAGTTAATGAAGGCAAATCTAGTTGTCGAGACACCTGGAAATGGAAAAATCTGGAAGTGTTTCATTGACAATATTGATAATAAATTTAAATTTAAAAAATAGATTATATCATTAAAGTTATTTATAATGTAACAAAAATCAACTTGCATCCATATACACTGATCACAAAATTCTTCATAAACAACCATTACAAACATGAATAGCAAATCTAACTTTAGATTACTGGTACTTGTCTTATTATACTTGTCTTAATTAATAATAGTTAATGTATATATGCTACCAGTTGAGAGAACAATAGCACCCAACAATTATATACAAAGGTTTCGAACTCGAGACCCAGTTTGAAAGTTAATAGAGAATAAGAAACATGCTAGTCTAAAAAAGTATAGTGATACCATCATTTTTGGCTCCATACCCAATACCATGCTTTTACGTTAATGAGACGTTAGCCAGTGGTAGAAGTTTATTTAGTGTAGAAGTTTATTTAGTGCGTGGATACCCGAAGTTGCTTATTTAATATCTACACACTACATTAGCCCTATACATGCCGCCATTAATTTCCCTGTAATAGGATATATTTTCAGGGATTTGTTAGCTAGTGCTAGAGTGTTTTGGAGCTGATAAAATCCTTTTATTTTGCAGTTTGTATGCAAAATGCCCTCTACATAGTTTAGTTTTTTTTGGCAATTAAGTTTTTTTTGGAAGTCTAGCTAAGTTCTCTTGAATATCCAGTTTATCCCAAGGATATATACATCCGCATCTATATGCTAAAACCAACATTGTTGCATTGTTCCTCCTCGTTAGTTTCTGTTCAAAATGCAGAATCTGGATGTGAGAGTTGCAATGGGGAGGTTGTAGAACCTGCTAAGGAAAAAACCCTCCATGTAAACCCCTCGTCCATCGGGCTGGATCACATAGATGTAATCAAAGGCCACCGTAATAATAACAAGAAGCTTAGCTACTAAAAGTTGGTTCACATAGGTGTAGTGAAGGGCCACAATAATAATAACAAGAAGCTTAGCTACCAGGAGCATATGCAACAGTCATTGCTGCTAAAGAATGTAGAGTGTTGTTACCTTTTCTTCAATGAACCAAATTGAAGAATGCTTCAATGTAAGATTTTGCTAAATTAACTATTTATTCTTTATGAATAATTAATTGATCTTGCATTGAAGCAAGATAAACTTAAAACTGATATTACACTATTTAAGTGATACTTTGTTGGATATCTCCATTTATTTATCTAAATGTTGCATAGAAAACCTGGAAAAGGCGTGACTGATTGAAATGCATCTATATGCATTGTATTGAAACATATATACCATAAAGCTATTATCCTCGTTTAAAATAAATAATATTATTTGTTCAATCCCATATTTACAATAACAATAATAATAAAGAAACTGAAATGTTCCATACCTATTGAGTGAAACGACATTTCCTATTGAGTTTTCCCATTAAGTTTTATGGATTTTACTTGTAAAATGCTCCTTTTTAAAAAAAATCCAGTTACATTTTCTGATACTTGTTTAAATTAACAGATCGAAATGGCCGTATTACCGGTAACCTAATGATGAGTTTGATGCCATTAGCCATGACATTGTTGGAGCTAGGAGCTTCTACGTCTCCAGTTGAGATCTTGATATCCTTCATTTTCCCCATAGAACAGCGTACAGCCCTATAGAGATCATAACACCTCCCAGCACACTGCAATATTCCATGGATGAGGGAAGGCATTTTATTAGAGACTATTTGTAGAATCGATTTAAAATTTGAACAAATCAAAAGGAATTTGGAAACAAACCTACTTGTACAGTCCTCTCCATAAGGTATAATTAATTAACAGATTTCCATCCTTAATAAAAAACCAAACATACAGCGTAGGCGGCAGATAGAAGGTTCATATCCCATCCTAAAGCCTAGTTGGAAATATTACCTTCGAGAGCTGCGACAAGAACGGTCACCTGTAATGTCCCGAGAAAACATATCAAGGTTGCAAGGGAAATTTGAGCTAGATATTTCTTGATAACTGAATTCTGCACATTCAAAATAGTCGAATAATATTTAGAGATTATGATCATATGTATTTAACAGAAATAAACCTGTCAAAGCAATTTTTAATCACCTGGAGCAATTTAAGAGCACTCAATTATAATAATAGAAAATATGAATTAAAGAAATTGATTACATTTCTCAATGGAGACTAAATAGAAATGTCCATTGATCACATAGTATAACACAAATTCTAATGTACTTAGACTCCACTCAATTATCATAATAATAAAAATAAAGTGAACTAGGTCATGTTCTAATGTGGACACGCTTGCATGCCATGCACCAACATTTAATATTTTAAGCTTAGTGATGCCCACGTCCTTTTCAAATTTGGACACTCTTGGAGGCCATGCGTAGAAAAACCAACACTTGATATTTTGAACTTACAGATGCCAAGGTTTCTCCTAACACGTAATATTTTGAGCTTACAATGCCAAGGTTTCTCCTAGATATTTTAGTTGTTTCTTAGGTTGTCATCATGCAATAATAAATATGACGGTTGGAGGATTGTGGCAAACCAAAACATATGAAGGCTAAAAATAGATTTTGTTGACAAATGTTTTCCTCATTCCGTGAACCTGGCCCACTTATAAGCCACGTTCTAATGATTGAGTTTGGCAGGATTTTATATGAATTGTGAACCTGGCCCAGTTATAAGCCACGTTCCAATGATTGCCTTGGAAGGCTTTGATATGAATTGAAAGAATGCATTGAAAAATTTCTTTTCAGAGAACAAGCCTTCCGGCTAGAGCTTTCATTGGCGATGTGCCGGCTACGGCTCTCTACGCAGTTTGGTGGCTGAGCTGTATAACAGACCAGATTTAATGTCTACTTTGGAAGATGTTATAAAATATTTTATCTAATCCTTTTCTCAACAGTTATACTCTTTTTCAAATATATTAATCTAGTTTTCTTGTCACATTTTGTTTGCAGGTAACAACGTTGTGGCTTTGACTGTAAACTCTTATTAATCGGGGTAGCAATGGCGTTGCTATGGTTAATCTTGAACTTCAATCTTGACTTTTTTCTCCTCATAGTAGATGGGTAGACTCAGCTTTAAGAGTAGATCTATGGTCTTTGCGCGGCATTCTTAGATATTTTCCTAGAATACCATTGTAAAGAAAATGGTGAGAAAATAGTAACTCTTCTTGTCAACGATGAAGGCTTTTATGATTACTGCTTAAATTTTTTTTACTGTGGTTTCAAGACCTCATATATTTAATAAATTTTTTTACTGTGGCTCCAACTCTCAATATTTAATATGAAATAAGTATATTTTCTTTTAAGAACTAGTTCTACATGTGTAGATTCAAGTTGGATGATACTATAACTCCTCCCCTGTTTTAATTGTTAAAATTGGTGGTTTGAATAGAGATTTGTTTTAGGGTTTAAGATATTATTTATAGCTAGGAAAATAACAGAACCTTCGTTTCATGGTTCGTCCTGTATTCTAGATTAAATATCATGTTAATGCTTATCAATTCTTGTGGCTTCAACCCTGATTTCAGGAGAGACGTGCTCGGGAAGTATTTATAAATGTTTAGCATAAAGGAATTGTCTACATAAATGATTTATTTTGTGAAATCCTTTCCTTTGCGTTAAGAATAAATGTAGGTTGTCACTAGAATTCCTAGTTGACCATGATCCCCCATTAAGCACAACGCTTGACATTAACCTTTTCTTCTGTTGGAACCTATTGTGACATTATACAAGGAAACCGAGTGTACCAAGAGTGTTCCAATGTCACATTGGAAAAGATATTTGTCTCGAAATGACTTCAAATTCCTTTCAATGCTTTGCAGAAACTATTGTGCTGCTCGATCCTCAGAATGCATGTGCTCTCACATGCAATGGAGTTTTGTACAAGGATGAAGGGTAGTAGCAGTAAAGGTTTGTTTCTAACTTATGACATTTTTTGATATTTTGTTTGAGTTTTTGTATAACATTAGGTGGTTTTTAATGGATTCTAAAACGCTGAATACATTTGAATTTTCTTTGTATTTCATGCTTCCTTTTACATAAAACACTTAAAACTATTATGAACGAATGGGTACCTGCAAGAAGAAATGAGGCAGCGCATGCACAATTGGCTGGTCGAAAATGTTATGCTCTATGTTCCATCTCTGCTGACTATGCCGCTTCATTCAGTTCCAGAAGATCTGTGTAGCATTACAAGTAGCTACAACAAGCTCTTTGCAGCATTACAAGTACCTACGATAATAGGGAAGTAGATACTGACTATACAACTGATTCAGTAAAACTATTCAATAGATGAAGTAGATACCGCTTCTTTTCTGATGAAGTAGATACTGCTTCTTTTTTGTTGATCCCTTTTCTGATGATCCAACTTGCTAGAACAATCTGGCTCGCCAAGTTCACCGGAGCTAGGAAAAATAACGAGTCGGGAAGACCATGATATGTGACTACATTGAGAATTGAGGACATGAATAAGAATAACTGGTACTAAAAAAGGACAGGAACTAGTACTAGAGAAATTGAGGGAACCATCAAGTTACAATTTGGAAGTTCTAAGAATATGAAGACATTGATGCGGCTCGTACTGACAACAAACTTACATGCAAATTGACACCAATAGACATGCTTTCAACATGCATGTTGTCAAGAACAACATAGTTAACTGCTACAAGAAGAACTTAAGTGTTAATGCACCGCATGGCTTAAGTTATGCAATGAAGCATTAAATGCCATGAACTAATGCTAAACTCATTCTAGCATTAGCATTAATCATCTTAGAAATTAATTTGGATGAAATGTACTTCACCTGATATTGACGCCAAAAAAAAACCTGATATTGACGCAAAAAAAACATAGGCCAAATCTTATCATAAATATTGTTTTGCCTAGGGAAGAGGCCAAATAAGAGATCAAAATGCTTGATTGGTTGATGAAAAAGAAGCTTCTCCATGTAAAGGTATTTGGACATGGACCAAAGACATCTCGAAAATAAAGTTGATAACTTAGGATAAGTTTTTAAAACTGATTTTGGTTCGCGTGCAAATTAATGGAAACGTCCCTGCTAGCGAAGGAAGGGACTAATAACACTGGAATGCCATGTTTTAAATTTGTTCACATGTTCGGTGGTGTATAACAAACTATAATGAGGCTTTGTTGTGTATATTACTGTATAGAGCAACATGTGAATATAACAATTCATAAACATAATTGGTGCGTATATGTATTTATAATACACCGTCATGTATTATTTTCTTATGCACCAATATATTATTTTGTAAAAAATAATTCTATGATTATTATTTTTATATTTGATGATCTGTGTTTTTTTAAATAAAATATGGTCGATAGAAACTAAAGGTAAATAATTTATTGCAATGATCATGTCGGTATATCATCCAAATTTTTTTGGAAAATTATTTATTTTTTATTAAAAAATTAATATATTTGAATTATTTGTAGGTTTAAATTAATGATCTATATTGATTAATATATGTCATGGAGAGAAAAAAAAGAGATTTGATAAGATTATTTATAATCTAAATCCAAAAAGGAATAAAAATTTATGGAAATTTTGCAAAGAGAGGAATTAGGTGGATCAAAAGAAAATGGCAACGTTTGGAGCCATATTTGGCTCATCTTCTTGCATTGATAATGTCTTGAGGATGAGCCAAAGATGACTAGAAACATTGCCAATGAATCACTACTAACTGCGGACTCTCCACAAGATTCCATTAACAATTAGTGCAGATTCTCAGCCAAAACTATGAATCTTTTATTCGAATTTTTACTAAAAATGAATTTCTTAACATTAATCACTATCATGTTTTAAACCTTTAATTTCACAATATTTTAATGATGTGAAGAAACAGATAAAGAATGAACATAATTATGTGGTAAGAAAATAAAAACTATGAAGGCTGTAATAATAATTACTTGGTCATAACATATAGACATACTTTCCACTTACAACATAAAAATCATTCTAGTGACTCCATGAATCAATTTATATATAAACTACAACAAACATTTTCAAAGAATTTGTGAGTCAAACTTATGAGAATTGCAATAGAAAAGACATACAATAACAAAAACAAATAATTTAAAATGTATTATTAGTAAACACTATTTTCTATATTATGTCCCAAAATTTACAAATTTAATTTTTTTTTGTTATATTTAATTTGATGTTGATTAAAAAATATATTGTTCTTTTATGTTTTTAGGGATATTATAAAAATTCCAAAGGATAAATGAAGGAAACCCAAAATAGGTCGATAAAAATGTACAAAAAAATGTGCAAGGATATGGTAAAAAAAATGAACATAGCTCCATAGCAAGAGGAGCTATCCCAA
This sequence comes from Pseudotsuga menziesii, assembly GCA_001517045.1. Taxonomy (NCBI): domain Eukaryota; kingdom Viridiplantae; phylum Streptophyta; class Pinopsida; order Pinales; family Pinaceae; genus Pseudotsuga; species Pseudotsuga menziesii. The sequence goes on from LPNX010451375.1 coordinate 186,878, forward strand.
CAACTAGCATACATCATAATGATGTATTTCTATGGAGCTATCCTAACAACTAATATAGATCATAATGATGTAATAATTGGTTTATTCTCTTATGCACACCATATTTCATTATCGCATAATATACTAATTTTTTTTTATTTTTTTTGAAATGGACCCATTCAAAACATAAAACAAGAGAACAATGGTGAACACGGTGGTGTGACTACTTACATTTTGATCCCTTCTTAAAATTTTATATTTGTTGTGGTATTTATATTTAAATAATTAATTTACACATGTCCATGTATGTCTTCTAATAGGAACTATCATACAAAGAAGAGTCATCTAAAGAATTCCTCGACATTAGGTTAAGTATGGATTGTGAGTATATGTTGAATTATCAAGTGTTAATGGAACAATTGTAAGCAACTATGTTGTTTAAATTCCCCGAGTTTATAACTAATGGAATAACCAAAACCTTTATATTATTTATATATAATATTTTTATGGTGTATTAAACATTCATGAAACAAAGTATAGAGTGGAGCCAACAAAAGAGATTTTGAGAGACGACATGGAGTATGGATTCAAAAATCTGTATTGTTTATGAAACACTCAGTACTATGGTATGTTTTTTATTTACACAATCTTGTATATTATTCTATATAATTGTAGATATATATTTGTTACAATTTATTTCTATGTATGTAGATGGTACATGAAAAGGAATAATGTCAAAATAAGTTGAACGACAAAACACTAGGTTAGATAACCCAAGTACAATATAACCTACAAGTGATGAAGAAATTAGTCATGTGTGTGTGTCAAGTGATGATGATAGTTCAAATTATGAATTCCAATAAATATAATTGAATGATACTGGAATTTATATGCTTTGAAATATTTTCTATGAAAATCAAGGATTTCGTTTAATGTACTCAACATATTGTCCCAATTGAATGATGGCATGTCATCAATAAGTCTAACAATTACATATTGTGATTTTCATTAATGCATTGGTTATATTGTCCCAATTGGATGTTGATAGGTTACTAATAAGTGTAATAATGACATATTGGCTACAATTTGATTATTGTGTACCCTTACATTGTCTCATTTTGTATGACGATGGGTTTCTTATTCATATATAACAAAATGAGTTTCCTAATTTATTACATTGTCCATTATTGTAAAATGGTTCATTATGGATTAATTAATATATGGATTATTTACATTTTTATGGATAATATGGGAATAATATGTTGGATAATGCATTAATGTAATCATTATATTAAAATACAAGAATTATACTTAAAAAATCAATATTATTATAAAAAATTATTTGATTTTGAGATGATTAATTA
>LPNX010451375.1:188756-199371 GCA_001517045.1 Pseudotsuga menziesii
TATTTTAAATGACCATACATACAATTATATTTATAGTTTCAAAATGTTTCAAAATATTTTGGTGTGTGTGATTTAAATATAATTTATGCATCAATGATTGGTAATGAAGAATATCCTAGATCTCAAAACACTATGGTTTTTTATTTATGCATATGAGAACTAACTATTATAACAAAAATAATTGAATGATGCATAAAAATTATACGGCCACTAGTTTTCCATAAAACAAAAAAAGATAGACCTTGTTCATAATATTTATAAAGGAATAAGGACAGTTGCTAAAGGCAGCAAGTCCCTTCCTTTAGATTATGAATATTTATGGAATACTATGTGCTTCCATTGGGTGATGCTTTATATGTGGTTGCATGAACTAATATTTATAAAAGAACAACGATGGGTGCTAAAGGAAGCAAGTCCCTTCCTTTAGATTCTGACTATCTATGGAAGACTATGTGGTTCCATTAGGTGATGATTTATTTGTAGTTACATGTGTTGCGAAATTGACAGAAGTTGGTTTGGAATTGAGGGAATTGAGGCCACCAAATAGGGATCAATGTACTAGTTGAATTCCAAGGTTACAACTTAGATTTCAACTCGAAGAACTTAAAGTATTCCCAAGTGCAAAATAATTTGCAATCAGAGCACAATTTTAAAAATAATTGACTTAGCTGATCATCAGTCTACATAACATACCCTATTATGAATCCATGTAGCCACTATCATATCAGTGCATTTGCAGATCTCCTCATGGATTCACAAACCCAGTTGTTACATACACTATTACGGTTGATATTGGTCTCAACGTAGGAATTGAATTTGCTTATTAACAAAATGAACAATATCAATTAGCCAAGTTCATCTATATTTTCTTATATAGAGAGGGCCCCACTCTGATCTGATTGGAACAACATCTTTGGAGTGATATTCTTGCCAAAGAAATCCAGAGAAAGGAAAACTTTAGACCTTTACAAACTTTTACACTAATACTTCATCAATGTGAACAAGATTTGCAAAACTACTTGGCATTTCAACAGGTTAATAAAAAAATAAACTAAGAATTGTAATAGCTGGTTTTAAGAGGCATAGTTCTGCATGGGCACATGGAGGAGACATTTAAATTAAATGCAGATATATTAAAGATTGTTGTGGCTTGCACTACATTTTAAAATGTTTATTTGAAACATAAAACACTATATTACACTTTGTTAAGTTCCAGGTATAAAACTTGTGAGACATCTGTGAGACACATCACTTAAATAACTTTGTCACTAGAATATTTCAAATAGTTTCTGAGGGTGGCAAGTCTTTAGAGGGTTTATTTAAGAACTTAATGATTTATAGAATCCATCATAACACAAGCACTTGAATACTAAGTGTCCATCAACAAACTCAGTACAATAACATGTATGAAGAATAAGAGTCTAGGATCATGAATATATATAGAATTTTAACCCATGAGAACTAAAGCTTCTTTTATGTTTAGATACCAGAAGAATTTTTTCTTAAAAATCATGTGTGTTTGCATAGCCTATCAAGGGAAGGTGATGTTTCTTGTAGATATGAAATGCCATGCATGTTCATTAGCTCTCTCCCCCTCCCTCAAATCACAGTGACGACCAATTAAGATTGGGCAGTGTAAAATTCATATGCTCATAATAACAATCAAATTCTTTTTATATTTTAAGGCTTTCATAAGACAATGTGACTCATAATGCTCATTAATGGAGTATATAATAATTTTTTTTTGTGTGGATTGGAAGAAGATGCATAGGAGATATTTTATTGAGAGATATTTATAGATATTTATAAATTAGAGAATCAAATATTAGAATATAACACTTTGCTATTTTAATGTAAGAATGCTCGAGCACTATGTAGGTGTAATTGAAAAGGATAGTTTCCAAGTTGGCATTATGCTAGAGGCTCAATGGATTTAAGTATTCTTATGCGCTAGGGCAAAACGTTCATAACCAATATATAAAGTGGAGGAATATATTCATTGCAGTAGCTTCATAATGATTAAAATAGTATGGAGGATCGTCAATTAACGGTAGATGTAATTGATGTCAATGTAATTTTTTATTTTTATTTTATTAATTTAGTTTTATTGTTGTTTATCATTTTAAATTTGAGACTGTAATCATTCAAATTTGAGTGTCATACTCTTTGATGTGTGTGAGACGATAGTTTTAGTGTTTTATCAGTGTGCATATATCTTGTTATTTTTTATTTGCAGAAATATTAAAAAATACATAATGTTGTCCATGAAGTTATAGAAAAAAAAGACGACACCAAAGAACCATCTGCCAGATGGAAAACAAACACGTCTATGAGAGAACATATGGAGTCCATGCACCACATTCATAAGGTATGCCTCCCAGGTGCCACCTTCTGTAAACCACTTTCTTTCATTTGGGTGACGAATTCCTAGAGACTGTTGAAGAAAATTCATGCTTAACCAATGCATAGAATTCATGAAATCTCTGGACTCAACTCTTGCAAGAAGACTCCATGCAGAGTTTTAAATCATCTTGAATATTTGAAATTTTCTTCATAGTAGTTTTTCCTTCCATAGGTCGCACCTATTCACAAAGTCGCACTCCTGATCAGACCACGTAGAACTCCCTACCCGTATCGTACCTCAGTCCCCATTCGCTATTTTTCATTAATAAGATTTCATTTTTATGTGCTTCTATATGAATCTAAAAATATAAATATTTATGTTTCTATTTCACCAAATCATGAAGATCAAGAGCACCGGGATAAACTAAATTTACCCAGAGAATAAAATGTCATGTTTAATGAGTTAGGATATCTACCTGTCTTAAAACTCAAAATATTTAAAAGGACGTGTAGGTCATGTGCTTCGTTACCTGCTTGTATTCATTGTATAACTGATAGGTAGGATTATTGACCATACATAATCTATCTATGAGAGAAATAACAATGGGGCCTGTAGACCAGTTATTACTGTTTTCATACTAGGGTTTTTAATAGTCTGTATACTAGTGCAGCCATATCCACTCTTCTTCTAGCAAGTTGAAAGAACTACGGCCTTCCCTGCACGAATTCTAATCCCATTGTTTTTCATGATTTACAAAAACATGATTATTAATATCGGCTGTGAGTAAAGTAGTAAAGAAGTCCTAAATTTGTGATGATGCAGATCTATTGATGCAATAACAACTTTATATGTAGAAAGCAATAAAAGAAACTCATTACATGAAGTTTCGTCAACAACCTTAGTCTCCTATATACAAAAAACCACTTCCTCTCATGCATCTCCATTCGATATTGATGAGTCGACCGTGAATCCAAATCAACATTATGAGGATAATTAAGATAAATTGCAAGGTGCATACTAGGTGGCAGTTGCGATCCTCCAATAATAAAACTAGTATCATTGCACACCAAGGGAAACCAACTGCTAATTGATAATGTAGGGGATGCAAACAAACCCTTCCATGGTATTTCAACCCATCCAAGTACCTTGGATGATCCAAACATACTAATCCCCAATATTCTGATTCTCCTCCTCCTCCTTAGTTCAAACATCACAAACTGGTTTCGCAATTCAAAAAGATTACCTCCGCACTCCAAGTAGAAAGTTTGCTTCCAATGAGGATTAGGTGTTTCTAGCACTTCCCTTGTATTCGTTGCAATATTATTCTGTCCATCACCATCTCTAGCATGCAGATGATATCTAACACACATAGTGGCACTTTTGACTATATGAGGCCTGACAACAATGTTTCTTGCTTCCATGATATCTAACACACATAGTGGCACTTCTGACTATATGAGGCCTGACAACAATGTTTCTTGCTTCCATAATAACATGTCTAAAGCATAGGAGTCTAGGTTTGTGAATATATATAGAATTTTAACCCATGAGAACAAAAGTATATTTTTTGTGCAGATACAAGAAGATTTTTTTTTTAAAAATCATATGTAGTTGCATAGCCTATCAGAGGAAGGTGATGTTTAGAGCAAATATGAAATGACATGCATGTTCATTCTCCCTCGCGTCACCACTTTATCCCACTAGCCACTAAATGCTCTGTGATGTAGATGTACAAATTTTTCAGGCTGAATAAAACTTCTATTGTCACATAGGTAAGGTAAGGATTATAGATTTATAGAAATACACAATTCAATTTGTATAGCAAAAATGACAAAAGTGAATTGTATATAACATTGAAATCTTTCTTTGTCGTTTTGTTGTGCAGCTCCAACAACACAAGAAGAAGCAAAACAAACATCCATTTGAATTTTGCAAGGTTGAACTCCATGTCCTACATATATTTCTATATCTCAGAGTCAATGTCTGTTGGTACATATCTATAGTATCATATGTGAGAGTACAGGTAGAAGTTGAGTAGAGGTAGAAGTTGGGAAACTAAATAATTTGAGGAAATAAAAAAAAGTTCAGCTTATTTGTTGAAAGTGCAGAGAAATAGGTGACACTAGTGCCTTGACAAGTGTAGGGTCACAGGAATCGAAGTGGCTAATTCTAGAGTGAAAGCAATTCGTTCTTTCTTGTATTAACAAGGGACTAAGAGATGTTGGCGGTGGGGCGTTGAGAACCTAAAGGTTGGCACTACACCAATACATGGAGGAAGTATATCTTTATATTTTTATAGTAACATTTAATGTCAGAGGTAATGTTAGACTAAATACTAGAACTACTTTGTTTCGTAAAAAAAACATTCAACAATATTACAATTTCCTATACTTTAGACTAGACAATGGATACTCCGCCTTGATATGAGGCCAGATAAGAGTCTGCATTTTTTTAATTGGTGGAGAAAAAAGTATCTTTACATGAGAAAAAGTTTTGATTCATAATTGAATATAAAAATTAGGATAAATTTCTGGAATATGTTTTGGTTATTGTTCAGACTATTTAAAATGACGGCAAGCCAATTACAAGAGTCCATGCTACCCGGACAAGGACCAATTAGGCGTTCATATAATAAAAACGATGGAACTAATGTGTAATAATTATAAGATATTTGGAGAATTTCATTTTATGTATGTACTATTGCATGTTAGTTAAACATGCACTAGTCTGTGATACTAATGAGATTCAAAATAATAATACCTTTTGTAAAACCTAGATGTCTACCCCCAAAAAATTAATTATAAGGAATATATATTAAAACTTGTAGTATCATTTGCAAAGATTGTAGTAGCTAAAGTTTTTTTGGAAAAAATTTCCAACTTGTAACACTAAAAAACTTTGGAAGAATCATTCATTATACAACTTGAAAAGAACCCTCTACAGTTCTCAATCTTTTATAGGCCGCATATAGTGGATATTTTTATCCCCGAATCGTAAAGTGGTGCTACCACCATGCTACCACTAGAACCCCTTTTTTGGAGTAAGGATGAGGAGGGGTGACTAAAATTACAATTTTTTTGAAATCAACCTTATACCTTGGAATCACATGCACCATCACCCCCCATTACACTCCCTTAACCCCTTACCATAGTTTGAAACCAAACGATGGTAAGGGGGTATATGGGGGTGTAAGGTGGGGTGGGAAGGTGTGGTAATGTGGATTGGGGGAATGATTATAGAATATTTTAATCCATGCTTTTAAAATGCCTAAAATATTAACTTCAAAGAAGAAAGGAGTTCCATTAGTAGTGCCCACTTTCGATTCAGGGTTGATTTTCACTTTTTTTTTGCAAGGATGTTAGTTGTTAAAGCCATGGTCTCAAGCAATTTGTATTTTTAACCTTAAAAATAAAAATAGGGGTGCCATCATGGCACCACTTTAAGTGGCACAATTTCAAGAAAGGTGTAATTTTAACCCTTACAAAATAAGGGATGATTCTAGGAGGATCACTTTAGGGATTTCATTCCAACGAAATAGATTTTAAGGCCATGATTTCAAACAAGATGATTTTTTAACTGTAGTAGCATAATTTGGTCGTATTGAACTTTCATGTACAAAAATTTCAAACAATTCAAAATTGGTCGAATATTTGATGTAGGTATAATATAAATACAAGCTCCTACTAATTAAAATTTGAAAACCAATTTAAAAAAAAATCAATTATTTAAACACTCTAAAATATAAATACCATCCAATTGCATACTTTGTAATTTATTGAAACTTTCATTATTTATATCTGAATCCTTGAAGTATTAGGAGTCTTTGTATGTAGTGGTAAATACCTATTTATATTATTAAAATAATTATTAATAAGTAAGGGTAGTCTCTCCCAAACTCATTGAGTTGGTTGAGATTTTATAGTTTTTTTTTAAATAGTAAGTTTGGTTATAAAAAATATTTATAAAATAAATCATTTTTTTTATGTTTAACATTTATTGATTGATATTTAATATTTTTTTAACTATTATATATCTTTAATGTTATTATAATAAGTCTATTTATGTATTTTATCCATTCTAGATTATTTCTTTATGTATTTTCCATACTAAATCTCATTTGTATTCATATTCGTACATGAATTATGCTACAATGTTTCTAACCCCCAAATAAGGGGTCCTATCGGTAGCACTCATTTTCAATTTGTATGTCAATTTATGGTCTTGATGACAATGACACTAACTGAGATTTCAAAATGTTGTAATTTTATCCACGACAAAAAAAAGGTTTTATTGGTAGTACCGCTTTTTAAATTATGGGTTGTTTTTGGTTCTTTTGATGCAAAAATACGAGTCTTTATGGATATAGTTCTTGTTTTGAGTATATAGTTCTCACCAATTTGTATAATGCTTTCGAGTAGTTTTAATTGTGGCATGTCTAGTTGAGAAAGGAAACAATGTCTTAACTGTAATAAATATTCGAGAGTTTTGTGTAAATAGTTACTAGAAATTGTAGAAACCTATCTCTTATTTTGTTTATTTTAAAAATATTTAGAACTTAATTGGAATGAACCCAACTATTAAAAACATATGTTTTCTGTAATAACCCAAAAATTCGTAAAAATTTAAAATTTTTCATTTGACATAGAATGTCAATTTTCACCGCTTAAATACCTTTAACTGTCAGTAGATAATAAAATGATTCGAAAGAGAAACACAGATTGCTTCCTTAGAAGGATTTGTATTATCTAGAGGATTGTCTTTAAAAACTGTGTTAGTAATGTTTGAACTTAGCAACTGTAATTTTCCATAAAGTAGAAAAGAACTTGTGATTTACTGATGCTAGAAAATAGCATTGATTTCTTTTTTCAAGTAGGGAAAGTTTCTTATGTAAGATCGGGGCTTACTTAGCTTCAAGCTAACATAGCTGGACTCATGGTTCCTTATAGGTTTAGCAGGTAATCATATGTTCCAGTAAAATTAATGTTTATATTCAGGTCAAGAACATACTTCCCTAGCATGTTTATGATGCTAGACTTAAATTTTTTTAAATGCATCTTGTCTCTATAAGAGGTAATGTTAGTCTCAATTTCTTTTGCTATCAAAACTCCATAATGAAGTTTAAACAAAATACACAAGAATGGGTTAACTTGCATGATCAATTACTATCAGATGTCCTCAAAGAATTGGATGCTTATAATTAAAATTCTAATGATCACTTGTAATCTTGTTTATAGTAATGTAATTTCAAGTTTAAATAGAAAGAATATAGTTCACATATTGATTCTTAAATCACTCAATACCATTTGGCATTTATGCTAATTACCTTCATTATAGGGTTATATAAACAACATTCTCTTAATGGATAACCAAAATAATTTTACTTTTATCTATAGATTCATTATTAAGTTGCCATAAATTTACTAAGATTTCTTATATCGTTTTGGTTCTCAGCTAACCAAACACTCTTTCAATTTTATGTAACACCCCGATTTTGACCCCTTTTGCATTAAATGTATATGATGTATATATTGTAATTAATCATGGTGTGGAGCTAAAGGAAAAATCCCCACCATTGATTTGGTTGTTTTATGTTTCAGCAGTTGAAATTGTTGCCAATGGTATATTGTGCTATCCGACACAGATTAGTTTTGACATCATGTAAATATGCACTTTAATTAAAATGAACCCCAACCAACTATGTCAATGCAACCATAATGAAAAGGGAATGATTTTCCTAAGGATAAGGAGGGGGAGTTATTAATATTTGGGCCTATGGAGAAAATCCATGTGTCAACTATTAAACCATCTTGACTTACCTTTCCTTGTCTCATCAATCAACTACCACATTAAAAAATTTTGTTGTTAGTTGGGATAGTTATTGCTGGGCAATGGTGTGGGGTAGGACTGTCATCCCTTTCCCACACACACACTCCACCAGTGGATCCTTTTCACTTCATGTGGGCAAGGAGGAAAATGACTCCATTATTCTCCATTCTCCCATTATTCCATTCTCGTCTATCCACATGAAGGAGATAGTTTCTCTCTCTTCTCCTCACGCATAGGATGGGGGATTGTTTTAGTCATGCATAGTGGTTCTGTCTTCCCGACACAGAGAGCTGGGGAGCCATTTTTGTCATCCACGATTTTTGTTGTGGGTGTGTGTCTTCCATACCGATTTTGTGGGCTGTCTATGTTCCCCTGTCCAGGTTGAGAGTCAGATCTCCTCTCCCATTTTGGGCTATGTATGTTCCCACTGCTTCAGTGTTGAGATCGGGGCTACTGTTCTCCCCATGATTTTGTGTGTTGTGGGTTCATTTATGTTTGTGGGTTGTTGTGGATTCCTATTGAGTCATTTTGGCCATGATAAGGCCAAGAACTACTCAGGAATCGAACTCCCCTGGTTAAAGCTGTGAATTTCTTATTTTGTTGGGTGTATGTAGTGGTTGGTATTCAAACTATGTTGGAGTGGGAATGAAGGCTTCGGTTCTTGATAAACCTGGTGTGTTTTGGGAGCCACACAGATAGATCTAGAGGGCTGGCTTTCTTATCCACAACCCGTAAATAGCACTAGAAGGGAAGTCAGGGTCTGAGGGACTGTGTAGCAGAGAAGGGACTGATTTCCTTGTGTTGGGTGTGTGTGGGTGTCCTAGAATTCAAGCTAGTTTTGGTGTAGGTGTCCTTAGCTCTTCAATGATCTCACCAGCTTAATATTAGGTTTTTCCCATCTCCTTGATGGCCCGATAAAGCCAACTGTGTTGGCTTGGCTGATTTGTGTATCCTTGGCTATGTGTAAGCCTGCTTGTTCCTTATTCCTAGGGGAATCATGCCCAACTTGGGGGTGCCAGTGTTGATGAGAGATTAAGGATCACACTGGCCTATGGTTGGGTGGAACATTGCAGTGACGTAGCTGGTTGCAGGACGAATTCCTCACAAGATAAGCATTCTTGTCTATTTCATCTCTGCAATTATATTTACTGCTTAATTATTTATGGTGAACATGTTGAATTCTTGAATGTATGGTTTTGCTTCCACTGTATAGTAACCATGTAGGTATTTTTTACTCCAAAGCATTTTATTGTAGTATTTATTTATGCACATGTTCATGGGGCTAGTTACTCGGATCGTTAATGGTTTGGTAGCATCCTCTTCACCGGTCGAAGGGTCGGGGACGTTACATTTTAACAACTCCGAAGGCTAAGTCCAAGAATCACTAGCTCTCCTTCTTACTATGGTTGAAAGTAAAAATAAGTCTTTCTCACAAATTCCATCAAACCTAGTTAATAAAAATAAACCCTAGAATAAAATTTCATGTTATATCATATAGTTGATACACTAAATATTGATACTCCATGGTAATATTACACTATTGGAAATCATATAAATTGCATCGTCTATTTGATTAAATTTTTTATTATAATCATTTGTTTACAGCATCATGACTATAGAACTTCTACCCACTTTGGAGATAAATCTCGATGGACACGTGGTGATGGTTCTATCCACGAGATGTTTGACTTAAAAACTAAACACTACTCCTTTATTTTCGTAGAGTGAGGGATATTCCTCTAGTTTGGATGAGTTGCGAGCTCGTGGCCATGAAAATCCTGTATACACCTCCATATTTGCAGGTTGATTTTAGAACAAAACACCATGAGCTGGTTTAAATGAGGTTGTAAGGTGGTTATTTGTTTCGGATGGAGGATTTATCATTTCCTTTGAAATTGTGACTTAGGGTTTAGTTGTATCTGACACACTAATCTTGTCCGAGGTGTTACTCTTCCATAAACTATCGTGATGCTACGGCTAATGCGTCCACGACTCCTCTAAAACGATAGTCTTGTCAGGTAACTACCAGTCAAGAGTTAAACTTCATAAATTTTTAAGTTTTCCATTGAATTTTATCTGATAAAAAATAATACTTGTTTTTACTGTGCAGGTTCTTCTTGTACACTACTACATTTTGACCCAAAATCCGACAGAAAAATCCGACGGCACGTGGATTTCTTTTTTTAAACCTACCAAAAATTACAAAGATAATTTTTTTTTGGAAAATGTGGTCATAAGCGTCGCTTAAGCGATGGCTAGTCTCATAAGTGTCGCTTAAGCGATGTCTAGCCTCATAAGTGTCGCTTAAGCGACGGCGCATCATAAGGCATAATTTAAGTTATAGTCTTCTCTAATACACCCAAAATATATTGTCTTGACCCAAACCATCATATGTCATGAATCTCACACATGATATTCATTCGATTCCTCTTTTCCTTGTAGCCA
>LPNX010451375.1:199548-211677 GCA_001517045.1 Pseudotsuga menziesii
AATAAGAAAGAACCGGTATCTCACCTATACCATAGACATTCAATTACCATGAGATATTATCATGAAAAATTCAATTAATTTCTTGATTAGGTATTATACAATAAATATATATATATATATATAATATGTGATCCATATTATAATGTTTGTCTATGCATGTGGTAGTAACTAGTATTCATTATGGGCCTACCCTCAAGACCATATATGAGACATCTCTACCTATAAATTTTCCTTATTGAAAAACTTTCATTCATCCAAAGAATCCATGATTATCCGTGCATTCCATTAAAATTTATCTCTTGCATTTATCTATATCTCTATGTGTTAATTAATTTCGCATAATCACATTTTCAAACTACAAAAATAGAAACACATAGAAATAGAATAGTTCATGAAACATTCCTTCCAATTTATACCCATGGAAAGGGTTGCCGATTCATGGACACACTACCAATAACACATCACATGAAAACATTCACTACTAGATGGTGGCCATAGTTTGCGAGCTCGATGTTGTCATCTACATTTCTTTGATTGATGGGATATGTAAAATGGGCGAGCTCGATTTTTCCATAGAATTGCAGATTCTCATGGTTGAGAAGGGGATGGCCCCAGATGTTTTTACCTACATCAGTTTGATTCAGGGGCTCTCTGATACGGGTCTGTTGGACGAGGCTCTGGGGAGTATTTCTCTCATGGAAGTTTTGTTGAGACAACAAGGTTAGTATTTTAATCATCCCGGATTTGGAAATCGAAGCAAATATGGGATCGCTGGATTTGGTAATATTCATCATGTGAAAAGAGCCTGACGCTTAAGAGACGGATATCCTCATAAGCGTCGCTTAAGCAACGGGTCCTCATATTGGTCAATTATTTAAATAAATACACTTAATTGGTTTATTTTTCACTCTACTGGAAATCTCCATAACTAAATTGTTTTTAGGCTTGTTACCAAAGACAACAATGCCAATAGTGTTATATATGTGGTTGCTTATGAAATTGTCACTTGATATTGTGATTGTAAATCACTATAAAGGTTCTGATTGTAAATGATGTGCATTGTTTTAATTATGATCTTTAATAGGAACTTGGTCATGACACCTACCATACCAAATACATTAAGCATTAGTGTCAAAGTATATAAACAAAATATAGTAACAAATAAATACCAACATGATGCATATTATTGCACATATGATACAAATAGTTCACAACCTATGAGAGAATGGTTCAAACCTAGTTTTGTTTACTCCATTCATAATACAAACATGGTGAAAATAGTATGGGTAGGATTGGAGCAAGCTTCCCCCAATACATAACAATTGCAATTATATTTTGTGCTATGGGAGTGGTAACTATAGAGCTCTACCCACCAAGCGCTCTCATCCCTTGGATCCAAATCGATGGTGGAAATATATTACATCATGAGTTCATATTTTAAACGAAAAACAGAAAATCGATTTGGGATTTTTGTTGTGGAAAAGACGCAAGTCATGGGTTTATCCTAGCATTCATGCAACCCTGTAACCAGACCCATCTGTATTCTCTGTCAATAATCTATGGGCATATCCCTGTAGCCATAGCCATGTGCGTTATCTTTGCATGCTTGGGAGGCCAATCCATCTACTTTTTTCTTGTATACTGAGACAACAACGATGTATACCTTTCGACCAGGTTCACCAAATCGATTTGTGGAAGGAAGAGAAGCCCCATTACTATTTTGGGCTCGGCCCTCATTGTTATCTATTGGGTTTGACAGGGTTGCATTAAAAAATGTTTATTTGGCTGAAGCATAGCAACTCCATTGACAAGGGAAAAAACTACACAACTCAACACAATGGTCAATAGGTAATTCTTCATCTCGTGAACAATAGGAGAGGGCTGAAGAGGATAAGGCCGCAGGGGACAGAGGTCGCAGAGGAGAGGGTGGCAAAGGAGGGTTTGCAAAGGAGGAGGGTTTGCAGAGGTCACACTGAGGCTGACAGAATGCCCCAAATGGATCTGTTCTCAGGAATTCCACCATATCAGTTGTACTTGTAAGTAGATGCTCTTTAATAGATAATTTAACCTCCTTGATTGAGTTCATTTCTTTTACCAGGATTTCCATGTTCTTCAGCAAGAATAGATCACTATACATACATCTCTCTTCTATAGAGGGAATTAAATTATTAAACATGATTCTACATTTATCATGTATACCCTCAAATAGCCTATCAAACTTTATGGTCATTATGACCTCAAGAAAACTATTGAAAACTTCTGCATCAACCTCAATTCCCCCTAATGCATCTCTTGCTCTAAAAAATTGCTCAATTGTATACAAAAATACCTCAACAGAGAGGGTAGAAGAGACAAACTTTTGCCATCATTGTTGTCATTTTGTTCCTATAGTTTTTACACTAACATAAATAATAGGTTTACTATTCTGTTGAGAGTGTGTTTTGAATCAGAGGAAACAGGCACAATGATTATCTCTTGTGTGCATACTGCATACCAATAGAGGAAATTGCCATGTTTTGTTCAGGTTGACTGCAATGAGAGGTTGCATCTATTTGCATTTTCCAATTATGTGCGTTTATATGTTGGCATGCATAGGTTTTACCAGTGCTGGGATGGGGTTCTATGTAGGAGAGGATAGAAATATATGCCTATGTTTGTCATACAAGTGTTTGTCACATTAATTAAATGAGTTCTAATATAGATGGTCTTGACTTTTAAGTAACCAGGCATGAGCTTTGGAGCTGTCTTTTCTTAGCGTTTGTCTTCATAGTTATCGATATGGGTTGGTTTGTGTGAGGTTCCAGTGTCCTTGCTGTCTTTTTTATTACAGTCCCCATGCAATGCAAGTGCTAATCACCTTGGCATTAAACCCCTAAATTTGTTGTTAGTTGGAATTACAACATGAGCATTGAATCTGCCTCATTTGTGGCTATTGGAGACCTATTTCATGTGGATCAGATTCCTTCTTCATGTTCTTGCTCTTATTTGTCTTCATGTCTGCTCGGCATCAAAACCCAAGTGCATGAGATTATACTTGAAAGATATTGTTTTGTACTTGGCTAGATCACTCTATCAGATATTGATGTTAAGGAAGCTGGTGCTTTGCCATGGAGCCCTGAATTGGGCAGAGACAAGTTGCTTGAAATTGAATACTTCATAAGTTTTAGCAGAATTCTGCGCCATAATGTTCATTTTGGCCATACAGGGGAGCTATCACAGCTGGAAAATATCATTATATAGTTTTCAACCTTCAGATTAGGGCTGGCTTCAAGATTTGGATTAGGCTTCACAAACATACTAAGCATATTTGATCAATGTCTTCACAGGTATGCTGGCATAGTCGAGTCTAGATGGACATTCCATAAGCTTACATTGTCCTTTAAGCCCTTAAATAGTCAATCCTGGCACTAGGACATTTTATCTTTTCCACCGAAGGTATCAAAGCTGCTAAACTGACTGATACCTCTATCTCTGCTAGAGCGACCATGTCTACATAAATATTAATGAGGCTTGCTTCTGTAAGTATTCAAGTCACCTGCTATATATCATCTTTAGATACCACCTCTGATGCATCTCCTGTAGGTGAAGTACCTTTACCAAATACCTTTACCTTGATGAGCTTGGCTGGTCTGTTAATGACTTCATATATACTTCTTCAAACTGGCAGCTATATCATCACTCTTGCTGATATTACTTCTGCCCTCATCCTGACCTTTGTTATTAATGGTTCCTTTGGCATCAATGACAACTGTGCATCAACAAGTACCACTGACCAGCTATGACATTCTTCCATATTTTGTATCTAATCTGTGACTCCCTCATTCACATTTATAACACTTTGTACCACATGATATACCCATGATTCTAAATATCCTGTTCCTGTGCCAGAAGCTGAAAAGTTCCTCCTTGTGTAATCTGTATTAACTTATTTCTTATATTGAACATCAACTAGGATGGGAATTTTGTAGAGTGGAGAATCATGTGCCGAAGAATCAACATCAGTCTTGAAATTAGCAAAGACCAGCAAACCAATTGTGTGCTATTAAGTTCCACTGGAGGACAACTTACATTGCTGAGGGTAGAAAAAATATTCTCTACCATTTTGATTTTTTCAAATGTATTTGAAGAATGAAAAGCCAAGAGAAGAACTTCCAAATGAAATAGGGATGGAAGACTTGCACAAACTTCTTGGATATTTAAGCACCCTGAATATGTAGCTTTCACTTGTTTCACTACTACATTTCGATCCGACAGTAGTATTGTCGGCAATATCTAATGGGGAACTTGTTTCACTATCCCATAGTATCTGGCATCCCATAGCACTCCTCCAGGATATTACTGCCATGGAAGCTCAGCTTGGGGAGCCATTACGTGATGACAGCCCTATCCTTGGCGTTGAATTTGATCAACTTCCCCGTGGTTCTTTTGGGTCACCTATAGGTATTTGTTTCCCGTCTTCTATGTTTTTTAACATCTAAATGAGGTCTAATTCCTGTATGTCACTTGATGTTTTCTACTAACAGAAATCTGATTCTCTTTAACTTTGGGCTACTGTCTGTTAATGCTCGGTTAATGTTTACGAAACATTCCTGGTAAATGATAGTTTAATACCAAATTTGTAGGAGAGCGAGCATCCATTGTATGTATACCACAATCGGGTATCTTCCTTGGTCTAGGACCTAAGTCATTGACATTGAATGATATTGGTTGTGTTTATGTTTTCAGCTATTGGTAGGTTTAGCATGGGTTATTGGTGAAATATATTCAACTGAAGCTTTTTTATCTTGGGGGTACAATGCCTGGCTCAGATTAGTTTTGAGAAATAAAAAATAGCCCCACATCTGTGTTTTTCTTATAGCAGAAGTTACCTGTAAAGTTATTGATATTCAACAATTTTGACAAAATCTCCAACCCCATCAACTCCTCTAAAGCCTGTATATGTAAAGCTTAGATCCTCAAAGCTAATTTGCCCTAATTGCTGGAGAAAAAGGGAAGAAAACATAATAAGGATAAAGCCTCTGCATCCATACCAAGTGCATCACCTTGCTATTTAAAATAACCTTTTGTGTTGTTTTCCAAAAACAAGAAGGAGATGTGATTCTATCCTCCAAACTTATCCTCAACCCTTAAATCAGAACTTACCAGGAACCCTCTTAAAAACCGCTGCTGGTTACCTTCCACTTGTATATACCCTTATACTTGTTGCTTATCTGTTTGTAAATATTTTTTATCTGAATACAAGAAATTTTTTTTTTTTAAACCACTGCTGGTTACCTTATCTCCGCTGCTAGAAATTCACCTAACCCTGCTGTAGGTGCTATTTACTTATTTCACCCACAAGGAATTCCCAACTATATCTTAAAACAGTGACCTAATCTCTACAATTCACTGCAACTCCATCTATTACTGCATGTGGAATCCTACAGGTTCGTCCCTATTGACATCACCAATCTGTCCTTTTTCTTAAACACAGTAGAGAAAGAACCCAAACTATCTCTCTTCAGCACGGGATACGGCATTCAATTCATTGTCAAATTATGCCAGCAATGACCCATTCGAGAACTAATATTTTTCTAATTCAACTAACTTAGGAGTACCCTCTTGGTGATCAACATCCACCTGTACTTGCTGTTGGTAAACCAGTAAGCGATCTATCTTAAAACAATTGGAAAAAATGCCAAATTTAACATCCTCACTCGCTGTTTTAAGTGGCATGAACCAAACCCTGCTTTGCCTCATCCACAATGAACTTTGTGAATCAATTCAGCAGCTCAATAAACTATGCCAATCACACTCCAATCAGCTTTGATTCTGTGTGGTATAACTATCTTCTAGTCTGTTCATGTAAAATACATCCACCAAACTGCTATGTGGCTGATTTAAAAACCTAGTCACATGTTGTAAATGCTGTAGTAAATGTGCTGACAGGAAGCCCAGCAATCAATATGTTGTTTGGATATTGTATGCTCATTGGGATGAAGTGATGAACAATTTGCATCCCATACAACCCCAAAATAACCCCACAAACTTATATTTGAAGACCCAAATTCGCCTGCATACTAAACTTGGATAGCAGAAGGTTCTAAGCAACCAACCTGCAGACTGCTAAAACTAGCAGTTGGCGTGAAATTTCTGCATATCACCTTAAACAAACTCATCGGCATGATGAGCTTGCATGTATCAAGAATACGTAAGAATCTTTGACATGCAGGCCCCATTTCTCTAGCTCCTGGAAAAAAGAAAAACTGCTAAAAATAGCAGTTTCTCGGAATTTAATGAAACAAATTTTGAAATAATCTTTGATAATTGTGAAATTCTGGATGAGTCTGTACTGGAACCAGCTTGACAGAATCTCACTGGATCTTAACCCTACAATAGCACAACCAAATCTGGGGCTAAAAAATGTTATTCCTGGAGATTTTGTATCAAATCGTCAGGTTAAAAAATGCTATTCCTGTGTTCCACAGTAGCATTTGCACTCACTCTAATCAGTTTACCATTATTAACTGTTCAAGGAAGGAACTTACCAGTGATGGTAAAAGCTAGGGCCAATCCTTTCCACTGATTAGGAACATTCTTGATAGATTTCTTGCCACTTCCAATCCAATCTAGTATAGTTTGTGGGCCCTGGAGCATTGTACTTTTGAACAATATTTCTCTTCCACAAACCATCTTTAGTTCTAAAGTTCCACAAACTCTTTGCAGCCAATGCTGTTCCAAATAAATGAATATGTTTTAAGCCCCAGCCTCCCTCACCTTTAGGCCCATCAAGTGTCTACCACTTTGTAAGATGATACCCCTCCTGTTCAGTAGGAAATTTGTTTTTTCTCTCATTTCCAACACCCCCTTGGGAGTGTGAACTAAAGTATGCCATTTCATAGGAATTGCCTCAATTACAGACGTGGAAAAAATCAACCTCCTTCCTCTGGAGAGCCACATATTACACCAGAACCGGATTCTTCTTTCCATCCTCCGTAAAATTCACTGCCAGTCCTGTTTGTAGTAGCCATTTGGTTTCAAAGTGAATCTAGATTCTCTTGTGTATCTTGTTCACTTTGCATGAAGCATTATTTATTTATTAGGTGAGTAGGTAATTTCCATTGAAAAGAAAATAATGTTCAAGATTGTATGCAAAGAAAAGAACTGTCAAATCTATCCATAACAGTGTTTTCTTTGGAGACATGGCAATTTGTTTAAGGGTTGAATAGCACTGAAGATTCAATTTGCATGTTTATTTTCTATTTGAAGCTTTACCATGTATTTATATTCTAGTAACCACTTGTGCATGTCAGCAAGGAGTTCACCCACTTTCTCCAGTTCAGGCTGTATGTTCTCTACATCAACCACTGCTGCTGCAACTTCTGTGGGCTTCCCATTATTTGGTGGTTCTATCTCCGAGACAAATGGTATGAATTCAGTTCCATTTTCGTTTTCTGGAAAGAGCAGTGCTACATCTGCTATTGCAAAGACGAATGCTACTCCTAAGTCTTTTGAACAAGCAAATTTCCCTTTTGTTCATCTTTGTATTCTTCTCTAGCCCTGAAGACAACCGAATTAGAGGTAGATTTGTCGTCTGCAAAATCAAGACAGAAATATACCAGTCTGTATTGTCTTCAATTTCTCATGAGAATGTTCTAGAGAAGAGACCCAGTTGTAGTTAGTATGGTCTGGGGCTGTTTGGTATTGTGTTTTGTTATTCCTTGAGTTAGAGTTCACTATGTTTAAGCAATTCACTATGTGTGCATTTCATCTTTTATAAGTAGTTCACTATTTATGCAACATTATGATAATGCATTTGAAAAGTAATTCACTATGTCAAAATCTGCTGTATTATTTGATAAGCAATCACTGGGTGCATCCATCTTTGTGAAAATGCATTTTGGATATGTTACAGTCCAACTTTCTCTTTGTGCAGATGGATAATAGTCCAACAACTGGTAGTGTCTCACAACAGTGGCAGATAAGCAACGTCTAGCGAAAGTTTCTCTTGCTTATAACTGTAAGAGGTGAGAAAGTATGAATGTTTTTTTGAAATCAGTGAATGCAATTCTGCTGTATGCTTCTCCACCTTTGGACTGGTTGATTCTTCATGATAGATATGAATCCATTGTTGATCCTGTTAGTTTCATTTTTTGAAGCACATTAAAATTATGGTCTCTTTGGGAGTAATATTCTGATTATAATAAAATATTGTACTTGAATCTGTTAGGAGTCCTGATCCTAATGGATGTTATGGTATGGTAGTAGAGCCAATAGAATGTGTCAAATATTACGTAAGGTGCATCCTAGAGCTGCGCCTGCATGAGTATTGAGCAACAATTAGTATATATAAGAGACTATTATAGTCAGTATTTCTTACACACATAGGCATATGATCATTGTATATGGATATATCTGGGGTTAGTTGATTCTTGTGGGCTATCTTTAGTGGCTGAGTGCTATGAGCATCAGGTAGGATGTGTTAGGGAAGATTCTTGGGGCTGTCTGGCTCTGTTGCAGGCCTCATTCTATATCCCTACCGGGTCAGATACTATAATTAATGCTTAAGGTTTGCAGTGAGAACCATCCATGAATTCTGGGAAGTCCCTGAGAATTACCCTGCAAGGTGTTAGAAACAAATTGGTCTATTGGGAGTTTTAATATCTTAGGGTTACTGTTGAACGCCTATATTTGGTGTCTTAAGTATTTATCACGTGGTTTTGGAGATTTCTGTTTATAAGAGTCTGAGTTCAGTTGTATTTACTATTTTGGATGTTAATTTATTGTTAGAGAAGACTGGCTTTTTGCATTATGTGATTTATTTTGATGGCATCTGTTTATTTTATGCAGTTCAATATTTCAAAAAATGTTTCCAGAGTATGTGGAGAAGTATTCTGAACAACAAAAAGCTGAAAAAATGAAGTCTGAATCGACATCAAATAATGGGGATGCAAAATCTTCCACAACTGTTGGTCAGGAGCAATCACAGGGGATCGGACACAATGACAAAGAGATAGTACAGAAAGGACTGAAGCGTGGAGGATCAAAGAATTTCCCTACATGGCTATTGGTTCTACTAATGGCAGTTTTTGGTAGTGTAATGGCCTTGCATTTGCTTAGTATGGACTTGACTAACCTATAAAAACAATACTTGCTGTTCTATCACTTCGTGAAAATTTGTGAGATGATGCCATCTAATCTTCAGAGTCAACTAAGTTTAAGTTTTCTAGTGACTGGAATCTTTCAATCTGCTTTTGTAAACTTAGACTTTGTACAAAATCCTATGAAACATGTGATGATTGCAATGGTTTTGTCTCTAAACAATTGTATGGTGTTGGATTTGTTACAAGCAATTGGCTTTGATTTTATTGTTAATTTCTTTTGGTATGAAAGAAATATGCTGATTTCAAAGATTTCAACTGAACACTGTTTTGGTGTCAATAATGGGCAGCCTGTGCTACTTTGGTTATTTTTACTAGCAACCTTTATCTTTTGTATTATAGTAGGGCAATATGTTGGAGACCAGCAATTGTGAACAAGGCGTTGGTAACTCAAAGTGGTATCTTGGTGTTGTACTCTTAACTAGGTAGTTGGTAACTCTTAACTGGATATTTCTTGGCAATTTCTGGTGGCCACTTTGTATGGATATGTCTGGGTTGACAGTGAAGCAGGAAACTGCCATACACTAATTTTTGTTTGTTACCTGTCATGGACAGCGTCTTTAGATGTACGCCAAAGCCAAGCTTATGATTTGTACACTTCAAAAGATGATTCTTATACCTTGTTTAGGTGTGAATTTAAAAATATTTAAAATAGCATGGAATATAACATGTATAAACATGTATAAAATAGCAGTATGATCACTCCAAATGGTCGCTTTGCAACACATAAGAGAATCTGCATGTCTATGAGTGACTGTAAGTTGACAAGCGTTTTTTCAAGTTCTTGAGTTGCTATGTATTATATCACTGAGCGTTAATATATTTGAAAAATGTGGATTTCATGCTTTGTTGTCTTATGTGTCTCAGATCATCCTGAAACATGGAATCCAATGTGGTCAGTCTCAAGGTATTTACATAGACAGAAGCTTTGCATGTTTTATGTCTTGGGATTTTGTTTGTATATTCCTTGCCTGCTGTTATGTGAAGCCATTGAATACAGTTATAGATGTAATTGACTGACTGGTCTTGAAACATTGGTTGCAGTATTTTGACAGGACTGCTTTCCTTTATGGTGAGTTCATTTTAAATCTTGATAATGTGCATAATATTCCATTATATTTTGCATGCATATCCTTTTTCTTGTGATTGTTAGTGAATATTTATTACAAAATGTGCTATATAGAAGTGGGCCAAACGCTGCTACAGGTCTGCTCAAGGCTCCAAACAATCATTTTTTGGACTTAGAGGGGGTCCCCTGGTAAATGACAAGCCATGCCAAGACTTGCAGCTTATAGGAAAGCTGAATGGACTAAATTCACGAAGAAACAAGCACTCAAGATAAAAGCCTTCCAAAATCACGCTTAGAAACCCTAGATTTAGATATCAATGACCTTGAAAAGTTAGTGGCTGTGAATTTTTATTTCTTGCCCTCATATGAGGTACGCAGCGCACAGAACGCCATTGCAGAGCTGAAGGAGCGGTTGGATAGTTTGAATTCTCAACTGCTGCCCAAAAATAAATTTACTTTCAAAAACAGGGATGGAAGACTTGCACAAACTTCTTGGATATTTAAGCACCCTGAATATGTAGCTTTCACTTTCTCAACAATAAAACTAGCGTAGCCTTTGCAGATTGACTCTTAAGGAGTCATCTCCCAAACTGGACCCTGTGGATGTCCTTATAATAAGAATGCAAGCTACAAGAACAAGAGCATCATCAGTATAAGCAAACCTCCCATCCTCTACCTTCAGAAATTGATTTACTAGGTGTTCTTCAAGTTCGATGGACAAGGCACGCCTCATAACAAGTTCATACACTTCTCCTACTACTGCTTACACACAAGATTGATTATTAGAGGCTGTTACATGCTCATTTTTTTTGGCTTTTTGCTTCTTCATAGTTGTATGAGACTGTTTTGGGGTTGAAAAGTGCCCATTATCCATGTAGGTGTGCCCAGGACTGCTATAGGTGACTGATTATGCTCATGAAAGTCCATATTTTTAAAGATCCATGGTTGTTCCTCATGAAAGTCATCCAAAGAAGTGCCCATATTTGTTGTAGGCGACTGTGTTTTACCACTTTTAGGGCTGTTGTGTGAAAATATGCCTCAAAATGCCCCTTTGAAGGTTGTTTTACGGATAATAAGTGTACAAACCAAGGTTAAACAAACTTGATGTTTATTGATTATTTTAGATTCATTATACTGTTGTTTTGATGCAAACTGCTACTCCATTGTTTATGTCACAGAGGCTACCGTCGTTGAGTATTTAAAGAAAATTTTATTGCAGAACTTCTCATTCATGCCTAGGTTTCACTAAATAATGCTGAGGAATGTTGATATAATGGCGCAGGTTGCATTTTGAAGGCTTAGGTATGCCTAGGAATTCCATCTAGGGTTTTAAAGAAAACCAGGAGTACCCATACTTACTCCTTAGGGCTGCAAAAAGGGCCCAAAAAAACACCTAGAATTTTCCCACCTATGAATTAGGGAACACCCACTTGCACCATAGGCATCTTCTGCCATTAGTTTCCATAACGCATTATCTGGAAATGCTCTGAAAAATTAATGTATGTTCTTAATCCTCCCATCCTCCCATTTCCTATCATGAAATGGTGTATAAAGGAGTATTGTATTTCCATAATAACGTTGGACATCACTCCTTGTTGGGTTGTTTATTACAGGAGAAATAAATCTTCTAGAGATGTCGTATCTCCTAAACATTGCTATAGGTGCATATGCAGGTATGGATTGATGCTTTAATGGATACACGTGTTGTTTTGGGGGCTGTTTCATTGCAGTAAAGTACCCAAACTTCAAAACCATTGCTGGAAAGCTCCTCCTATTGTTGATAACACACAGGACTGATTATTAGAAGCTGCTACATGCCTTATTTTTTTGTTGTTTTCTTATTCACAGTTGTAGGAGACTGTTTAGGGGTTGAAAAGTTCCCAGAATCCATGTAGGTGTGCCTATGATTGCTATAGGTGA
>LPNX010451375.1:211755-243114 GCA_001517045.1 Pseudotsuga menziesii
ATGGTTGTTCCTCATGAATGTCACCCAAAGAAGTGCCCATATTTGTTCTAGGTGATTTTGTTTCACCACTTTTAGGGTTGTTATGTGAAAATATGCCTCAAAATGCCCATTTGAAGTCTATTTTATGGATAATAAGTTTCCATACCAATAATTCATTGCACAAACCTGTTGTTTATTGATTATGCTAACTTGATATTGTCAGACTGAGACAAGGTGAGTAATATTGGGATTTACATATATGCAGGTGTCATATCAGGTGCTCTTCTATACATTCGTGAAAAATAGTTCCTTTTTACAGGTACATTTAAACTTAATTCCAGGTTTCATTTGAGATTTTATAATTAATAAAACCTCTTTTCTTTTCACCAATTGTGTAGGGTCGGTTATTAACAACCCACTGCCTTAGATTTCAACAGGAAACTATGGTTAGTATGGAAATTGTGGGTGCTATCATCGGAGTAGCAATAAGTGGATGGATTAGTGAATGCCTATGGACGCAAGCTGTCAATAGTTATAGCTGATTTATTTTTTATTCTTCAATCGATCACCATGGATGCTTCTCCAGATCCATATGTTATTTTTGTTGGTAGAATGTTGGTGGGGTTAGGTGTTGGTATTGCATCAATCACTTCCCCTATTTATATTGCAGAAGCTTCACCTTCTAAAATAAGGGGAGCACAAGTGAGTACAAATACACTAATGAATACTGGGGTCAGTTCCTATCATATCTGGCGAAACTGGAATTTACTGAGGTAAGAAGGTTGGTGGATGGATGAATTTTTATATGTAATAGTTATTGACATTTGTTATTGTTTGTTGGCTTAGCTACTGATTTGTCATTTCCTGCACTTGAGTACTTCTCAAGGCACTAGTTTCTTTGTGTATACATAAGGAAAGTAGCATGAAATGAGTTCCTTGAGAATAAATGGGTATCCTTGTAATTTATCCAATAAATTATGCATCAAAAATCCTGCTCATGTGAATTGGATCTCCATTTAGCTGTAAAATTGACATTTACTTGATACATAAGATTTCTGTCTTGTTTTAAAGTTGTGATTCAATTCATTAATGTTGGACCTTTGCAGGTATAATTTTGAGGTTACAGATTCATATGAACATCTGATATTGGGTGTCATTGATGGAGACAACCACCTCTTCATACGAAGTGATGAACTAGAGGAAGCATGGAGTATTCTAACCCCACTGCTCTATGAAATTGAAAATAATAAAGTTGCACCAGAGCTTTATGAATTTGGAGGTAGAGGTCCAGTTGGTGCATACTATCTTGCAGCAAAACATGGTGTTCGATGGGCTGATGACTAGTTCAATATCAATTCTCCATATGATTGAAATACTATTTTTATGTTTCGATGTGAGTAGTGTTTGCACCAAAGTTTATCAACTCTTGAGGGAGAATCCAAATGGGCATTGACCATCTTGTTGCCAAATATTGGCGTTCTTTGTTGAGATGGCTAGTCCACCATTTCACCTACAATTCCTTTGCATATGTTCTTAAGATTTCTCAGATTTCCAGCCTTGTTATGTTTTCAAATCTAAGAGCATCTCACTGTAGATTTGACCTTCAAATATGTCTTTGCAGATAATCCAAATATTGGCGTTCCTTGTTGAGATGGCTTTCCATATGATCATCTCCAAACCTTCTGATGGATCTATGAATATCAAAGATGGCTTTCCAATATATGACTGTCTCCAAAATTTTACATTTGTATTTTTTTTTTAAAACAGTTGTATCCGTCGGATAAGCGATGGCTTTATATGTCGGTTAAGCGACGGAAATGGCCTCCCGGTGTCGGATAAGCGACGGATTTAGATGTCGATGAAGCGATGGAAATGGTTTTTTGATGTCGGATAAGCGACGGATGTATATGTCGGTTAAGCGACGGAAATGGCCTGCCGGTGTCGGATAAGAGACAGATTTAGATGTCGGTTAAGCGACAGAGACGGCCTGTAGGTGTCGGTTAAATGACGGCTTAGTTTAAAGTTTAATATGAATTAGATGTCGGATATCCAATGGTGTACATTTAACCGACGGTAAGCTTAGATGTCGCTTAACCGACGGATACGAAAGATGTCGGATAACCGACGACAAGTTTCCGATGCTTAAAAAAAAAACATAGTGTCGTACATGCAACAGGGAAGTGTCGAAAATCCGACAATACTGCCATCGGATTTTTGGTCGAAATGTAGTAGTGGTAGAGAAAGGGTTCTAGAGGTGGCTCAACTCTCCCCTTTCACAGCCACACAACCCTGGTAAGCCCCGATTGCAATTGAGGGTTTTCTCCTACATTAGATGTGGTGGTTGGAAGTTAGGAAACTTCGCTATTGGTTATGGCATGGCCTTGGTTTACATGTTAGATTACTTCTTTATGTTGTTTTGGTTTTGTAAAAGAGAACCCTGAAGGGTAAAAGGTGCAAGTCCTTGAAGGCTATTGCAGGCGTAGATTTTTGGGTTATCTGATAGTACCTTCATGGCATGGATGATGTAAAATTTTTGCTTATGTTTTAGAACCCAGCTCTAAGCAATGCTAAGGATGTTCGACCTCTATCTTGTTAATTTAGTTTTTATATGGATTTTGAAGGTGAAGAAAAAGATTGTTAATCGATCGAGACTTGTAAACTGATATAGGGTCTTTACCTATCATGAATGAATAGTTAGTGTTTCATTTTATTATTTTGTATAGTTAAATTTTGATCAAGCCTGAGCCTCAACCTATAATTATAAAGGCCGTAAGCCATTACTCTTAATTTATTTCCATTTTATCAGTTTGTTTACAGTGTTATTAAATTTTCCTTCTTACAAATATTTTTTTTAATGTAAATAATTTATAGTAATTTATACTATTTAAAATTTGACAGTATTCTTAGGTGAATACAATGCTCTGTTTCTCTCTCAGATTTGTTATTATTTGTAGATAATCTACAATTCTGAAATGATACGGATTTCTACAGAAATGGTTTTTATTTTGTTTTCCTATTATTACTTTCAGTAATAAATAATTACAGCTGTTAAATGTTATGTTATGGTTAAGAAAGTAAAAGTATGTCTTTAGTGATTAAACCTACCTCTTGTAAACCCTAAGTAAGTCTCGAAGGTTACTTTAAAAAAAATTGTATTGCAGAATAGATAGCAAAATATGAACTTGAAGTAATTTATTAACAAGTCCTATGAATTACTATCTTGGTTAAAATCCTAGTATTGTCTTTTTAATGTTCCTAATTTTTATTTAAATAACTCTATCTATTATGTTTATAATAATTATTAGTACTAGTAATGATTCTATGAATAGTATGCCTATAAATTATTATATATATATTCAGTTATTTTCTTGATAGTTAATTAATATAGATATTTCTAGTAGCTAGAGAAAGTACAGCTATTTTATGTAATGATTCACATACAAACTATAAAAGAAGTCATTTACATTTTTCATTCAGAGTTGATAAACAAATCTTCAAATTTACTTAATCAACTAGCTGTACTAGAGTACTGCCTATTCAAGGCGTGGAAAAATACAGTGTGGTAATTTATTTCTAATTGCTTTAATTTACTAATATGCCTACTGTTCTAAACATAATCTACTAATCACTAATATTATAAATACACAATATTATTTTCTGTATAAACCCTAATCAAAACAATAACATGCATTTCTTTGAGAACTAATGATCATTTGTTGAAAACAGTAAATAAATTATAAATAACCTGAACAAATAAAAACCTGTCAAATGATGAGGTGACAACAGCTTAAGGAGGCTATTCCTCCCAACTAACTCGTAGAGAAAGCTTAGTCTACACTTCCTCAAGATCCTCGAGCCTATTTCCTAGTCCTCCTGGTAGAGTACTGGGTGAAGGATGTATCCTTAAGAGCTTCTGTCATTTGACTCGTTAAATTATAGCAGTAACCCAAACCTGCTTACAATAGTAAGAACTTCAGCCTAGTAGCTGTATAAGTTCCCTCAAACGCACTTCAATAAGTACGCTCCATTGAATTTCTCAAGTGCACTCCATTCACACTGAATGATCACCTCTCTAGAAATGAGCAGCCTCAACTATTATCAATGGGAAGTTTAATAATAATTCCCAGGTCTTCTGGGTTAGTTTTTACTTAATGAGCCACCTGCTCCAATTCCACTTTCTTGGGAAATCATGACCACAAATATAGGGAAGTTTCCACTTGCAACAGTTAGAAGTAGTTTGAGGATGCTTCCACTTGTCAGTATACTCTCCACCCAGTCTCCTTCACCAAGTGACTAGTTAACACCCTTTTAACAACTTCCCTAAGCTGTTGTCTCGTCATTTATTTATTTATTAATAAAATATTATGAAATACATTAATTATTCTTGGCCCCACTTGGTCATCAAATACCAAATTAGCATAAAATATAACATAATGTTCCTCAATAACATTAAATTGTTTTGTAAATTGGGGCATGTGACATACACACCCCCTTAATTTATAACATTGTCCTCAATGTTATATATTCCTCATCCTCAGAGTTCCCCTGAAATAGAATTCGATATGCTTCCCCCATATGACTTTCCAATTCCCAGGTGGCTTCTTCTGGACTAAGGTGCTTCCATTGCACCTTCACTTGACCAATGGTGCAATTCTGAAGAGAGATCTCCCTCCTTTCTAGGATACAATATGGTTCCACTATAAAATATCCTTTTGGTTCCACCTGCATGTCATTCCAATTAATAACATGATTAAAATCATGTAGATATTTTTTTAATATAGAAATGTGAAAAATGCTGTGAGCTCTTAGATTTAGCGATAGAGCTAACTGATATGCTACCTGTCCTATCCTGGAGAGTATTTCAAAAGGACCATGATATCGAGGTGCTAGCTTAGCAAAGCTACCCAACCTTAGAGAACTCTTTTTAGGTCTCACCTTAATAAAAACATGTTCGCCTACCTGGAAATCCTTTGGAGTTCGTTTAACGTCTGCTTGGCTTTTATGTCGATCTAGGGCAACTTTCAAGTTACCTTGTACCTGTTTTACAATTAACTCCATATCGTTCAATAATTTAGGTCCTAAGACTAACCTATCCACTGGATTACTCCAAGAGATGGGAGTGTTGCATTTTCTTCCATACAGAATTTCAAAGGGACTATATCTAGCAGAAACTTGATAAAGATTATTGTAAGCAAATTCTACCAGGTGAAAATAATCTTCCCATTTACCTCACTGCTACTTTACATACATTCTGAGTAGATCTTCCAATACCTAAATTACTCTTTCAGTCTGTCCATCAATTTGAGGATGGAAAGAGGTACTAAAGTTTATCTTAGTATTTAATCATTTAAACAAAGATTTCCAAAAATTACCTATAAATTTAGGGTCTCGATCTGAAATTATCACCTTTGGTATGCCATGCAATCGAATTTTTTTCTAAGAAAATATTAGCAATATTTGCATCTTTATAAGTAGTTTTTACAAGTTTAAAATGGGATTCTTTACTCAATTTATCAACCACTACCATTATTGAGTCATTTAAGCTCTGATTTCTAGGTAATCCCGTGATAAAATCAAGGCTAATTATCTCCCATTTTCACCTAGGAATAGGCAATGGCTAAAGTAGTCCAACTGGATGTTGATGCTCAGTTTTTACTTGCTGACATTCAAAGCACCTAGCAATATATTCTGCCAATTCATTTTCCATGTTTGGCCAGAAATAATCCTTTCTTAGCATGGTTATGGTTTTATGATAACCCGGATGCCCTGAATAAGGATTTTTATGAACTTCATTTAAAATTAACAGCTTAATCTTAGGTACATTAGGTACGTATAATCTATCTTTATAAAATAATAATCCTTTTTCATTCAAGTTGTACCATGTACTAAGACTTTCTATTAAATTTTCTTTTACTTTTGCTTGTAATTTTCGATAATTTTCATCTTGTTCTATTCCAGCTTCTACCTGTTCTTCTAAGTCTCTCGTAAAACTGTTGATGGCTGCTGTAAAATTTAGCTTTGCATTTCTACTTAATGCATCAACAACCTTATTCTCCTTTCCTTTAATATGTTGAATTTCAAAATCGTATTCACTCAGAAAACATAGCCACTTAGATTGCCTAGGATTCAAGTTAGGTTGATCCAACAGATATTTCAATCCTTTATTATTTGTCATTAGTATAAAATTTCTTCCTATTAAATGATGATGCCACATCTTTAAAGGAATGTATGACAACATCTAATTCTAACTCATAGGTGGTATAATTTTTCTCATGAACCTTTAGCTTCCTAGACTCATAAGCAATGACGTGTCATTCCTTAGTTAATACTCCACCTAAACCATCATTGCATGCATCTGTAAATACTATAAAATATTTATTAGGGTCAACAATTCTTAGGATTGGTGCGGTGGTTAATAATATTTTTAACTTTTTAAAACTATTTTCACATTTCTAATTCCAATCAAATTTCTTCCTCTTTTTTTGCAAGGAGGTTAGAGGATTTGCAATTCTTGAAAACCCTTCAATGAATCTTCGATAATAACCAGTAATCCACATGAATGATCGAATGTCAGTGGCGTCTTTTGGGACTGGCCAATCTTCGATTTCCTTTATCTTTTTGGGGTCCATAGAAATTCCTGTTTTAGTCACCACATTACCCAAATACTGGATTTTATCTTTAAAGAAGTCACATTTACTAAATTTTGAAAAAATTTGATGTTCTTGTAACTCTTGTAAGACAATTTTTAAGAGTTCTTTAGGTTCTTCTTCGGTATTTGAGTAAATTAAGATGTCATCAATAAATACGACCACAAATTTATCTAGATATTTGTGCATTACATTATTCATCAGACCCATAAAAATAGTTGGGGCATTAGTAAGCCCGAATGGAATAACAACAAACTTGTAATTTCCATATCGAGTGCTAAAAGTTGTTTTAAAGATATCTTCATCCTTGATTCAGACTTGGTGGTATCCAGATCGTAAATCAATCTTTGAAAACACTGTGGCTCCACGTAGCTGATCAAACATATCATCTATGCAGGGTAATGGGTATTTGTTCTTGATAGTCATTTTATTTAATTGACGGTAATGTATACATAGTCATAGAGTTCCATCCTTCTTATTTACAAAGATGACAGGAGCCCCCCAGGGAGACACACTAGGTGTAATGTAATTCTTATCAATGAGTTCTTTTAACTGTGACTTAAGTTCATTCAATTCTAGTATATCCATCTGGTAAGGGGCCTTTGAGCTGGGCACTACACTAGGTACCAGCTTAATACTAAAATCTACTTCCCGTTTTGGAGGCAGTCCCTGAATTTCTTTCAGAAATACATCTGAATATTTCCTTAGAATAGAAATATCTTTCAATTTTAATTTATCTATGTTGTTAGTGTTTTCTTCGTCGATTATTGTTACGGAAAAATCCTTATAGCCTTTCCTAACAACTATCTTAAGTTGCAAAGAAGAAATATACCTCACGGTTGTTTTCCTAGGGATTCCCTTTACATGTATAATCTTTCCATTGCTATTTATGCAAGTGAAGGTTTTATAAAAGCAATTCAGGACCACCCTATGTTGTTCTAACAAATCCATACCAATTAATATATCATATGAACCTAAAGGTGGCACATTGATCTTAACAGAGGTTTCAAACTAATCCATAGTTACTTCCGAATTCTTAACAAAGCTAATTACTTTTCTCTTTGCACCAGTAGCTGGCGGAAATAACCAAGATCTTGCAAACTTTTCAAGTGAAATCTTACACTTTTCTACTGAATTAGGAGAAATATAGCTTAAACTATCTCATGGATCAATTAAAATAGATATAGGTATTTGATTTATCTTAACTTCCACTTCCACCATGGAAGTTTGATAATCTTCTTGCTGGTTCTCTAATGTTACATTGATCCTGGGCATTGTGATCGCTCGATCACCAACAATCATCTCCTCCTCTATTGTATGTATGTTGCTAATAGTCTTCTTTCGATTGGGGTAAACTGATGCGTAATGCAGACCATTACAATCCCAACGCGTTATGGGTTCCTTTTATTCAAAATTGTTTGTATAGTTACAATGGTTGTCAGCATATTCGTTATTCCTTTGATTATTTCGATTGGTCTATGAATTAGTTTTGTTCCCTTGGAAATTTTTACTAGGAAAATTTATGGTGTTATTATTCTTAAAATTTCATTCGGCCACAAAATCTTTCTTTTTCTGTTCAAAGTTATTATTCCTTTTGGCCTTCCAGTTGGTCATACTTTCCTTTTTATGATTCTGTTCATAACATAAATTCATTTTTCTCCTTGCTTTTTCTAATGCTTTCGGATTGTCATACTCAATTTTTTCCTTCATATGATAAGGTAAACAGTTGAGGAACCATTGTACCTTACGTTTCTTGTCCACAATATATGGCACATACCTAAGAAGGATTAAAAACTTACTATTTAGTTCTTTCATATTCATTGTTCCCAGTTTTAGCTCATAAAATTCCTTATCCCTCTCTTCATAATACTGTTCAGATAAAAATTTCTTCTTGAAATATTTCTTAAATGTACTCCAATTTATATTTTTCTCCCTTATACCATTTTCTTTTTTTAACTCCTGTCACCATATATCTACTTTTCCCGTAAGATTATAAATAGCCATTCTGGCCTTCAGTTGATTACAGTAGTTATAAATTTGGAAATATTTCTTCATCCCAGACAACGAGGATTCTGTTTCTTCCCCCTTTTCAGTTTCTCCATTAAAGGTTGGTGGCTTGATATTCTTGAATTCCCCGGAGATTTATTTATAAAGTTTAAACTTTCTCTTCCTAGTATGGTGATTATATTCACTACTATCAGTAGTATAATGAAAATTTTGTTTATGTAAATCACCATATACTTCAGAAGATGAGCTACTTTCGTTTTTAACTTGTTTAGTCTTTTTATCTTTATGCTGGTAACCTATATCTTCAGACTCATTTCTTTTATCTTTTCCCTCAGTATGGAATCTTTCCATTAAAATTTGATTTAGCTCTTCTTGAGCTCTCAGAATCCTCTCATTTTCTTTCTTAACTGATTCCATCTGTGTTTTTAATTCTTTAATTATTTGTAGTAGTTTGGAATAATTATTAGTTATATTTTCTTGTATAGGTTCTTTTTGAAAACTATTTTGTTTAGTGTAAGGAGATTCCTCATCCGCATATTCTTCCAATCTATCCATACCTGTCATTAACTCAAAAAAAAAATTATCTGGATGTATCATTCAAAAGAAAACAACATCAGCATGTTTATTTAAATTTACTATTCCTCATAAGCAAGTTGAGCTGCATTCATGCCTAGTGTTTGAACCTTGTGCTCTGATACCACATGTAATAATCCAAAAATTTGTAAAAATTTAAAATTTTCCATTTGACATAAAATGCCAATTTTCACCGCTAAAATACCTTTAACTGTTAGCAGATAATAAAACAGTTCAAAAGAGAGACACCGATTACTTCTTTAAAAGGATTTGTATTATCTAAAGGCTTGTCTTTAAAAACTGTGTTGGTGTAACGTCCCTCTTGTATGCCCTAAAATTTTGATAATTATGAACTGTATATTGTATTTATTCTCTGGTGAGGAGCTCAAGGCCAAGGCCCCACCAGAAGAACCTTTTTTTCAAGTAGAGTACTACCTTAAGTTATAATCTTAGGAAGACTTAAGACCTGAACAAAACTTAAGCGACAAGAAACTAAATTCACTATGGGGCAAGGCTAAAATGGTGAGTGAACCTTGAGAATTGAAAGAAGACTATATTTTTAAACAACTTAAGCTCCTAGGCGTCACCTTAGGTTGAGGTAATTCCTAAGTTGACTAACTCACCTTTTGAACGTTTTATGATAACTTTACCTATTACGCCTTAAGGCATCAAATGCCAAGAAGTTCCTTAGAACCTATACTAAGAATCTTAATCCTTATCTCATTATATATATATATATATATATATATATATATATATTATAGTAATATTAGATTAATTAAAAATGAAAATCTTATAAATATTTAACTACATGAATAATTCAAAAAGAAAACATCAATCATATTATAAAGGGCGTGACTTACAAACTATACTCTACATATATAGATGCTTAGAGAATCCTGGTCACAAATAAAGGAAAAATCCCTACCTTGGGACAATAATAGTCCTATTGACTATTGTAGAGCTACACTGTCGAGGCAATTACTATTTTGTAAAAAAACAAGTTTTAGAAAAGTATCCATATTTACGGAAAAAGCAGGTTCTTCTCCAATCGCTTTTAATGGCCAAAAGGAAACAACGCACGCTATTAGTAACCAATTATTCTTTGATTTATTGTTGGAAAATGTGTAAGAGTCACACAAATACCGGTTGTAACCTTTGAAGGTTTGCATAGATTATATTATAGAAAGTATTGTGTGTTTGAAAAGGGAGGGATTACCACCATTGTAGAGAGTTTTAATTAATGGATTCTTATCCCCGATGACCTCCTCGAAATCTGCCGAACAACTGATTTCATGGGATTCTTCTGTAAGAGATTATGGAGGCCAGTGAAAGCCATTACTGAGATAGTGGAGTGCATGAATTATCGAGGTGTGATTTTCTAAGAGAATCGTTGTGCCTACTAAGGTGGGAAAGTATCACTACAATTGGATAGAGGGCATACAGAGATGACGATGATTTGGATAGGAGGGGGGGGAGTAGTGCGAATTTCCGGGGAGAGGACTCAGATTTGCAGATAGAGGAGAGCACTGCAATTTTCTTGGATGACTGCGATTTTCAGATAGAAGAGATCACAACAATTTTCTTGGATGACTACGATTTGCAGATAGAAGAGAACACTGCAATTTTCTTAAAGGACTGTGACTTGCATATAGAAGAGGGTGATGTGATCATAGATTCCATTACATCGAATGCCACAATCCACATCAACTTAGCATGCATCAGATTGATGAAGACGTCATCCATTGGATTATGTCAAGGTGATAATCCCATCGATTTTGCATTCCCCTTGCTTACAATGCAGATTTTGTGTGGTGCTGATCATTACCAGAATGCTTGATTTTCTGCTCAAGCCCTTGAGGTATCCTCGCATCATAGCAGAAAATCATTGGTGGGGTTCTTCTTGGGCCATCTTCCCTGGGGCGCAGTGAAGTTTTTCTTGAACACCATTTTCCCCAAGAGCAGCATCCCTGTATTTGAATCTATTGCAAATTATTGGGCTTCTATTCTTTTTGTTTTTGTTGCGCTGGTGCTAGATTCCAAGAAATTAAGCGAACCAGAATGAAGTCGTTAGCAATTGCAGCATCTGGAATTAGCATACTGTTTATTTCCAGTATTGGGATTCCTTATGTTATGAGGGAAACGATTTCTCAGGGTGTGGGGAGATGATTCCTGCGCTGAAGATAGGGGATTGATTTTTGCGATTTAAGAAAACTGAACACATGAATTATTCAACATGGTTGGGTCTCGTAAGTGTAGATTAACTATTTTTTTTTACTTACTGGTTTTCTAGATATATTCATGCACATTGTGAATAGATTTAAACGCTGATTGTTTGTTTGCATTTACCAATGTTTGGTATGCCTGCGATCTGAGATTTTTTCTTTACATCGGGTTTTGGATCCGACGCATGCACTTGGATCGAACATCTATCTTAGGAGTAGATCTAATCATTGAATGTTATTGCCTTTGATTTTGATCTAGTGCCTGTGAACTGAATGCTCTAGCATTTATTTTAGATCACAGGATGCTACTTAGTCTACTATACCATCTATGTGTGTGACTGAAAGGATCAGAGTTGATTTCAACATCCTCTTTCTTAAACCCCAAGCCTTCTATTTAGCGTAATATACCTTGTGTGTGTGATTGGAGTAGGTACTCGCGAGGGATTGCGATCGCTTTTTCCTATAGTATGTTAATATAAGATTCAATTGTCAGATTTACTATATTCTTGCAATGTAATTGTTTCAGTACACCTCTTTGGAGAAAGATGAAATCCTAACTTACAAGTAGTTGATGAGTGATTTCAGTGATTAGGTCCCTTGACAAAGTTATCAATTGTTTTTTATGTTTATGTGACCCAACATTATTGAGTAAAAGTAGGATTGGATGCCTAAATGTTGTTAGGAGAACTGAATGGAACTTATTCTAATTTGATGAAATTCATATCGTAGTTTGATCTTGGAAATGAATAGATTATATACTCTCATGAGAGAGAGTCCATGTGAAAAATTGAAGGAAAGCATGGCAACGATTGTCATTGCAGATTTGTAATTTTTTTTAATAAAATAAATGTCGCATGATGCGACTGTTTTGTGGACATAACCCCAAGTTTGCGGTGAACCATGTACTCCGGTGTCTTTTTCATGTTTGCGCTGCATGTTGTTATCTTCGCTTGAATATGGGTGTCTCTGTTTGTTGTGTCTAAATGTTTCATTTTCTTTATGTTATTTCTGCACATATGACCCTGTTTTGCAAATGATGGTAGTACTGTAAAGGATGATCAAAGAATATTATCGTTATCTTAATGTTTTATGGTACGCATAGTAATTCATTTTGCAGGGCATTATGATGATGATATGCTTGTGGTTATGAAATAATATCCTAGGGGATTTGAATCAAAGAAAATTCTTGAATGTTTATTTTACAATGCACATGCTTTGACATTATCAATTTGATTGGACATACTTTATATGAAATACCATGTAAAAATATGTGACTAACAGGACTGACTATTTTGTAGTAACATCGAAACAAAACACTTACCTTTTTCTCACACTTAGCGGCATTAGGGTATAAGGGGTACACTACATATGGTATCAGAGCCCAAGTTGAAGCACTTGGACCTGCATGGGCCGAGCGTAAAGGAAACAAGTTTCACTCGTTTCCTTTTTCGTTGTTTTCCTTTTTCTTTGTTTCCTTGATGTTACAAATATGAAAGAAAACTAACAAAAATTGTTTCAGAGAAGAGGAATTGATGGGATTGAATCCCTTTTCGATGAGTAGATGGAGATTTTGCTCAACCTCGATGGACAGCCTAGACATAACAAACGAGATGAGTACTTTCATGATTTGAGTAGAGACTCAACAAAAAAAGGTATGAAAGAGGGCCTTAGAAAAATTGATTGATAAATTTGTCAACGACTACCAAAGTATGCATAACGTTTATTTATTTTATTTTATTGAATTAGTGAAAGGAAATAATTCTTTATTAATCCGATAAGGATGTTATTTAACAAGAGTTCGAGGTATCCTACTAAAGGGGAATTGTGACTCATTAAAGGATTGGTTATGTTTTTCAAGTGAGTCGGAAGAGAAAAAAAATGTTGTTACTAATATACCTCAAACATTGATAAAATAGGATTTGTGGTGCAAATTTAAAGTAACTTTAATTTGTTATTGACAAAAGAATGTGTACTTAAATGCTAAGGAATAACACTTCTTTTTGTGTAATAATGGTAAGCCTACTTGACAATAAACTTGCTAGTTTAGGGCTACATTGCAAACATATAATGAATGACTTTCTTTGTAGAAGAATGAAAAGTATGCATTGGAAGGTTAGATCAATTTATTTTGGACACTGAATATATCAATCTGAGTTGAATATTCAATTTAAATCTATAAAACTTCTCTAGTATATACTATGGGTAGTATAAGTAGAAATGTATTGATATAATGATCGATTAGGGAACTATGTGGTGAATAAACTATTGTTGGACCAGCTATTGATAAAAGGAGAATTAGTATTATTGACTCGGACTAACTATATAATCAAGAAATCTTTCTACAACTGCATTTATTTTTGTTAAGAAATAAATTCCTCACTAAATAATCAGGACATGAAGAGTATGCTAACAAGTGAAATGCATGGATCACAATAACTTCAAGGAATCCTAGGAATGTCCATTTTTGTCGAACCAAAGTAGCTTTCTTAAAACAGGAACCCTATTAAATATTAAAAATA
This sequence comes from Pseudotsuga menziesii, assembly GCA_001517045.1. Lineage (NCBI taxonomy): Eukaryota > Viridiplantae > Streptophyta > Pinopsida > Pinales > Pinaceae > Pseudotsuga > Pseudotsuga menziesii. The sequence continues at coordinate 225,706 of LPNX010451375.1, forward strand.
ACTATTGAGATGCGTATTGTGTTATGTAGGAAGAATGAATCATTACTATGAGAAAGTAGGTATGAGTTAGGAACAATATCAACAATGGATATATGCAGCTTTAAAAAGTAACTCGTACAAAAATGTAATCATGTGATAAGGTAGAGTGTATTGACACAGTGTGATTACCACAAGAATATAAGTGTTAGGTACATGAGGATTGTGCATACAGAAATTTGTTACACCTAGAATGCATGCACCTAACTAGCCTATGACCTCCCGTCCTAAGTTCATATGTGTTAAGGAAGAGTTATGTTTCTAGTCTGACTATCATGAACTAATAAAACCTAATGGTCAGTTGATACACATAATAAGTAAATGAGGAGAGAACTGAATGTTATTTGGTCTCTAAAGCTGTGTGCAACAATAAATTTTCAGAAAATTAACATTAACTTCTTATCGGAAGTTGTTGATTAAATTTGTAGCATTTTTCTGTTTCATATGTGTAGGTGTTAGTCACAGGGGGAAGCTGACAAGTATAAGTTAAATTTAAATTACTTGTCCACTGTTGTGACTAGATCGCTACAATTGGTTAGTTGTTAATAATGCTTTACAATATTTACATGCGTATTGATGGATTGATGTCCTTCCATCTAAGTCATATCTAGACTTGATGCCGAAAAATTCCTTTGATTGAAGTGTACGAATTTGGTACCACATTTTAGTTATTATTTATATCTTTTGGATTTGATAACGATTGATGCCCAATCCTTGTAATGCATTGCATTGGCTTGAATAGATCTAATAAACATTGTCATTGAAATTTCTGGTAAAACATTTGGACTTGCCTTAAGTTTGATAACATGTCAGGGTGTCCAAATTCTGCAAATACACTTGATTTGGGGTTGGGGTATAACTAACAAAAATTTGTTGATAGAATTTATATGACGCAGGTGCGTAACATGTGAGTTTAGTTGAACGCATCTAAAGGGAAAAATATCATCTCTGATTTATTTTGTTAGCCGAGTCGTTTAAATGCCAAAGGATAGAGTAACATCTTTACCTTAAAATCATTATAGTTCATATATTTATAATCTCTGCCTTAATGGTCGAGTTGAGGATCTAAATTTTGAGTGTCGAGAAATTCCTACTGACATATTTTTGAAAAGTGAATGAACGGTGTAGGACGTTATGGGCTAAATTTGCAGGAGTATGCGTGGGTACACCACCAATAAAAAAGAACTATTTTGTTTCAAAAAAAATCCACTGGTTTAAATAAGGGAGCTAAGCCACTCAAGTACGAGTGTTGTTTCATTATCTTATTATAAATTTCATATTTCAAGATTTCTGTGGACTGGGATTTTAACTATGATTGTGGTGTTATGTATTGACATTGCAGGGCTTTACGATATTTCTGATCAATGTAATACATGGAATTCTAAATCCATTTATAAATAAGTAGCAGTTTATTCTGAATGAATTATAAGATGGTATGAACCATGAATGATGGTAAGGGTACAATCACCCCAACTCAGAAAATGATAATTAAACGAATGAAAATTATGTTTATTGATAGATGTTAATTAACCATGAGGCCAATGTCATTAATTGGGACAATGACAAGTAAAGTCATGTGAAGCACCAAGTAGTATGCGTTACGAATGGTCAAGGTAGAAATTTATACAAAGTACAAACAAGGAAAATGTGAATGTTGCGGGAGCAGCATGATGTTAGGCAAGTGATTGCCATGTGAAAACATGGGTAATAGGCATATATGTTGTAGGAGCACAATGGTGTTAGGAAAGTGATTTCCACGTGAGCACATTAGTGTGAGGCATACATTGTGGCAGGAAAAGACCTAGGCAAAAAAAACTAGACATCTAGAAAACAGGACGTTGTTTGATGTCGCTGAGGAGACAACTTTTGACTAGTGGTCGAAAGGGAGAGTAACCTCAAAAATAGATGTAATACCACACGTAAATTGGTGAAAGAACTCAAGGGGAACTTTGGAAATGACAAACGAAAATTTGTTAACAAAAATTCCTCACATAATTAGACTATTACATGTCTTAATGTGTAATGTAAAAGGGCTACATTAGGTGAACAACTAGTCAAATATCCAAGTGGAATACTCCTAAATCAATTACATCCTTGGGAAATGAATTATGTTTCATAACAAAAAATAATCTTCACCCATTTTTGTTTACCATAATGGCATTGAAGTAATAAAGGTATTTTATTTTTGGTATCAACTAAGCACAAGAAGATGATTCCATAATCTGCAAAATAATGCTACAACAAAACCTGTTGTTTATGTTTTAACTTAAGTTATGGAATTTTGACATACATCCAGCTTTGTTGCAGATAACTACAAGTCTTGAACGAATTACGACCTGCAAAGATGGATAACAACGAAGAAGATCAGAACAAGATGAACCAAGAGATGAAGGAAATTCGATAAGAAATGAGAACACCGAGGACGGTGTTGCCTTTAAGGGGGAGGGAATGTAATGTCCCTCTTGTATGCCCTAAAATTTTGATAATTATGAACTGTATGTTGTACTTATTCTCTAGTGAGGAGCTCAAGGCCAAGGCCCCAGTAGCAGAACCTTTTTTTCAGGTAGAGTACTACCTTAAGTTATAATCTTAGGAAGACTTAAGACCTGAACAAAACTTAAGCGACAAGAAACTAAATTCACTATGGGGCAAGGCTAAAATGGTGAGTGAACCTTGAGAATTGAAAGAAGACTATCCTTTTAAACAACTTAAGATCCTAGGCGTCACCTTAGGTTGAGGTAATTCCTAAGTTGACTAACTCACCTTTTGAGCATTTTATGATAACTTTACCTATTACGCCTTAAGGCATCAAATGCCAAGAAGTTCCCTAGAACCTATACTAAGAAGCATAAGCCTTATCTCATTATATATATATATATATATTATAGTCATATTAGATTAATTAAAAATGAAAATCTTCTAAATATTTAACTACATGAATAATTCTAAAAGAAAACATCAATGATATGATAAAGGGCGTGACTTACAAACTATACTCTACATATATAGATGCTTAGAGAATCCTTGTCACAAATAAAGGCAAAATCCCTACCTTGGGACAATAATAGTCCTATTGACTATTATAGAGCTACACTGTCGAGGAAATTACTATTTTGTAAAAAAACAAGTTTGAGAAAAGTATGCATATTTACGAAAAAAGCAGGTTCCCCTCCAATCGCTTTTAATGGCCAAAAGGAAACAACGCACACTATTAGTAACCAGTTATTCTCTGATTTATTGTTAGAAAATGTGTAAGAGTCACACATATCCCAGTTGTAACCTTTGAAGGTTTGTATAGATTATATCATAGAAAGTATTGTGTGTTTGAAAAGGGAGGGATTACCACCATTGTAGAGAGTTTTAATTAATGGATTCTTACCCCCAATTCCCTTCTCGAAATCTGTTGAACAACTGATTTCATGGGATTCTTCTGTAAGAGATTATGGAGGCTAGTAAAATCCGTTACTGAGGGAGTGGAGTGCATGAATTATCTAGGTATGATTTTTTGAGAGAATCATTGCGCCTGCTAAGGTGAGAAAGTATCACTACAATTGGATAGATGGCATAAAGAGATGATGAAAATTTGGATAGGAGGGGGGGGAGCAGTGCGAATTTCCCGAGAGAGGTCTGGGATTTGCAGATAGAAGAGAGCACTGCAATTTTCTTGGAGGACTGTGATTTGCAGATAGAAGAGAGCACACAAATTTTCTTGGAGGACTGCGATTTGTAGATAGAAGAGAGCACTGCAATTTTCTTAGAGGACTGCAATTTGCAGATAGAAGAGAGAACTGCAGTTTTCTTAAAGGAACACAACTTGCATATAGAAGAGGGTGCTGTGATCAGGGATTCCATTAAAGAAAACGCCACAATCCACATCAACTTTACATGCTTCTGATTGATGAAGACGTCGTCCATTGGATTATGGCAAGGTGATAATCCCATCGATTTTCCATTCCCCTTTCTTACAGTGCAGATTTTGTGTGGTACTGATCATTACCAGAATGCTTGATTTTCTGCTCAAGCCCTTGAGGTAGCCTCGCATCATAGCAAAAAATCATTGGTGGGGTTCTTCTTGGGCCATCTACCCTAGGGCGCGGTGAAGTTTTTCTTGAACACCATTTTCCCCAAGATCAGCATCCCTGTATTTGAATATGTTACAAATTATTGGGCTTCTATTTTTTTTGTTTTTGTTGGGATGGTTCTATATTCCAAGAAGTTAAGCGAACCGGAACGAAGTTGTTAGCAATTGCAGCATCTGGAATTAGCATACCGTTTATTACCAGTATTGGGATTCCTTATGTTATGAGGGAAATGATTTCTCAGGGTGTGGGGAGATGATTCCTTCGTTGACGATAGGGGATTGATCTTTGCGATTTAAGAAAACTAAATGCATGAATTATTCAACATGGTGGGGTCTTGTAAGTGTAGATTATCTATTTTTTTTTTACTTACTAGTTTTCTAGATATATTCATGCACATTGTGAATAGATTTAAACGCTGATTGTTTGTTTGCATTTACCAATGTTTGGTATGCCTGCAACCTGAGATGTTTTCTTTACATCCGGTTTTGGATCCGATGCATGGACTTGGATTGAACATCTATCTTAGGAGTAGATCTAATCATTGAATGTTATTGCCTTTGATTTTTATCTAGTGCCTGTGAACTGAATGCTCTAGCATTTATTTTAGATCACAGGTTTCTACTTAGTCTAGTATACTATCTATGTGTGTGACTGAAAGGATTAGAATTGATTCCAACATCCGCTTGCTTAAACCGCAAGCCTGCTATTTAGCGTAATATACCTTATGTGTGTGATTGGAGTAGGTACTCGCGTGGGATTGCGATCGCTTTTTCCTATAGTATGATAACATAAGATTCAATTATCACATTTACTATATTCTTGCGATGTAATTGTTTCAGTACACCTCTTTGGAGAAAGATGAAGTCCTAACTTACAAGTAGTTGATGAGTGATTTCAGTGATTAGGTCCCTTGACAAAGTTATTAATCGTTTATTATGTTTATGTGACCCAACATTATTGAGTAAAAGTAGGATTGGATGCCTAAATGTTGTTAGGAGAACTGAATGGAACTTATTCTAATTTGATGAAATTCATATCGTAGTTTTATCTTGGAAATGAATATATTATATACTCTCATGAGAGAGAGTCCATGTGAAAAATTGAAGGAAAGCACGGCAACGATTGTGATTGCATACTTGTAATTTTTTTTAATAAAATAAATATCGCATGATGCAACCATTTGGTGAACGTAACCCTGAGTTTGGGGTGAACCACGTACTCCGGTGTCTTTTTCATGTTTGCACCGCATGTTGTTATCTTTTCTTGAATATGGGTGTCTCTGTTTGTTGTGTCTAAATGTTTCATTTTCTTTATGTTATTTCTACACATATGACCCTGTTTTGCAAATGATGGTAGTACTGTAAAGGATGATCAAAGAATATTATCGTTATCTTAATGTTTTATGGTATGCATAGTAAGAAATTTTGCAGGGGATTATGATGATGATATGCTTGTGGTTATGAAATAATATCCTAGGGGATTTGAATCAAAGAAAATTCTTGAATGTTTGTTTTACAATGCACATGGTTCAACATTATCAATTTGATTGGACATACTTTATATGAAATACCATGTAAAAATCTGTGACTAATAGGACTAACTATTTTGTAGTAACAGTGAAACAAAACACTTACCTTTTTCTCACACTTAGCGGCATTAGGGTATAAGGGGTATACTACAGTTGGTACTGTTTCAACTTAGGAGTTGTACTTTTCCATAAAGTAGAAAAGAACTTGTGATTTACTGATGCTAGAATATAGTGTTGATTTCTTTTGTCAAGTAGGGAAAGTTTCCTATGTAATATCGGGGCTTACTTATCTTCAAGCTAACATAGTTGGGCTGATGGTTCCTTACAAGTTTATCAGGTAAGCGTATGTTCCAGTAAATTAATGTTTATATTCAGGTCAAGAAGATACTTCCCTAGCATGTTTATGATGCTAGACTTAAAATGTTTTAAGTGTAGCTTGTCTCTATAAGAGGTAATGTTAGTCTCAATTTCTTTTGCCATCAAAACTCTGTAATGACGTTTAAACAAATTAGACAAGCATGGGTTAAATTGCATGATCAATTACTATCAGATGTCCTCAAAGAATTGGATGCTTATAATTGAAATTCTAATGATGACTTGTAATCTTGTTTATAGTAATGTAATTTCAAATTTAAATAGAAAGAATATAGTTCACATATTGATGCTTAAATCACTCAATATTTTTTGGTGTTTATCACAATTAGCTTCGTTATAGGGTTCTGTAAACAAAATTCTCTCAATGGATAACCAAAATACTTTTACTTTTATCCACATATTCATTATTAAGTTGCCAGAAATTTACTAAGATTTCTTATATTGTTTTGGTTCTCATCTAACCAAACACGCTTTCAATTTTAACAACTCCAAAGGCTAAGTCCAAGAATCACTAGCTCTCCTTCTTACTATGGTTGAAAGTAAAAATAAGTCTTTCTCACAAATTCCATCGAACATAGTTAATAAACATAACTATCTTATCTTGATTTATTAACAAGAAACCCTAGAAGAAAATTTCATGTTATATCATATAGTTGATACACTAAATATCGATACTCCATGGTAATATTACACTATTGGAAATCATATAAATTGCATCGTTGATTTGATTAAAGGTTTGATTATAATCATTTACTTGCATCATTGTGAGGATAGAACTTCTACTCTCGCTAGAGATAAATCTCGACGGACACCTAGTGATGGTCCTATCCATGAAATGTTTCACTTAGAAACTAAACCCTACTCCTTTGTTTTCGTAGAGTGAGGGTTCTTCGTCTAGTTTGGCCAATCTGTGAGCTCGTGGCCATCAAAATACTGTATACACCTCCATCTTTGTAGGTTGCTTTTAGAACAAAACATCTTGAGCTGGTTTAAATGAGGTCATAAGGTGGTTGTTTGTTCTGTACGGAGTATTTCTCCTTTCCTTTGAAATCGTGACTTTGGGTTTAGTTGTATCCGACACACTAATTCGGTCGTATTGACCTTTCATGTACATAAATTTCAAACAATTCAAAATTCGTCAAATATTCGATGTAGGTACAATATAAATATAGGCTCCTACTAATTAAATTTTGAAAACCTATTTAAAAAAAAATCAATTATTTAAACCCTCTAAAATATAAATACCATCCAATTGCATACTTTGTAATTTATTGAAACATTCATTATTTATATATGAATCCTTCGAGTCTTAGGAGTCTTTGTACGTGGTGGTAAATACCTATTTATATTATTAATAACTAATGGTATTCTCTCCCAAACTCATTGAGTTGGTTGAGATTTTATAGTTTTGTTTTTTAAATACTAAGTTTGGTTATAAAAAATATTTATAAAATAAATCATTTTTTTTATGTTTAACATTTATTGATTGATATTTAATATTTTTTTTACTATTGTATATGTTTAATGTTATTATAAGAAGTCTAATTATGTATTTTATCCATACTATATTTTTTCTTTACGTATTTTTCCATACTAAATAACATTTGTATTCATATTCGTACACGAATTATGATCCAATGTTTCTAACCCCCAAACAAAGGGGTCCTATTAGTAGCACTCATTTTCAATTTGTGTGTCAAATTATGGTCTTGATGACAATAACACTTCCCGAGATTTCAAAATGTTGTAATTTTATCCATGACAAAAAAAGGGTTTTATTGGTACTACCGCTTTTTTAATTATGGGTTGTTTTTGGTTCATTTGATGCAAAAATATGAGTCTTTATGGATATAGTTCTTTTTTTGAGTATATAGTTCTCACCAATTTGTATAATGCTTTCAAGTATTTTTACTTGTAGCATGTCTAGTTGAGAAAGGAAACAATATCTTAACTGTAATAAATATTCAAGAGTTTTGTGTAAATAGTTACTAGAAATTATAGAAACCTATCTCTTCTTTTGTTTATTTTAGAAATATTTAGAACTTAACTGGAATGAACCCAACTATTAAAAACACATATTTTCTGTAATAACCCAAAAATTCGTAAAAATTTAAAATTTTTCATTTGACATAAAATGTCAATTTTCACCACTAAAATACCTTTAACTGTCAGTAGATAATAAAGAAGTTCCAAAGAGAAACAAAGATTAATTCATTGCAAGGATTTGTATTATCTAAAAGCTTGTCTTTAAAAACTATGTTAGTATTGTTTCAACTTAGCAGTTGTAATTTTCCATAAAGTAGAAAAAAACTTGTGATTTACTGATGCAAGAAAATAGTGTTGATTTCTTTTGTCAAGTAGGGAAAGTTTCTTATGTAATATTGGGGCTTACCTAGCTTCAAGATAACACAGTTGGACTGATGGTTCCTTACAGGTTTAGCAGGTAAGCGTATGTTCCAGTAAAATTAATGTTTATATTCAGGTTAAAAAGATACTTCCCTAGCATGTTTATGCTGCTAGACTAAAAATGTTTTAACTGCAGCTTGTCTCTATAAGAGGAAATGTTAGTCTCAATTTATTTTGCTGTCAAAACTCCGTAATGATGTTTAAACAAAGTACACAAGCATGGGTTAAATTGCATGATTAATTGCTATCAGATGTTCTCAAAGAATTGGATGCTTATAATTAAAATTCTAATGATCACTTGTAATCTTGTTTACAATAATGTAATTTCAAGATTAAATAGAAAGAATATAGTTCACATATTGATGCTTAAATCACTCAATAATGTTTGGTGTTTATCATAATTACCTTCATTATAGGGTTATATAAACAACACTCTCTCAATGGATAACCAAAATACTTTTACTTTTATCTATAGATTTATTATTAAGTTTCCAGAAATTTACTAAAATTTCTTATATCGTTTTGGTTCTCAGCTAACGAAAGACTCTTTCAATTTTAACAACTCCAAAGGCCAAGTCCAAGAATCTCTAGCTCTCCTTCTTACTATGGTTGAAAGTAAAAATAAGTCTTTCTCACAAATTCCATCAAACCTAGTTAATAAAGATAACTATCTTATCTTGATTTATTAACAAGAAACCCTAGAAGAAAATTTCATGTTATATCATATAGTTGATAAAATAAATTTTTGATACTCCATGGTAATATTACACTATTGTAAATCATATAAATTACATCATTTATTTGATTAAAGGTTTGATTATAATCATTTGTTTGCAGCGTCATGACTATAGAAATTCTACCCATGCTCGAGATAAATCTTGATGGACATGTGGTGATGGTACTATCCATGAGATGTTTGACTTAAAAACTAAACCATACTCCTTTCTTTTTGCAGAGTGAGGGTTCTTTGTCTATTTTGGCTGAGCTGCGAGCTCGTGGCCATCGAAATCCTGTATACACCTCAATGTTTGCAGGTTGCTTTCAGAACAAAATGCCATGAGTTGGTTTAAAGGAGGTTGTAAGGTGGTTCTTTGTTCTGGACAGAGGATTTCGCGTGTCCTTCGAAATTGTGACTTAGGGTTCAGTTGTATCTAGCACACTAATCTTGTCTGGGGTGTTACTCTTCCATAAACTATCAAGCTCCTACGGTTGATGCATCCACGAATCCTCTAAAATGGTAGTCTTGTTAGGTAACTACTGGTCAAGAGTTAAACTTCATGAAAGTTTTAAGTTTTTCATTACATTTTATTTGATAAAAACTAATACTTGTTTTTACTATGTAGGTTCTTCTCATGGAGAAAGGGGTCTATAGGTGGCTCAACTCTCCCCTTTCATGTTCGCACAACCCTGGTAAGCCCCTGTTGCAATTGAGGGTTTTCTCCTGCATTTGATGTGGTGGCTGGAAGTTAGGAAAATTCGATGCGTGTTATGGCATGGCCTTGGTTTACATGTTAGATTACTTCTTCATGTTGTTTTGTTTTTGTAAAAGAGAACCCTGAAGGGTAAAAGGTGCAAGTCCTTGAAGGCTATTGCAACCATAAATCTTGGGGTTATTTGAGAGTACCTTTACGTCCTAGACGATGTAAAATTTTTGCTTATATTTTAGAACTCGGCTCTAAGCCGTGCTAAGGTTGTTCAACCTCTGTATGGTTAATTTAGTTTTTATATGGATTTTAAAGTTGAAGAAAAATATTGTTAATCGGTCGAGAGTTATAAACCGATATAGGGTTTTTGCTTATCATGAATGAATAGTTACCTTTTCATTTTATTATTTTGTATAGTTAAATTTTGATCAGGCCTGAGCCTCGACCTATAATTATAAAGGCCATAATCCATTACTCTTAATTAATTTCATTTTTATCAGTATGTTACAGTGTTATTAAATTTTCCTTTTTACAAATATATTTTTTTAATGTAAATAATTTATAGTAATTTATACTATTTAAAATTTGACAGTATTATTAGGTGAATACAATACTCTGTTTCTCTCTCAGATTTGTTATTATTTGTAGATAACCTACAGTTCTGAAATGATATGGATTTCTATAGAAATGGTTTTTAGTTTGTTTTCCTATTTGTTAAGTACCCCTGATACCTTAAAGCAACAAACCAATTAAGAAGTCTGCAAAATAAAAATAAAAATTAGTAATCCTCTCACCAATTAAAGCATTTCCACTGCCTCTATAACATCATCATCATGTAAACAAAAGAAATAAACCAGCACAACAAAATAACACAAATGAGACAAACATCTTTCACGTGGTTCACCTCGACCACGAGGCTACATCCACCAACTTATTTGTTGTTTTATTTCTTTATCAAAATAGAGTGATTACAAAAATCACAGCTCATTCATGGCACATTCTTTGCCTACATTCTCCACTGAGAATGCCTTCTAATTTCTTTTTCTTCATTACGGGTTCCTCCTGGCACATTCTCAATGATACAAAATTATATACAAGTGCACAGATATCACATAATTTAGTTAGGAGTATGACTACAATGACAAGCCAACAACCACAAACATATAGGTGTAGGTCACATGATGCCATAGGAGATGACAAATGGACTTCAACTTCCATAGTTATTGAAGTCACCTTTACATGATGTGGAAACTATAAACTGTTTGCAACCAAAGTATCAATCGCATAACATCCATTTATAGGCTTCTACGCATAGACTTAAGGGGATACAATCGACATCTTTTTCTTTTACTTTTTAATGTAAGGCCAGAGCACCCAGCTCACAAGGAGATATAATATTAAAGTTACCTCAATTAACTGGAATGAGAACTGGTTCTACTTAAATGAAATCACCCAGCTCATCTTTTGACCTTAATACAATAATATAAGGAATCGACAAAAATAATCAGTGGATTCGTTTTTAGGAAAAAGGGAATTTCCCCCCCTACTTATGATCCTCGCATAAGTAATAACTAGAAGGAAAATACCCAGTTATCAAGGGGTCGAAAAGGAAATTTCCTGGCTTCATTCGATTTGGATAAGACAAACATTTAAAAATCACAGATGCTGCACAATTGGCATGGGATAATTTCATCAACTGAAATTGCCCACCTTCATTAAATTCAAGGTAGATTGTGACGAGAGGGGAAAATGCTTAAGCATAAAACAGATATTTCTGATCCCACATAAAAAGAAACCACATAGAACAAAATCGTAGGTAGAGCTCCACAACAGATCAAATCCTTCAAATCTGATATTCCTCTTGAAATGCAAAAATGACTCTCTCGGGTCTATCATGTATAAGTAAAAACCAACGCCATACCCAAACATAGTTAATGAGAAATCTCATCCAAGAATATCAAACATATAAATCCTCCACCCTAACTCCCATTTCATAGGCGTAGCCGGATTTAAGAAAGATGCGTACATCGATTGTAAGGATAAACTAATATATCTACTCGTTACATTCCAGGGATTAACAGAAATATGTAGATAATAATAAAAGGAATATAGAAGGGATGGCGGGGTCTGTACAGGACCCAACATAATTTAAACACCGAAGATCTTGTGAAGATCAAGAACAAGCGACAGAACTCATGCCCCTTCCCCTAAGAAGGTTTGCCTCTTGTACCTCTTATCCAAAATTCTTACGCTGTCGTAGGTTACAGCGGCCATGAGTTATAAAGCTATCCTTACTCCATAGCAATGGGAATCTTCACCACAGCGAGCCCCCCCCTCCAAAAACACCCCCCAATAGTCAAATCAATCTTGTGGAGACCATAATGTCTCCACAGTTAATGGTCCTGAAAAATTTCTGGTAACGCCTCCATTCTTGGTGACAGTCAATTAAACTGTGCGGAGACCATAAGGTCTCCATAGTTAATGGCCGAAGTTTAAGTAACGGTTTCCACCATCATGGCTTCTCCCATACTCAACAAAAATATAATAATAAATATATGATGAGTCAAAAATATATACATATCTCTCTCTATATATGTATAATTGGTTTTTTCGCAAAATCTGCGATTAAGTATATAAGGCATTTCAGGCATTGCTCTTTGATTCATGTGTAAAGTTCTTTGTGTAAATATTATACACGGGTTACTCTTTTTTTAATATATATATAAATACTCTTTATATATATATATTCAAGCATAATAATAACACCCTTCTGTCACGGAATACTGTGAGTCAAGGAGTTTTAACGCCTCCTTGATCCATGCTTCTCAACGGTAAGAGAAATCATAAATATTCCTTAATCTAACCCCTTTTTTCAACAGGTAAGGCCAACAGAGGAAAAATAACGCCTCCCTAAATGGTGGCTCAAAATCTGGTCAGAGATTTTTATTAATATTACTCATAACATGATTTTCCGTAGTTTTGGTCATCGTGCTCTATGAGATTTACACATACCTGTGCTAAAGTGGTTATATACATATATTCCTGCACAAGACTAATTCTAATATATATATATATCCTTTCACGGTATACTGTTCCAACCATATAAGAATACTCTTCTATTTGTCTTTGCTATGTAGGGTTTCCTACTACCTTATGTGAAATTCTTTCACATACTAATATATATATATATATAACCTTCTTATAGATATCTATATTGCTTTCCTTTCGATCCAAAAAGGTGAGGCAAAAATAGGCCTATGGGGCGAGTGCCTCTATCATCGAAATTTTAAGCAATACTTCCTGTCCCGAAAGGCTTGGTTCAACACTTTGTCCCTACTTGTGTTAATTCTAATTCCTTCATTTTTCTTAATCACTTATATTATCTTTCACCTAACTTGTTGGTTGCTTCGGGTGGGGCCTTGGCACTTGAGCTCCTCACCCAGAAGCCCTCATACAATAATGTGCAAAATTACAAAATACTCCAGGGCATAGGAGAGGGATATTACATCCTTCCCCCCTAAAAGAAAGAACACCTTCCTTGGTGTTTCTTGTTTCTAAAACTTTTATTCTTCTCTGGAGTCATCTCTTCTAGCTTCGCCTTGTTTGGATCTCTCCTTCGGTTTTTCCTTTCTGATCCTTGTGGGTTCGTAGGACCTGCAAAAATTGGGTCTACCCAATTTTCATCAATAAGAGTCAATTCATTATGCAACATACTTAGCAAGTCTTTTGCAGTATCATAACTATAATTTTCCCTTCTGTAATTCATGTCCAAATCGCAATTCAACTTAAACAAAAGTCATAGATTCTTTTGCATTGTAACAATTTGCAAATTTTTTTTTTTTTGTGTTCATTGGTGCCATAATATCCAATTAATTTCCAGAATGCAATTTATACATCAATAAAACATGACTACTAGCATTGACATTAGAGACAATGTAGAAATCTCATTATACAATTTTCAGAACATATCAGTTCTATTGCCAATAACATATTACCACATCAGTACAAGTTTACCTGCAAAGCACATACCTTTTCTGCATTGTTCCTTTCTTTGGATGTCCTCCATCCCAGCACATCAAGTGCCAATAGTACTCCAAGTACCAATTCAAGCCACCCAACACAAGGACGATACCAACCCTTCGTGTATCTCCTCTATGCTATTTAGGGTGCTTGTCATTATTCTTTTCTCTAGATGATCCTTCATCCCAGCACACCAAGTGCCAATTCAAGCCACCCAACACAAGGACGATACCCTGTACCCCTCTTAGCGGTATATCCTTTAGGGTGATTCACCAAGCTGAGGCACTCCTTTCTCGCACACCTCCACAACGCCTAGAGGTTATTCTCTTCAGAGAGTCCCCCAACTCATGTGACAGTCCTCTAATGTGTGCAGAACGAGTCTTAACCAAATGTATTACATCTCGGCGTCCCCAGAATGCATAATGGTCATAGATTCTTTTCCCTTCTGTTTTTTTTTTTTAAAGCTATCATTACCATTGATTTCACAGAGTCGTGGAGGTTTGTAAGGATCAAATGGGGTTTGGTTTCCTTTGACCTTACACAAAAACAAGACGCAAATCCTAGCCGTAAGTAAAATAATATCCCAGGTGGAATCGAGATCTTTGTTCGAATGGAAAATAATGAGATCTGGAAATAATAATATTAAAAGATTACCTGGCTGCTGATAACGAGAGTCACAATCAGAATGGGAGTAAAGATGAGATGCTGTAAGAATTATCCTTATTTGTATTTGTTAACACTAGGCCGCCTACGATCCGAGCACTATGCAGAGGTGTATTTTCTCTCCAAGTAAACGCAGAGGTGTGCCAATGCTCTCATTTCCACAAATGACAAAAAGAAAGAATCTGTAATCACTAATCAAACTTTCCACGTTATTGATTAGCCAAAGAATTCAATAAAATACAGAATACTAATTGCAAAGTTACAAATCTGTAGAAGGCCAAACAGCTCCAGAGTTGTAACCTCGCTCTGATACCATATGTAAAGTACCCCTGATACCTTAAAGCAACAAACCAATTAAGAAGTATGCAAAATAAAAAAAAATTAGTAATCTTCTCACCAATTAAAGCATTTACACTGCCTTTATAACATCATCATCATGTAAACAAAAGAAATAAAGTAGCACAACAAAATAACACAAATGAGACAAACATCTTTCACGTGGTTCACCTGGTCCACGAGGCTACATCCACCAACTTATTTGTTCTTTTATTTCTTTATCAAAATAGAGTGATTACAAAAATCACGGCTCATTCATGGCACATTCTTTGCCTACATTCTCCACTGAGAATACCTTCTAATTTCTTTTTCTTCATTACGGGTTCCTCCTGGCACATTCTCAATGATACAAAACTGTATACAAGCGCATAGATATCACATAATTTAGTTAGGACTATGACTACGATGACAAGCCAACAACCGTAGACATATAGGTGTAGGTCACATGATGCCGTAGAAGATGACAAATAGACTTCAACTTCCAGAGTTATGGAAGTCACCTTTACATGATGTGGCAACTATAAACTGTTTGCAACCAAAGTATCAATCGCATAACATCCATTTACAGGCTTCTACGCATAGACTTAAGGGGATACAATCGACATCTTTTTATTTTACTTTTTAATGTAAGGCCAGAGCGCCTAGCTCACAAGGAGATCTAATATTAAAGTTACGTCAATTAACTGGAATGAGAATCGGTTCTACTTAAATGAAATCGCCCAGCTCATCTTTTGACCTTAATACAATAATATAAGGAATCGGCAAAAATAATCAGTGGATTCGTTTTCAGGAAAAAGTGAATTTTCCCCCCTACTTATGATCCTCGCATAAGTAATAACTAGAAGGAAAATACCCAGTTATCAAGGGGTCGAAAATGAAATTTCCTGGCTTCATTTGATTTGGATAAGACAAACATTTAAAAATCACAGATGCTGCACAATTGGCATGGGATAATTTCATCAACTGAAATTGCCCACCTTCATTAAATTCAAGGTAGATTGTGACGAGAGGAGAAAACGCTTAAGCATAAAATGGATATTTCCGATCCCACATAAAAGAAAACCACATAGAACAAAATCGTGCGTAGAGCTCCACAACAGATCAGATCCTTCAAATCTGATATTCCTCTTGAAATGCAAAAATGACTCTCTCGGGTCTATCATGTATAAGTAAAAACCAATGCCATACCCAAACATAGTTAATGAGAAATCTCATCCAAGAATATCAAACATATAAATCCTCCACCCTAACTTCCATTTCATAGGCATAGCTGGATTTAAGAAAGATGCATACATCGGTTGTAAGGATAAACTCATATATCTACTCGTTTCATTCCAGGGATTAACATAAATATGTAGATAATAATAAAAGGAATATAGCAGGGATGGCGGGGTCTGTACAGGACCCAATAGAATTTAAACACCGAAGATCTTGTGAAGATCAAGAAAAAGCGACAGAACTCATGCCCCTTCCCCTAAAAAGGTTTACCTCTTGTACCTCTTATCCCTAATTCCTACGGTGTCGCAGGTTACAACGGCCATGAGTTATAAAGCTATCCTTACTCCATAGCAATGGGCGTCTTCACCACAGCGAGCCCCCCCTCCAAAAACACCCCCCAACAGTCAAATCAATCCTGTGGAGACCATAATGTCTCCACAGTTAATGGTCCTAAAAAATTTCTGGTAACACCTCCATTCTTGGTGACATACAATTAAACCCTGCGGAGACCATAATGTCTCCATAGTTAATGGCCGAAGTTTAAGTAACGGTTTCCACCATCATGGCTTCACCCATACTCAACAGAAATATAATAATAAATATATGATGAGTCAAAAATATATACATATATCTCTCTATATATGTATAATTGGTTTTTCCACAAAATCTCCGATTAAGTATATAATACATTTCAGGCATTGCTCTTTGATTCATGTGTAAAGTTCTTTGTGTAAATATTATACATGGGTTACTCTTTTTTTAATATATATATAAATACTCTTTATATATATATTCAAGCATAATAATAAAGCATTCAAAACACCCTTCTGTCACAGAATACCGTGAGTCAAGGAGTTTCAATGCCTCCTTGATCCATCCTTCTCAACAGTAAGAGAAATCATAAAGATTCCTTAATCTAAGCCCTTTTTTCAATAGGTAAGGCCAACAGAGGAAAAATAACGCCTCCCTAAATGGTGGCTCAAAATCCAGTCAGAGATTTTTATTAATATTCCTCATAACATGATTTTCTGTAGTTTTGGTCATCGTGCTCTACGAGATTTACACATACCTGTGCTAAAGTGGTTATATACATATATTCATGCACGAGACTAATTATAATATATATATATATCCTTTCACGGTATAGTGTTCCAACCATATAATAATACTCTTCTATTTGTCTTTGCTATGTAGGGTTTCCTACTACCTTATGTGAAATTCTTTCACATACTAATATATATATATATATATATATATATATATATATATATAACCTTCTTATAGATATCTATATTTCTTTCCTTTCGATCCAAAAATATGA